>JAZGLO010003202.1:600000-809609 GCA_036873155.1 Biomphalaria sudanica | reverse complement strand
ATATATATATATTAGCTATACTTTGAGAACCCTTATGGCCTTCAATTGCACCCAAGTAGCAAAATAATAATCAAACTTAAAAAGCCAATGTGTTCTTATATATCTGACTCCTTAATATTTTCATACATTCGATAAAATACCCCCTCACACACACATACATACCCCCTCACACACACATACACAGCCCCCCCACACACACATACACATCCCCACAAACAAGCATAATCCGTCAGCTTTTCTAAGACTTGTTTGAACTGCGACATTCTCTAAATTTTGACTCTCACTGTACCAGCAGAAGTCAACAATGACACGTGTTTCAAGTAGTGAGTACACGACTGCTCACGTCTGAAGGAGTCACTGTACACACGTGCTCTAATTGCTGACCTACCGCGTCATTCACAGTTGACTGTGTTATCTAGCCAATAGGATAGTCTAGGGAGCATTTAGATTTGGCTTGGTGAGATACGGGGGCTTTCCCCAGCTTATCAAATCTCTGTCTTAAGTGTGACCTGACAATTGGGAGAAGGACACTCTGGACGTTTTGTCTGTCTCTATTTAATAGCTACACAAGACATTGAGTTCAAGCCTACAGGATATTGGCATAAGTGTACAGCTTAACGAACAAGTTGTTTGATTGATGTAAATACATTGCTTTTAGCGCTTTAAGAAACATTCCGTCGATCGGATGCTAAATGTATAAACAATGTTTTAAACTGTTACTAACACGGTCAACAAACTGTGTTGAACTGTTGCTAGGTACAACAATGTACTCAACAGGATTGTGACCATAGGACCCAGAAGTCATTCGTGTTTCACTGGCCGATACAGAAATTGTCAATAGTGATTGTTACGCCTGTAATTATGCATGATCAGATACCCGTCCCTTATATGTTGTAACCAAACTAAGTCTTCAGAAGAACAATATCTAGGTTTTTATAGTTAGGCCAACTAGGTTTCAGTTTAGTTATACGATTAGAAGCTTTGAAAAGTAGCTGCTATCTTCTCATGCCTTCTCACTTTTTAAATGATTGAACGTGTCTTTATAAACACAGGGCAATCAACATCACCCTTAGTGTGTGTGTGTGTGTTGTTTGTGAGCGCGAGAGAAAGAAGCATGGTGAAAAAGTGGGAGCGCTGGTCAGCCCATGGGCGTAGCCAGAATTTTTTTTTTCGCTCATAGAATTTGGTTACAGTAGTTTGCTCTAGAATATAATATTGTAGAGGTTTTTTTTTTAAACCTTAAAGTTATCTGTAGGGGGGTTTTAAACTCAAAACAACTGGATGGCATTTTAAACTTATAACCCTTTTGGATTGGGGGAAAGTGAAACTCTTGGCTACGCACTTAGAATTTGGTGTGTATAGTTTGCTTTAACTTTATATTCAAGAGGAGGTTTCTATTTTCAAAATCAAAATCATCTGAAAGGGGGCGGGGGAGTTAAACCCAAACCACTCTTGGCTACGCTCATAGTATCTGGTGACATGTTGTATGCTTTAGTATTATATTGAAAAGGGGGTTTTATCCACACAAAAAATTCCGTAGGGAGTTTTAAACTCAAAATCCCCTTGTGGAAGATGGTGACTGTCATTTGTATCAATTTTGTTTTATAGCAGAGGGGTTTCAACCTCAAAACATTAATATTAAAATCTCACTTAAAATAAACAAAATTAAAGTAAAAATCAATTTTATAAATTCCTCCCCTTCCTGGGGGAGGGGGTTCATTTCAGGGGTGGTGGTGGGGGGGTAAATAAATCATTAAGTTTCAGAACTAGGTCCCAAACGTTGACGTAGCAAGGTTACAACAACAATTAAAAACAAACTCTCGCAGTAGGAGTGGGGGTTACAATAGGAAGTTGTGATAGTCTGTTCAAGGACGAGTGCTCACAAAGTTGTGATAGTCTGTTCAAGGATGAGTGCTCACAAAGTTGTGATAGTCTGTTCAAGGACGAGTGCTCAAAAAGTTGTGATAGTCTGTTCAAGGACGAGTGCTCACAAAGTTGTGATAGTCTGTTCAAGGACGAGTGCTCACAAAGTTGTGATAGTCTGTTCAAGGACGAGTACTCACAGTTCCAGTGGATTCTAATTCTGCGTGAAATATTTCAAACATATAATACATAATACTACATCTATCTGTCCAATATGTGTTCCAATATGTAAAGTGATTTTTTTCAAACTTCCTACAAGTTCTGCTCAAATATGTGACACGCAGGTCACGTGACGCACCCTCACCAGGTGGGTGTAAATCGTGCCAATTAAGTCCATTTTAAGAGTGCATCGGATGCCTTTTTGAACGGGCTGGAAGTCCCAGTTGGATGCATTACCCGGATTTACCGCCTCTTTGTGAAGGCTATCTTGAGGGCCGCTGGAAGGGCTATACCGCGGTCCTACGGTGGGCAAAAGTTTAGGGCCTTTTAGCCTTCTCACTACGCTATGATCCTATCACTTTCTCACTACGCTATGATCCTATCACTTTCTCACTACGCTATGATCCTATCACTTTCTCACTACGCTATGATCCTATCACTTTCTCACTACGCTTTGATCCTATCACTTTCTCACTACGCTTTGATCCTATCACTTTCTCACTACGCTATGATCCTATCACTTTCTCACTACGCTATGATCCTATCACTTGTCTGGACAGTTGTGAAAAAAGGGGAGGGGGTAGCTTGGTGAATGTTGATAGTTTTTGAAATAAAAATGTGCAAATAAGAATGGAGTGGAGTCCCGATAATTCGAACTTCGGTTATCCGAAAGTCCACTAAATCCGAAACCAAAATGAGTCTATTTTTAGGAATAAAAGAGCAATAAACAAAGATAGAACAGTGAATAAGTTGTACTCCAAATGACAGCACATTTCAAAGAGAGACAAATGTCTTGAACAAAACAAAACAATGTTAGAAAGGTTTCTAAACTCCATTGTTTTTTTTTTTTAAAGTCAATTTTTTTTTGTTGAGGAGAAGACCTTTCTTTCCAAACAAAACTACGCTAACGCCTCAGAAACAACGTATCCGCTGGAGCCGAGTCGGTCTGTTGTTTAACGCAGCATAGCGCTACTTGAAAGCTGACGTAATTACACGTTGTATTTCATAGTGACGTTTGTTTGAGTAATAATATCACTTATCCGAGATATAAATTAATATGGGTCCGGTCCCAATCATGTCAGATCATCGGGACTCCACTGTAATAATAATAATGTACTTTTTATGCAGGGACTCTACATATTTCGAGAGTAGGTTTTGCTTTCAAGTTTTATGCAGAGTCCTTAATACCCACTACTTGTTTGATGAGCAAATTGTCTCTTAGACCTTCAGGCCTTGTGTACAACACAACATTGAAAACTAGACCATAATGAGTAGTATACAGCACCTGGTCTCTAGTTCAAATAGATTAGTCCAACAGACCTAAATACAGGTTAGAAGACTTTATAGGCCTAACTGTTGTACTTAATCGATATAGACTAGACCAGGCTTAAACATAACACTAGACTAGACTAAGACATAGATAACAGAGAATAGACTAGACACTCTACTATTGTTCTTAGTCTGTAGCTATAACATTGCTATTTCAAAAGCAGTACATACACACACACACACATGTTCACTTGAAGTGATGACGTCGTTTCATCTAAAGCGATTACCCAGTAGCCGGACAAAGTCAGACGTGAAACTTTTGGAGTCGCCACCACAGAAATAATGTTCACGCTCAATGAGGTTGTTTTTTTTTCTTTTTCCTCCCGTTTCCCCCCCCCCCCCCCTGCTGGTAAATGAAGACCTTTCTCAAGTAGATAATTATAAGAGTCTTTCATAGGGGCTCCACAGAGTTGAATAGAAAATGATCAGGTCCCGTTTGTTGCAGTAGACAATTTCTGACGCCCCGGGCAGCAGTTTTTCTGTGCCGGTGTGTAGAAATGTGTTCAATGGCCTATAGACTTGATCTTGTAGTCTACACTCTAAAAGTGTACCAATGTTTGTAAAGAGTTTGGAAAAGTCTTTGAAGACATTCCTGGGAACTCAAACAAAACGAGAAAGAGGAGAGAGACAGACACAAAGAGAGGATTCAACCATGTTTTCAACTATGCTACAAAACACTGATTTTGTAACATTTTTTTTGTACAGTTAATAATCAAATAAAATCACACAGATTTAGTGTCAATAGTTTTATATTGAATACACAGATTCTGCTGTGGCATACGTTCTACGCCCTAAACGGATTCAAACCTTAGCGTCATCATTAGAGGGGGTGAGAGGTTTAGGAAGAATGTCACCAAAAATAATGAACATCCAAATATGTTGTGTTTAATTGGCGAGAATGTTTCATGTGACTTTAAATCAATCAAAATGTACTCAGTTCTCTAACAGTGTCTACTATTAGAGGTGACTAAATGTCGAGTGAGTGGTTTGTAGATGTAGTTCTCTAACAGTGTCTACTATTAGAGGTGACTAAATGTCGAGTGAGTGGTTTGTAGATATAGCTCTCTACCATTGTCTACTATTACAGGCGACTAAATGTCTAGTGAGTGGTGTCTGTAGATATAGTTCTCTACCATTGTCTACTATTAGAGGCGACTAAATGTCCAGTGAGTGGTGTCTGTACTAGTAAATCACATTTTGCCTGGAACTGACGGACAATAAAATAATGCCTAAAGGGGTTGTGGGGGGATACATTTTTCTCTCTGGAAATGTCTATGGGAAGAATAAAGCAAAGTTTTTGTTTCCATAAGGGCTTCATCTTCACCTATCTCTTAGTCTGTTGAACCGTTGGGGCACCACACATGATCCGTGGACCGACCATCCTCTGTCTTTCGACTTCTCTTGCGATGACAGCCCTGTTCATTCTTGTATGTTGGCATCCCCTTGCTTTATCTGTCTGCCTCTTATTTTTTTCCTGGTACTAATCCCCGAAGGAAGATATTTGCGAGCGCTGAGAACATTCTGATAAGGCCTTACAATTTTAGTTTGCGTTTTTTTTTGTTGTTGACAATGATCAGCAGGTCATCGTGGGGCCTCATATGTGATCCTGTTTCGAATCTCCTCTTTTGTGAAGCCGTCTTTGTGTTGCAGGGTGTTGCGTTGCATGCTGTTCCACTGACCAACACATTCCAAACTGTCCACATTCATTAAAGTGACCTCTTCAGCCCTCGATTAGAACAATATATATGTTTGTTTCATTCAAGTTCGTCGTGCTAAGTCTGTAGAGGAGATAGTTCACTGTATGGAGTACTTCCCCTTAACTGCATGCTTGACTAACTAACGTCCCACAGGTTTCAAAAAAAAAAAAAAAACTCCCCTAGTTTTCATCGAAACTCTCTCTCTCTGTCTCTCTCTGTGTCTCTCTCTGTCATTCTTTCTGTGTGTCTGTCCTCTCTCTCTCTCTGTCTCTCTCTGTGTCTCTCTCTGTCATTCTTTCTGTGTGTCTGTCTCTCTCTCTCTGTCTATTTTTCTCTCTGCCTCTCTCTCTCTCTCTGTCTCTCTTTCTTGTGTGTGTCTCTCTCTTTCTCTCTGTGTCTTTCTTTCTATTTTTCTCTCTGTCTCTCTCTCTGTCTCTCAGTCTTTTTTTCTCTCTGTGTCTCTCTTTATCTGTCTCTCTCTCTGTCTCTCTTTCTTTTCTCTCTCTCTCTCTCTGTCTCTCTCCGTCTCTCAGTCTATTTTTCTCTCTCTCTCTGTCTCTCAGTCTATTTTTCTCTCTGTCTCTCTCTCTCTCTCTCTTTCTCTCTCTCTCTGTCTCTCAGTCTATTTTTCTCTCTGTTTCTCTCTGTCTTCATGTTTTCAATCTTAGTGTTTGTCCCTGGGTTTCCCCATATTATTTCTACATAGCAAGTTAATTGTTACTTCATGCAAGGTGCTTATCAACAAATATTTTAAAGGACACTTGCCAATAAATCAACGTTTCTAATGGGGCAAGACTGCATGTTTAACAAGGCTAGTCACATCGTTTTAGTCGAATGTAGTCATATCTTTTTTAGGTTTATGAGCCTAGAATGTCAAAATGCAGGGGCCCCTAAAGTTGTCCAACTCTTCAGGACCCCAAATCCCTAGCTACGCCACTGTTTATGAGCATTGTTTGTTTCCTTTTTTTTATCTGTTCAGTACAGATAGGTCATTAGGGAACGATATTGATGCCAAATTATAAGTTAGAATGTGAGAGAGAATAGAGCTATATAATTTAGCTAGCAACGTTACCAGACACACACAAAACTAATTTAAAAAAAATAATTGCCGATTAAAAATCGGGAAAAAAAAAGGTTATTCGCGCGCAAATAAAATAAACCCAAGTTCCCCAAGAAAAAAACTTTTTGTAGTGTGTTTTGAGGAATAAAACACATTGAACCAATTTCTAATCATTTTTTAAATCATTTTTATTGTGAACAAAAAAACAAAAAAAAAAAACAAGTTGTGTCATGAATAAATCCAATCCCGTTGTAGAATGTTCATAATCAAAAAGCTGAATCTAGTTGTACAGACGAACATAAACCAAGAAAACCCAAACCTGGTCCTACTTTGAACGTTCTCTTATTGAAAAAATCACCGAGACTAGCAGCCAGAGATAAAAAGAAAATGCTCAACTCTTTATCTTCAAATGTATTCATAAAGTGTAGCACCAAGAAACAGTTTTAAACACAACTTATGAGACTGGATTTACGAGCATTGCCTGGTCATATAGCATACGCAAGACACCGTGATTAAATCTTACCCACTACTCCTCCCCTTCCCGTGGTCTTGCGGGAGGTTTGGGCTAGAATATAATAAGATAAGATAAGATAATCTTATTGATCCAATCAATACTCCTTAATTTGAAGGAATATCCAAAAAAAGATTAGGTTTGACAATTTCTGTGGTGATAGAAAATAATAATGGATTAGTCTTCATTGAATGTAACCCCGTAATCTTTTGTGATCTGGTGCCAGAAGTTCTGTCAATGTTTTAGAAGCACACAACATTTTGTAATCAACATATGTATCAATAGGAAGAACAAAAAACTGAATATTTCATGGAATACACACACACACACACATTTACTTGATATAAAATATCACATAGTTTTAAATATTGAATACATAAAGAGAGCTAACATTAACAAGTCAGATTCGTACCCGAGAACACGATAAATGGGCAATGCATGAAGCTCCTCCCTTACCCCATATATGTAAGGGCTTCTTGCATGCATTTCCATGTTGGTATCCCATTACAGCTTAGGTCACGTGACATCCTCTTTTAGAATGACGTGTTAGGAGGGACGCGGACTAATTAGTACTTCACCATGACATCAGTGTCCAGTTAGATGGTCTGGTGTCAGTAGTGGTGTATTCTTTTGGCATTTTTGTAGCAAACAAATACATTTATAGATTGTCTCTACCATTGTGTTCACTTCAGTTTTGACTATGGATCATCTGATGGAAATGAGATGAATGTCTGGGCATTAGCTGTTGTCGGAATGATGTCGCTCATATTGAGACCGGCGGAACTGATCTACCTAACAGGAGAAGAGGCAAAGGCGGGTAACTGGCGCCTTAACCAGGAGGGGCTGCCCCCACCTAAGGAGAAGGAAAACTCTGAAGCCTCTGTTGCCTTACAACGTCTGGATAAGTTAAAAACTTGAATTCAAAATCTGACGGGACAAAAAGTGTACACATAAAAATGTACATACATGAACCAAACTACACAAAACAAAAAACATGGATAGATCTTTTGAAAGACCTATTTAAATAAATGTACACTATATGCCTAGTAGTAAGGGCCAAATTGTCCCGTCGCCATAACGTCCTGCTTAATTAATGATATAATTGTTCTCGAACATAGAACTTAGACCAGTTTTTCTCAAACTGTATGCGGCGGCACACTAGTTACTAGTGTGCCGCCGAAGATTTCCTGGTGTGCCGCGGGAGTTTTCAGAACGCCACCCGTGCCATATTACACAGGCCTGCCTACTATAAAATGTTTATTTTACATTGCGATGACATCCCCACTTGCAAAGACCAGTACTAGTAGTGGATCGCTCCATAGTGACGGAAAGGACTGTCAGCTATTCAGGTTATGGAATTGTCCACTACACATGTATTATTATAATGTAGGCCGCCTTAACAGACGCACAGCAGTTCTTGAATTGGTAAAAATATTAATAAGCGATGTGTTTCATGTAACTTGTTTAGGTGTATGCTAATAATAACAAATTATCTCTAAGCGTTATTCATTGTTATCCATGGAGAAATACTTGAGCAAGAATGAAACTGGGAAAGCATTAAATGAAAAGCAAGGAACCAAACGAAGGTACAAAGAAGATTGCATCGGATATGGTTTCATATCTTCTGGACCTGAAGATGCTCCATTGCCATTCTGTCTGATCTGCAATGCAACTATGTCGAATCAAATCAAATTGAAGAGACACTTGGAAACAAAACATCCAGTTGTAAAAGCGCAACCGAAGGAATACTTCGAAAACATCAGAGCTCAACAAAATAAACAAGAACGTGCACTTACGAACTACCTTAAGCTGCCAGAAAAGGGATTGATTACAAGTTATAAGGTTGCTCAGTTATTAGCAAAACGCAAGAACGTGCACACAAAGGCTGAATCAATCATTGCACCAGCTTTAGCAATAGTTGTTGAAACTATCCTTGGACACGTTGCCGCCGAAAAAGTTAAAAAAGTTCCTTTGTCAAATGGTACTATTTTGCGCAGAATTGAAGACTTATCGTCAGATTTAAAAGATCAAATCTGCTAACACTTCGACGTGACTGACGATGAAGTGTCTCTGCTGTGGTCTCTTCAAGTTGATGAATCCACGGACGTTAGTGGCAAAGCCCAGCTGCTAGCTTTTATTCGGTTCATAAAGGATGAAAAATGTGTCAACGAATTCTTATTTTGCAAAGACTTACCAATTACGACCAAAGGCGAAGATATTTTCAAAGTTGTGAACGAAAACATTTTGCTCTTCAAACTACAGTGGAAAAACTGTGTCAGCGTTTGCACCGATGGCTGTCCTTCAATGCAGGGAAATAGAAAGGGATTCGTCACTCTTGTGCGTCAAGGAAATCCAAATGTATTAGTTGTTCAATGCATGATCCACAGAGAAGCTCTTGCCTTCAAATCTTTGCCGAAAGATTTTATGTCTGTTCTGGATCAAGTAATTGAAGTTGTAAACTTCATCAAATCTCGATCGCTTGCATCCCGACTTTTCCCTCAGCTTTGTGAAGCAATGGATTTAGACTACGAATGTCTCCTGTATCACACCAACGTTTGTTGGCTATCCAGGGTAAAAGTGTTAAAGCGTGTCGTCCAACTGAGCTGAGCTGATTTCATTCTTGGAGGCTGGAAAAAAAAACAACTTTGGATTTTCTATTCATGACGAGATCTGGTGGATTAAGGTGACGTTTCTCTCTGATTTATTTGACAAATTGAATTCATTGAATTTAAGTTTTCAATGACCATCGGAAACCATCATCACTGCATCCTTAAAACTGAAGTCATTTGGTGAAAAATTGATTGTCTTCATGCCAAAGTAAGATCTCGAAAGGACTGCTTTTCCTACTTACAATGAATGTGCTTCAAATAAAGAAATCACCCCCGAAATTCTGGACAATTTGACACACTTGCAGTCAACATTGCAGCATTACTTTCCAACAGTTGAAAGTAATGAGTATGGATGGGTCAGCTCTCCATTCGGAAACAATGAAGCTATAAATCTGACAACTGAAGAAGCAGAGCAGCTCATTGATTTAAAAAACGATGCAGCTCTTAAGTCAAGTTTTGTCGAGAAAAGCCTGGATGTGTTTAGGATTTCAATCAAGAAGTTATATCCTGCAATCAGTTTAAAAGCAATTAAAATAATTCTTCCATTTACATCTTCATGGTTTTGTGAGTTTGGATTTTCATCACTGACTGAAATCAAGTCTAAGAAAAGAGAGAGACTTCTTACAATAGACGATGAAATGCGAGTTTGTTTGTCGACTTTGGAGCCTCGATTAGATCGCATTTGCTCTCAAAAACAGGCACACCCTTCACATTAAATGAATAGACACACTGCCTGGTGTTTGTAAAACAATGATTGAAGGCCTTTGACGACTTGTTGGTGTTTTTAACCTTATAAAATACGGACGTTACTTTAAAAACAAGTTTACGTCCTACAAACCAAGAGATTAGAGACAAGGGTTACTACAGCGATCGGACTCCATGATGACCTGCTAACTATTGTAAAAAAAACGCAAGCTTAAAATCTATGGCCATATTACAAGATCTTCGGGGCTCGTAAAGACCTTCCTTCAGGGAACAGTGCCAGGAAAGAAGAAGAGGCAGACATAGAAAATGATTGGAGGACAACATAAGTCACGTTTCATTGGCTAGAGCAAGTCGTAAACCGTTTGGCAGGTCAAACCACGTGACAGGTGGAAAGTAAAATTTGATTGGCCATTTCTATAAGGTCTTTAATATTATGGATCAAAATTTATTGGATAAATTGGTCTTAAAATAAGTTTGATAGGCTTGACTATAAGTCTATCTACAATTAGTCAGTACTATCTAATGACAATTAGTCAGTACTATCTAGTGACAGTATGCTTAGGTCGTTCTAATGACAATTAGTCAGTACTATCTAGTGACAGTATGCTTAGGTCGTTCTAATGACAATTAGTCAGTACTATCTAGTGACAGTATGCTTAGGTCGTCCTAATGAGACACAGGCTTCTGCCATCTATTCCCGGCTTTCTTATCACCTTTGTTCCCAGAATTTAAAGTTGAGTTTAAACACCTCAAGTATAAGTCAGCCACTTAACTCATTAACTCAGCTTTAACTCATTAACTCAGCTCTAACAGAGATCTACTGATTGCCGTCTGATCGTTATCCCAACTGCCTCAGGTGCCGACAACAATTGACTTCAGCTGATAGAAGCCACCTAGCCATATGTAAGCATGGCGCACACAGTCAAATGTTTCTGCTGCACAGAGTTTTTCCTGAGGCCGGATAACAGTAGGGGGTCTTTGTTTGATTCTATCGCCAAACGATATCCTATTTAGAACGCTTCCAACGTCTTCCTATAATAATCCTATTTAAACTGTTTGCTTTAACCACGCTGAATTAACACTAACGCCGGGAATTTCTTTGATGTTAAATACCAGATAATCACTTCATGACGTTTTAGTTACGTATCTTTGTAGTCACATTTTTTATTCTGATTTTTTTTTCCTCAGATTATTAGTCGCAGTGCCTTTGTTTGGATTCCAACATTTGGTGTTGTAGATATTGCACTTTATATCAAACATCAAGGACCAGATACTGTTCTTTCAAGATTGGTCACATGTAGAATTTGAGTCGATCACTAACTACTGCATCCGGTGACCCTATAACATCACGTGACCCTATAACATCACGTGGCTCTATAAACTCAATAAAATGAATGACAGAGAGAGGAGTAGGTCACCACGACCTAGCAGCACATCTTCACCTAGGGCTCACCTAGCATCGCCCTCCTATAGCCGAGAGACCAGTGAAGGCAAAATGACCATTGACTTAACTTGTACTATCCCTCATTTAGCCACATCAGCCAATAAAGGTCATCCCACAGCCGGGCTTGGAGTGGACGATCCAAGGTTCTCGCAACAAATTCAGGAAGCTGTGTCCCATGTACTGGACGGCTACGACTGGTCACTGGTCACAACTCCGGCTAGAAGTCAAAATGGCGAGAAAAGGAAACCTCACATCAAGCGGCCAATGAACGCATTCATGGTGTGGGCTCAAGCAGCAAGAAGGAAGTTAGCTGACCAGTACCCACATTTACATAATGCAGAGCTCAGCAAGACTTTAGGGAAATTGTGGAGGTAGGTTGTACATATACACACATATAAATATACGCCTATACATAGGACCATAAACATCCACATACACAATCACACAGGCTCAAAAATAATCACATTCAACAACAGAAACGCATGCAGATTAAGACCTATTCACAAAAGCACATACACAAAAATAGACACAAACAGCACACACACACATCATTCCTATGATCATATAGACAGCCATCCTTATTCAAATCTTTCAACAACAAACACACGTACACAGAGCACCACATGCACACATCACATACATAATAATACACACTTCTTCATGACCTACCTGTTGAAAGCTTAGATGAGCTTGCTTATGAGCTCTTGATTCTCTTTCTAAAGTGCATTGTTCACAGAAGGACACTTCTATTCCATTGACAATCTAACGTACAGCATTGATTTAGATTGACATTGTTAGCTCAAACAAAGGTAGACTACTCTCTCTCATTTGCTGATAAATATTGCACGCATTTGTAATGTCCATGGATCTTTAATTTACATATCTGGGCAGTCTGGTAACTAATGACGCATTACTGCCAAAGCTAACACTGGTCGTCTTAAGTGTGATGGTTGACATCGCTCTGTCTACCAAGAAACCCTAACTTCATGTCTACCTTTAGTTCTGTATGTTTCTCGGTGTTCTACAGACAACTACAATGGCTTTTCGAATGCCTTCAACCAAAGTGACTGCTCTCCATCCTAGCAAGGACTATACAGTGGGCAGTGTATGTAGGTTACAGCTGGGTCAGCGAAGCCACGCAAAATATTGTTGCTTATTCAATCTCGGGACATACTTTCATAGATCAGGCTCCACAGGGGCGTAGCTAGGAAGTTTCCATCATTTGGTTGCCCGGGAGGCTTGACCTCTTTGCGTAATATTTAATATTTAATGTAAAAAAACAACAACACTCTTTTCGGGGCCCCCCTCAAGAAATTCTTCCACCACCCTAGCTACAACACTGAGGCTCCACCATTTTTCTGTGTACACCTTCTCTCATACTGCCTAGAATAACATTCAATGTAAGCTGTCATTGTAGACATCAATTCTGTACACTGTCTAGTTTACACATCTCATACTGCCTAGAATAACATTCAATGTAAGCTGAAATTGTAGACATTAATTCTGTACACTGTCTAGTTTACACATCTCATACTGCCTAGAATAACATTCAATGTAAGCTGTCATTGTAGTCATCAATTATGTACACTGTCTAGTTTACACATCTCATACTGCGTAGAATAACATTCAATGTAAGCTGTCATTGTAGACATCAATTCTGTACACTGTCTAGTTTACACATCTCATACTGCCTAGAATAACATTCAATGTAAGCTGTCATTGTAGACATCAATTCTGTACACTGTCTAGTTTACACATCTCATACTGCCTAGAATAACATTCAATGTAAGCTGTCATTGTAGATATCAATTATGTACACTGTCTAGTTTACACATCTCATACTGCCTAGAATAACATTCAATGTAAGCTGTCATTGTAGACATCAATTCTGTACACTGTCTAGTTTACACATCTCATACTGCCTAGAATAACATTCAATGTAAGCTGTCATTGTAGACATCAATTCTGTACACTGTCTAGTTTACACATCTCATACTGCCTAGAATAACATTCAATGTAAGCTGTCATTGTAGACATCAATTCTGTACACTGTCTAGTTTACACATCTCATACTGCCTAGAAAAACATTCAATGTAAGCTGTCATTGTAGACATCAATTCTGTACACTGTCTAGTTTACACATCTCATACTGCCTAGAATAACATTCAATGTAAGCTGTCATTGTAGACATCAATTCTGTACACTGTCTAGTTTACACATCTCATACTGCCTAGAATAACATTCAATGTAAGCTGTCATTGTAGACATCAATTCTGTACACTGTCTAATTTACAAATCATTAAACAAAGAAGAAAGAATGTTAATTTTATTTTCACATTTGACAGGCGATGACCATAACAATCTCTGGTATTCTTAAAGTCCAAATGTCACGTAACATTCTCGAATAGTGTACACATGAAATGGAAAGTATCTAATATTGTCATTCATTGTTAGTGACTTTTTATTAGGACTTCAACAATGTTCTCAAATCTCTTTAGATATCTAATAGCTTGACCTGGAACATGACAAAGAACAAAAAAAAAAAAAAAGACTTGCCCTGTTCTTTCCACCTCTGCCTGCTCACTAGTCAGGGGTCAACAACACACAACATATTCTGTTGACACGGTGACCCTCTGTGTTTCACTTCCGTCTAATCCTAGTTCAACATGTTGGACCACCCATGGTCTCTACATTCTAAAGCTTGGTCAATGGAAGAACTGCTTCCTACTTTGATTTGATCACAAATGTAGAGTCTAATATAATCAGGTCGCCTGCAGTGTAGTGATCCATGCCCATCTCAAAAGAGATTTATAATGTTTACATTGTTTATCTGAATCTATTTCATGGTATAGAAAAAGTTTTCTACTCTTTTCTTAAAACTCTTATATTATTAAAGAACGAGAAATGTGGCAGTACTGGTCCATTAAAAAGCGCATTTGTTAGTGCAGTAGCAGATCAATAGTCAGAAAACCCCGAAAAATCATTAGGGACATCTGCTGGGATAGTATAGGCCCATTATACATCAGCAGGTCAGCTCAAGATTTGTTCAGTTTAGTCTGAGTTTCGTTTCATCATGTCACTATTAAAAAAGAAATCATGGAATAATGTGTTTGAATTGTCCTTTGTGTCAATAGAGTAAGTAGCCTGTAAACTTTGTGTCAATAAAGTAGCCTGTAAACTTTGTGTCAATAAAGTAGCCTGTAAACTTTGTGTCAATAAAGTAGCCTGTAAACTTTGTGTCAATAAAGTAGCTTGTAAACTTCACGTCTTGTACAAAAGCGTGAAAGGGATTCAAAAGACTAGTGTGAACTTAAGTATACTTGCAGAAATTGTTTATTTCTATTCCTGATGAGACACACACACACACACATACACACACACACACACACACAAGAGGCTACACTCGTCTAACGTAAATATATCCATCAACTAGAAATGTCACAAAATCTCCATGAACGATTCATTTCTTGTTTGAATGTGTCTCATTAGATTCTATCTCCTCCAGCAAGATGTTGTAATTCTCGACTTGTCGCGGCCAATCATTTCTACACTTCCAGAAAAGACGGGCCATTGTTAGTTGTCAGAGTTCAGAAAACAAAAGAGCTCTTATTCCCTGCCATGCCGCACGATTATCGAAGTTTAAAGATCCCAGGTCTTGAAGTAGGCGACGTGCGCTCTGACTGGTGGGCAGAGTTAATAGAAGAACAAATCCATATGTAATGCTAAGAACTAATCCATATGTAAAACTAAATCTTCCTGAAGAAATTCAATTACAACGGTAGTGTAAGGTTGCGTCGCGATTCGCTCTTAGTCACTTGCCACTTCCCATGTACATTGGGCGACACTCTGTTTGGTTATACGTTTGTTTTGGTTTTGGTCAGCGTTCTATTTAACACAGTGGTCTCTTCAATTGTCTCATTACACAATCTCTAGTGATGTCACAATCTTGTCCACTAAAAACATTCCAACGCAATGGACCAAAGGACACGGCTAAGATAATACATTTATTTAAACTATTCCTTTTGCAATCTATTTAGAAGTGCTGTTGCCAACTTGAAACAGTTTAACATATTTTTTTAAACAGAAGAAAAGGGATCGCAATAAAATCTTGTTTACTTTTTTGAAGAAGTAATGTCAATATTGTCAATGCCTGTAAAATTCAATGTCATTGCCAGACTAAATACAAGTCCACTAAGAATCTAATGGCATTATGTCATATTGCCAGACTAAATACAAGTCCACTAAGAATCTAATGGCATTATGTCACATTGCCAGACTAAATACAAGTCCACTAAGAATCTAATGGCATTATGTCACATTGCCAGACTAAATACAAGTCCACTAAGAATCTAATGGCATTATGTCACATTGCCAGACTAAATACAAGTCCACTAAGAATCTAATGGCATTATGTCACATTGCCAGACTAAATACAAGTCCACTAAGAATCTAATGGCATTATGTCACATTGCCAGACTAAATACAAGTCCACTAAGAATCTAATGGCATTATGTCACAAGCTTAAATTAAAAAAAAAAAACAATTCATATCAATAGGTTCACATTTTTGTTTTTGTAAATATATAAAATTGCTTGAAGAATGAACAAAACATGATAGGTTCTTTCTCTTTTTCACTCTCTCTCTCTCTTCCTCCCCCCCTCTCTCTCTCTCTTTCCCATTCTCTTTCCGCCTCCCTCTCTCTTTCTCTCTCTTTCTGTCTCTCTCTCTCCCTCCCCCTCTCTCACTTTCTCTCTCCCCCTCTCTCACTTTCTCTCTCTGTCTCCCTCTCTCTTTCTCTCTCACTTTCTCCCTCTCTCTTTCTCTCTCACTTTCTCCCTCTCTCTTTCTCTCTCACTTTCTCTCTCTCTCTTTCTGTCTCTCTCTCTCTCACTTTCTCTCTCTCACTTTCTCTCTCTCACTTTCTCTCTCTGTCTCCCTCTCTCTTTCTCTCTCACTTTCTCTCTCTCTCACTTTCTCTCTCTGTCTCCCTCTCTCTTTCTCACTTTCTCTCTCTCTCCCTCCCCCTCTCTCACTTTCTCTCTGTCTCTCTCTCTCGCTTTCTCTCTCTCTCTCTCGCTTGGTCTCTCTCTGTCTCCCCTCTCTGTCTCTCCCTCGCTTTCTTGCTAATACACAACTGCACACACACCTTGCACTGACTTTGGATTCAATTATCCAATTAAGTTTATCTCTTGATTAACTTGACGGAGCTACGACGTATGTCTAGCAGAGTCACTTCGTGTTCATTGTGAAGTGAATCTTTGAACTATTTGACGCCAACAATCAGTAGAGAATTGTTCTTAGCACATCGCCTCAATGGCATCATTTAGTCTGTACGGTCAAATCGCGCTTCGTGAGGAACATTGTTGAACAATTTTGTCACTTGGAAGAAAAACAAAAGTCAATGAAGCCGCCAAGAAAACAGATGATGTCATTCTTCTCAAGATATCACTAGATTAACAAATTAGGAAGCAGTTGCCAGCTCGTGAAGACTGGAACACATTTCCAGCTTAGGACTTTGCTCATGCGTTGTGTGTCTGTGTGTGTATTTACTTGTGTGTAAGTGTGTAGGTATGTCCGTTTGTTTGTAGTGAAATAGTTTCACTGTATTGAATGAATAAATCGATAAACTAGTTGTGCCTTGTTTCTATTGAAGTAGGAACGTAATGAGGTCACACTTTGACAAACTAATTTGATTATTTAATGGCATTATAAGACCATCACCTTCACATTATGAGTTCCGACTTTCTTGAGTGTTGCTACAACGCGTTGTTCTAGTAACAAGGTCGTGGTCTAGGGAACACACGTTCTGCTGAAGAAACAAAAAATGAAGACATCTCTTTGACTTTAGTTCCACATTATTTTAAAGCCCCCCCTTTCCTTCTCTTCAACAGTCCAGAGCTGATCGGTTTAGTTACAAAAGTCGGGCTAGGCTTTTGTTTATTGTCACCGGAAGACGGATTGTCCCAAGAATGCACCTCCTCCTTGCCCTCCCCCCCCCCCATGTCCTCCGTCTGCTACTATCAAAACAATGTTCACCAAATAGCCTGCCAGTTTGTTCTCTTCCCACCACACGAACATAAGCTTCCAATGGTAACAAACTTTTCTATCTGACCTCAACTAATACTACCTTAGTCACGCTTTCTACTAGGCCAACATGGGATAGGTCACATGTCTGTAGTCACTCTTTTCTAAACTAACATGGTATATGTCATATACAATAGTCACTCTTTATTTGGTATATGTCACATGTCAGTAGTCACTCTTTTCTATATCGACATGGTATAAGCCACATGTCACTCTTTCTAATGACAACATGGTATAAATCATAAGTCACTCCTTCAAATGACAACATGGTATAAGTCACATGTCACTCTTTCTAATGACAACATGGGATATGTCCCTTGTGAGTTGCTAACTTTCTAGTCTCAAAGCTCTCCGGTATTAGAGGCACTAAGACTTTCATTAAGCGACACAGTTGTAAGACAAGTAAACATGAATGTCAGTAGCTTATCAAGTGGCCTGGCATTTTGAATAGAACAAAATACAAGATGTTTTGATGTCATTTAAATAAGAGAGTTTTTTTGCGCATCCAAAATGAAAAATCCGCAACTAGCTTTGTGTGGTCTGTCTGTAAGTCTGTCCGTCAGTCCCATTTCGATATCAAACTAGAGAAGAAAATGAATATCGGACATCATGATATTATAGACCTTTCAAAGTTCTGATGCAACGGCTACTTTTTTTTTCTTTTCGAAAGTGAACCATTTAATTATTATAATTAACTTTACAAGCAGATTTTCTATAAAAACACACCACTTTTAAATGAAAAACTTCAGGAGAGGTTTTTTTTTTAAAAGGTTACATATTTTTTCATTAATAACTCAAGCTTCATTCATAGAGTCGTGCATTGGTTAAAAAAAATGCATCTAAGGTTACAATGGAACATGCATCAAGGATCATTATAAAATATATTTTCCATTTATTAACTAACTCATTGAACGAAATATTGATTGAAATGTTGTTTTTAAAAATCAATTTTGATACGAACCTCGCTTTAGTTGTAAGTTAAAACGGAGTATTTTTATAACGCGCAGTTTTGAAATATCCTTATTATACACTTGACAACAATTTAAACAGGACTATTTTAAATATAGGCCAAGTCGAAATCTAGATTTAGATACGAATGTATTAATAATTTGAAGAAAATTTACATCTATAGATGTAACATAGCTTCTGGCAGCTTAGGGGTGCAGATTTATTTATTAAGTATACGGTAGTATCACATTAATAAGCGGATCGGATGCGAACAGTATAATGTACACTATTACCAATACTAGACCTATTCCTGATCATATCAGTCATCAATCCATATTCTACTTCTAGATCTTAATCTTCTAGACTTAGATCTAGATTCTAGAGATTCTAGACTAGGCCTAGACTACAAAGTAGATCTATATCTAAAATGGTAAATCTATATCTCATTGGTTATTCTATCTTGCCACATTATTTTAAAGATCCACCTTCCAATGAGGAAGTGCTACGAAGAGCAGGATGCCAGGACATCCGCTCTGTTATCAGCAGCAGACGCCTTGGCTGGCTTGGCCACGTTCGTAGAATGCCAGTAGGTCGATCTAATAGAAGGCAAGAGAGCCGCTGGTCGCCCACTTTTACGTTATACGGATGTATGCAAACGCGACATGAAGTTCCTCAAAATCGACACTAGCAGATGGGAAAAAGTAGAAAAGGATAGATCTACGTGGAGAGAGAGCATAACGGATTGTAGATGCCATACACAACAGAAGCAGAAAGAAAGGTGATAATGCAACGGCCCCTGGTGAACACATATGCCCAACCTGCGATCGCAGCTGTGTATGAAGGATTGGCTCCTTAGTCACACAAGAAGTTGCAAAGGGAAAAGATCGTCTCTCGAGACGTAAAATGCAACAGAAATCTATATCTAGAATTGTAAATCTAGTCTAGATCTGGATTTAGATTCTAGATCTAGACAATTTAGTCATTGATTATATCATGGGCGTAGCCAAGATTTTTTTTCAAGGGGGGGTTGCGGGGGGAGCAAAAATCCTCAGCCCCCCCCCCCCCTCCCCGGCGGAAAAAAAAATATAATAAATCTTTATTACATTCTGACTGTTCATTATTTCGGAAGACGTTTATTATACCCTAGAATAGGTTCTTCCTGGAGTTAGTGGAAAATTTCGAAGGGGGTTTTAAAATGAAAACCTTCCTTATCTTGGAATTTAGGGATTGTCATTTGCATTATTTTTTGTTTGTTTGACTGCAAAACCCCCTGCTAGGGGTTTTAAACTCAAAACCCCTTTGGCAGCGCTGGGGCAAGTGATGGTTTAGTATTAAAATCTCACCTAAAATAAACAAAATCACAGTAAAAAAATCAGTCACTAAAGTCCGTCTCCCCCCCACCCCCCCCCTGGCTACGCCCATGGATTATATAATCTTATAGTTTTACTATAGAAGCAGATCTAGATCCCAAGAGTAAAGCAGTGGAAAGTTGGGAAGTGGAATGTTTATATTTGTTTGAATGCAGCATGGAAAGGAAATAGTTTCCCAAACTGTTCAGTACTTGGCCTGGGAGATGTGGGGAATTCCGTACTCCCTCCAAATATTTTTTACAAGTTTCAAATCATTTTTTAACGGCCTTCTTATGATATAAGGCGTCTATTTGCTTTGTCTTTCTAACGTCACAATCAGATTTTACAAAATTAAAAGATATTGAAAAGACGATTCCTCCTTTTAATAAACAAACACATGAATATACTATAAGCAGAAATCTCATAATCGATAAAAGGCTGTTCATTTTGTAAACTTAAAACAACAATACCAAAAAATTATCTAAAATCATTCTTCTGAAGTATATAAATTTAGTTTTCTTACCAAAAGGTACCTAGGTCTATGTATTTGATTATAGGTCATTCAGTTTGTTTTCGAGTGAAAAGTAACGTCAATTCATTCTTCGAAATTCTATTAATTTAGATAATTGGCGGATCCTATGGGGGGCAGCCTCTGGTTTTGTAATCTTGTTTATTGATGGTTTCTTTAATTTCTTAGATACGATTTTGTTATTTTACGAGAAAAAATGACTAGAAAAAATAATTGAAAAGTAGAAACTATAGTATTCATGAGATATAATATGATGTGTATGTCTAATAATAGAATGTACACGGTATACGCACACTTCCCACATGTCTTCCCAATGTCTTCTCCATGTCTTCCAAATGTCTTATACATGTCTTATACATGTCTTATAGATGTCTTACCCATGTTTTATAGATGTCTTTTCCCAGTCTGCCCGATGTCCTCTACATGTCCTCTGCCTGTCTTTCCCTCTCTCGGAACCCGAAAGCTTACATTTAAAACCTATGGCGTTGTATTGGAAATGTTGAACTCTCCAACTCCATGTGTTTCCAATGGAGGATTGGATTGGATTATGGGTAAACATTAAGTGGAATGGTTGAAATAGAATGTGCTTGCTCAATACAAGTATTGTAGAAGATGTAATTGTGGCAAACAATGGACAATATGTTGTACACAATGGAACAAAACACAACGAAAGCGATATAAATACATTCAGAAATGTCATGTTCCTTTAGGTTAAAAAGTAGTCATTGTGTCTACATTTAAATGTTACTTCCTAATTTGGGAAAAACCTAGATTACGACTTCCCGCTTACTAGTTCAGGTAAGTAAGTCTGTAGGGTAGACAAATGTAAGTAGTGTGTTCAGAACTAGTTCACGTAGGGACAGAACAAAACAAAGTCGCAAAATAAAAAAAAAAGTACAGAACTTAGATCACTGTCCAAAATGTCCGACATTTCATGCTGTTGTGCCATCACACGTTGTTGTGCCATCACATGCTGTTTTAACACTGTTTAATGTATTTTGTGATGTGGCATTGTCTTGCTACAGAATCAGTTACTGATAGGAAACAACTTCTACTCATTTTATGTTCTATGTCTTTTCATTAGTCCGTCACATGTCTTCCTCTCGTAAACGAAGACGGAAGTGCAAATCTGATTTTAGCCCCGCCGTCATCATTACTTTGTGCTTTCCAAACACTTTCCAAACACTTTCCAAACACTTTCCAAACACTTTCCAAACACTTTCCAAACACTTTCCAAACACTTCCAAACACTTTCCAAACACTTTGCAAACACTTTCCAAACACTTTCCAAACTCGGAGGGAAGGAAAACAAATAAGCACTTTAAAACAAGAAAAATAATTTATACATAGGATCTTTTTTTTTTTTTGGCTACCTCTTTTTGTGGCTACCTCTTTTTGTGGCTACCTCTTTTTGTGGCTTCTTGCCTGTTTTGGTTATTCTGGCATCATACCGTTTTGTTTGTTAGACCCCTACGGTCTATATTAATTGTTTTCAACCACTTTCGGTGAGATTGATCCTACAAGCTTAAGTGAATCAATTGTAACGTCTGTATTATATAAGATAAGAAGATAAGATAACAAATATCTTGAGCTGTAAGTTGTGTTGCTGTTTCTGAATACAAGAAGAAACTCTCTTCTCCGCCTCTTGTTGTTGTGGCTGTAGTTGCAAATATACAAACACAACTTTTATTTAATACTTTGATCTTTTCATTATAAAGTTTTATGTAGCGATCAATTTAAAATCAACAATAACCCGAGCTTCTCAATGGTTGAGATTTAATAACAACTTCCTTTCACTCGAGCTGAAGAAATGTTGTTTTAGGGAAGAATAGAATGGACAAACAACATTTAGCCACGTGGTGCTCTATCTCTTCTATATAATTTACGATCTCATGTTTAATTCATAATGGTTGTCACGTGACAGTTTTTTTCGTTGTTTTATCAATAATATCACGTGACTAAATGTTGTTTGTTTACGATTGGTCAATGAGGTCCATTGAAACGAATTGGCTGCTCAGTTTAACCTATAAGATACTGTATGGATGGTTGGTTTATTTTTGACATAACTCAAATTACAAATAAAGTCATGTTACGCAATCAAATAAAATTGGATTTTTTAAAATGTCAAAAAAAGTGACCCATGTGGACAATTCCGAAAGTGCTAATAAATTACAAGGACCGTATTTGAATTTTTGTAAATGTTTCTGACGTCATAGTAATTAATGATTAAGTCAATTTGTCAAGTCATGGATAATTTAGATAATTATATGTCAAATTTATGTGAAAAACAAACAAAATGATCTATTGAATTACATAAAAACGTCGCAACTTCAATGTCTGTACTTCTACGCTAGAGAGAAAGAATTTCAACCTTTTCAGTTCCAAGGCAGAGCTTCAGTTTAATATTCGAATATTTTAATGTGGCATATTTGAAAAATAGATTCACACTATTGACAAGCAGAAAATGAAGCTTGCAGTAGGGTGTAACTAACAGTAACACATCGTTGTAATGACAGACAGCCTTTTGTAACAAATACTCGTGCTCCAAGGTCACTCATAAAAAGTTTTGATTCTATTTGTTCGTTAGTCTTTAATTATTCTCTCTCTCCTGATATTAGAAGCTATCAATCATTTAATCATGATCATTTTGATCTCTTTCTATCTAAAAATTTATTTCATTGAGTTTTTGTTTCAAGTTTGTGCTCACAAAAACGTCTCAAATCTTTGGACCTTCTCCAAAAGGCTCAAGAAATAAATCAAATGTAGAAAAACAAGTCACAGCATTGAAGCTCATTTTAAAATGGTGAAATGAAATATTACCTGGTCAAAGTTCAACCTTATATAATGATATTAAATATAGAAATGAGTACTTGTACACTACAATTAAAACTTAGATGACCTGAACTACAGGAAGACTATTTCTGAAGTGGATTGCTCTATTTTTTTAAAAATAAAATTCTTTTTGCAGAAAAAATGTTGACTCATTGCAATGATTTGTCAATAAATGTGGAGACGTCTAATGGCTGAATCCTTCACAATGGCTTGACAAGACAACAGAACTGGTGCTGGGGAGGGAGGGCGCCAACAGTATATAACAAGTATCACTCTAACGGAGAGAACTCGTATAGACAAATAAGGTCGTGAAGAACTCGTTGTACATGTGGTCGTGAAGAACTCGTTGTACATGTGGTCGTGAAGAACTCGTTGTAAATGTGGCCGTGAAGAACTCGTTGTAAATGTGGTCGTGAAGAACTCGTTGTAATGTGGTCGTGAAGAACTCGTTGTAAATGTGGCCATGAAGAACTTGTTGTAAATGTGGTCGTGAAGAACTCGTTGTAAATGTGATCGTGAAGAACTCGTTGTAAATGTGGTCGTGAAGAACTCGTTGTAAATGTGGTCGTGAAGAACTCGTTGTAAATGTGGTCGTGAAGAACTCGTTGTAAATGTGGTCGTGAAGAACTCGTTGTAAATGTGGTCGTGAAGAACTCGTTGTAAATGTGGCCATGAAGAACTCGTTGTAAATGTGGTCGTGAAGAACTCGTTGTAAATGTGGTCGTGAAGAACTCGTTGTACATGTGGTCGTGAAGAACTCGTTGTAAATGTGGTCGTGAAGAACTCGTTGTAAATGTGGCCGTGAAGAACTCGTTGTAAATGTGGTCGTGAAGAACTTGTTGTAAATGTGGTCGTGAAGAACTCGTTGTACATATGGTCGTGAAGAACTCGTTGTAAATGTGGTCGTGAAGAACTCGTTGTAAATGTGGTCGTGAAGAACTCGTTGTAAATGTGGTCGTGAAGAACTCGTTGTAAATGTGGTCGTGAAGAACTCGTTGTAAATGTGGTCGTGAAGAACTCGTTGTAAATGTGGTCGTGAAGAACTCGTTGTTGATGATAATGTCGTTTAACAGCAACACGTATTGACTAATCTGCTGAGTGTCAAACTGTGAGATGAATTCATTTGTATGTGACTAACGGCGCATAAGTCAGAGCAAAGTTAGAGCAGAAGTCAGAGCAGAAGTCAGACCGAAGAAAACTCTTGGTGTCCAAATCTATTGTATCGAATAAATAATCTATTCAATGTAGTTTGTCTAGTCATTGGACTGATGGAGAGATACTACTATCTAATAATCAGGCGAGTGTTTTCATTTCCGAGATAAAAGGATTGAATTTCTTAATGGGATAGGGATGTATGTGCTTAAATATAGAGTTGGGTTTTTCTGTGTATAAGTACAGATTGTTGTTGTTTTTTCTGTGCATAAAAGCAGAGTTGAGTTTTTCTAGTTAGCTGCCCCGAAAGGGCAATATACGCTATTAGTTTTATGTGGTCTGTCTGTCTGTCCCTCCCGTTTAGATCTCGTAAACTAGAAAAGATAGTAAAAATCCGACATTATGATATTTTAGGACTGTCAAAGTTCTGTTGCGACGGCAATTTTTTTCCTATCTGAAAAAGTACAATTTAATTTTTAAAATAAACTATGCAAACAGTTTTTTTTTTCATAAAAATACACCATTTTTACAACTATTCACTATTAATAGTAACAAACACGGGAGGGTATTTAGTAAGGGAGATGACTATTTACCTTATTTTTAACACATATATGCAAACGGTTGTAGATTTTTGGTCAAAATAGCTGAGTTAAGTAAGATCTGTTATACTAACTACTACAATTACAAAAAAAAAAAACTTTTTTAAAGAGAAAAAAATCTATTAATATTCATATAAGTAGAACATAATTTAAAACAACAATTAATAAATAGTTTTTCATATTACTGCCCCGCCACACACCGCGGGAAGGGACTATAACGGACTTTTATTTTTCGGAATTTTTTTTTTTTTTCTAGGCTTTGAATAAGAGAATGACCCTTTACAAAACAATTAGATCAATTACATAATGATTATATGACATCAGTTAGGCCAGGTTCAAATGTAACTTCACCCTCACTTTCACCTAACCCTTGGTCTGGGGCACTACACAAAATCTGTTAACCTTCTTTCTCCATCCTTCTCTGTCATTTGCCTAAGATAGAATTTCATTCTGATATTCTTTCTGAAAATATAGAAACCTGCCTTTTTACCAGGTCTAACCTGGTAGACCACTTAGGGGGGCCGATTTTGAGTTTGTGTTTCCACACAAACTGTCTTTGTAACGTTGTTTTAAAGATGAGTTCAGTAATCTACATAACTTTACAAGCAAAAGATTAGCCAAACATGTCTGAAACTCTAGTCTAGAGGACACATTGTAAAGATGCTGTCAGTTTCTCATTAGTTCACTATTATTTTCACAGTTACTATCACTCAATAATGAAACAACAAATATGTTAAGCCTTGTTATGTAGTCTCTTCATTTGTTATATAGTCTCTTCATTTGTTATGTAATCTCTTCATTTGTAATGTAATATCTTCATTTGTTATGTAATCTCTTCATTTGTTATGTAATCTCTTCATTTGTTATATAGTCTCTTCATTTGTTATGTAATCTCTTCATTTGTTATGTAATCTCTTCATTTGTTATGTAATCTCTTCATTTGTAATGTAATATCTTCATTTGTTCTGTAATCTATTCATTTGTTATGTAATCTTTTCATTTGTTATGTAATCTCTTCATTTGTTATGTAATCTCTTCATTTGTAATGTAATATCTTCATTTGTTCTGTAATCTCTTCATTTGTTATGTAATCTCTTAATTTGTTATGTAATCTCTTCATTTGTTATGTAATCTCTTCATTTGTTATGTAATCTCTTCATTTGTTATGTAATCTCTTCATTTGTTATGTAATCTCTTCATTTGTTATGTAATCTCTTCATTTGTTATGTAATCTCTTCATTTGTAATGTAATATCTTCATTTGTTTTGTAATCTCTTCATTTGTTATATAGTCTCTTCATTTGTTATGTAATCTCTTCATTTGTAATGTAATATCTTCATTTGTTATGTAATCTCTTCATTTGTTATGTAATCTCTTCATTTGTTATGTAATCTCTTCATTTGTTATGTAATCTCTTCATTTGTTGTGTAATCTCTTCATTTGTTATGTAATCTCTTCATTTGTTATGTAATCTCTTCATTTGTTATGTAATCTCTTCATTTGTTATGTAATCTCTTCATTTGTTATGTAATCTCTTCATTTGTTATGTAATCTCTTCATTTGTTATGTAATCTCTTCATTTGTTATGTAATCTCTTCATTTGTTATGTAGTCTCTTCATTTGTTATGTAATCTCTTCATTTGTTATGTAATCTCTTCATTTGTTCCCAAACGTTTTAAACTAAAAGATAGACATTAAAGAAATTAGTGGGGGTATTTTTCTTGTTTGAGAACCACCTAGTGTAAGTGTAAACTTGCCAAGTGACCTCATATTTTAGTAATTGTGTCTATAAATACATAATGTATCGCATGGCTTTGTCCGACATTCAGTGGCCGAAACTGACGGAAAGAAAAAGGGAACACAAGACTGGTCAGCAGTATGAAAGAAGAGAGGAGACGCTGCTTCTAAACTCAATCAAAAGACATTTAGATCACTTCCTCTGATTACACACACTTAGGATCATTGTCTCATGCTTTAGATCTCATGTCATTCAAGTCGAAGCTTAAAAGAAATGAACTATTTTGTAGCTATTTACAGAATCGATTTGATAGTAATCCAAATAGATCGTTTCTTCCTAAAGTATATAGATCTGTTCACAATAGTTTAGTTTCAATCAAGTCTATATTGTCATGGATTTGCAACTAGTAACCATGGTAATATGAAATAGAATCAAATACTTTTCTAATTATGTTTTAAAAATTGTTTGAATGTACATAAAATATGCATATTTTCTTTTTTTTTAAATATACAGTTAGCGAAAGCACTGACTAAAGGCGATACTGGTACTTGAATCTATACGAACTATTAGCGTGAACCTTCTTTAGTATCGTGTGTTTTTATTGGGTTATATTTACGTACATTGATCCTCATCCACATGTAAAGATATTTTTAGGATAGACTCTTGGTATAAATATTATTTTACTTAAGATATTTTTAGGATAGATTCTTGGTATAAATATTATTTTATTAAAAATAATTTTAAGTTTTCATTCTAAAAATAGAATACGTTAAATAAAAAATGGATAAAATATGAATTCTGCGTTTGAAAATTTCTCTAGAGACTCGCTTATGCCAGGGTATACTCGATTGGCTAGCTTCCAAAAATGGCGGTCCTATTTCGCTGCTCACTTGAACTGGGATTTCCCAAGTAGGTCAAGTCTGATCTCCTCTCCACCACTTACATGCACTCACGTCACGGATCTTAGACTTCTCATTGATTGACCTTTTAGATCTAGTATCTACATGATGACCAGTGACTAAGTTCCGATATACCCATCTAGTTTCCTAGTGTATAACTACTTTAGACTACCAAGTGGCCATACACTAGAAGACAATGGTAGACTTTCGAGTGGTAGTGAGAGTTCCGTGGATTGCAATGAGAACAAAATAGTTTGTTGACTGTTACACTGACATAATAGTGTCATGATTGAATAGTTCATTTGTAAAATGTTGCCTTTAAAAAAAAAGATCTTTTATTTATATAAAAGATAAAAAAGTCTTACTGCCCCATTACGTAGCACAAGCAAGTATTTGTCCCCAGCGGATCAGTCGTACTGCCCCATTACGTAACACAAACAAGTATTTGTCCCCAGCGGATCAGTCGTACTGCCCCATTACGTAGCAGAAACAAGCATCTGTCCATAGCGGATCAGTCGTACTGCCCCATTACGTAGCACAAACAAGTATCAGTCCATAGCGGATCAGTCGTACTGCTCCATTACGTAACACAAACAAGTATTTGTCCCCAGCGAATCAGTCGTACTGCCCCATTACGTAGCACAAACAAGCATCTGTCCATAGCGGATCAGACGTACTGCCCCATTACGTAGCACAAATAAGTATCTGTCCCCAGCGAATCAGTCGTACTGCCCCATTAAGTAACACAAACAAGCATCTGTCCATAGCGAATCAGTCGTACTGCCCCATTACGTAGCACAAACAAGTATCAGTCCATAGCGGATCAGTCGTACTGCCCCATTACGTAACACAAACAAGTATCTGTCCCCAGCGAATCAGTCGTACTGCCCCATTACGTAGCACAAATAAGTATCTGTCTCTAGCGGATCATTCGTACTGCCCCATTAAGTAACACAAACAAGTATCCGTTTTAAAACGTGCAAACTTTAGGAATACTTAGTGAAGCTGTTACGCGCGCACACACACACCCATAATGAACAGTTCGACTAGCCCCCTTACTGACTGATCTGTAACGCACACACACACACACACATATGAACAGTTGTTCAGTTCGACTAGATCCCCCCCCCCCCGCGCTGTGGTCATAAGAAGTTTCAACACTTATTTTATTTTAAATAATTCATGCATATTTTAAACAAGCAAATTTTTTGAAAGATTGGTTCGATTTCAGATAACCAATGAGCTCTACATTTTTTTGTATTAACATTGGATCTTCAAAAAAAACTTTAGAATTTTAAAGTGGCAAATGGACAGACAAATACACAAACAGACGGATAAAATCAATTAAGCTTTTCCTATGAGGGTCGATAAATTACCAAATGAAAATTACAAACTTTATATATATATTCTGTGTGTTGTTGTTACTTACGTAACTGTTTGTATGAGGTTCACTAATGACTGGAGTACTAGAAGTGGAGATTCAACTTTATTGAGATTTTACGTTTTGTTTTGAAAGAACAATGAAAACTATGAAACAGTTACAACATTTCACTTTAACTTACTAGACTACTTTTAAATTTCATCTCATATAAATTTAATTGTTCCTATTTTAGTTTTATTGCTTGTTTCAGTATGCCTATCAGTGTCTAGTGAGTATGCCTATCAGTGTCTAGTGAGTATGCCTATCAGTGTCTAGTGAGCATGCCTATGAACTTTAACCAATATATATTTTTTCCTTTACAAAAAGGCCAACGTTACAAAAATATTTATCAATTTATCCCAGTTAATTAGCAATGCCTTAAATATATCACATGTGGATTTTTGATAGGCATATCACATGTCGCAAAAGTTGGTGAATTTTGTGACTAAACTTAATCATTATAATAAACTAAAATAATGAATATACCAAATGGTAAAAACAAAAACAAAGAAAAAAGATTCCCAGCATATTCCCCTTCAAGTTAAACAGTGCTACGGGGAGAGGGCAATACAAGGTCATATACGACTTGGTAGAGAAAGGTTTTTGTGAACTTGAAATCTGTGTTTTGAGCCCAGACATTTTAAAACATAACTAGGTCACATGTATCATACTAAACAATTGGTCAAAAAGATGAATTCTATAACCATTCGAACCTTCAGTTCTCTAGGGTTAACTTCATTGTCTTGACCCAACCATTTGATGGTACACAGGTTCAGAATCAAAACAAAATATTACCAGCTGAGACAATGGCACATGAAAGTAACAAGTTGACTCAAAGTCATGTCAAAAAGGAAATCAATTGTTCAGACAATGAAGTGCCCATTGTGTTTGATAGGCTGACTCAAGATGGACAGGATCAATGTCATCCACTGACAACTATCATCGTCCGAATCACACTTTATGATTATCTGTCTCACCATTGACTTCTCCAGAGCTGGTCCAGGCAGAATTATAATTGCCTGGGTCAAGACAACCTTAACGTATGATTAGCGCTTTGGGTTGCGCTTCGTTCTCCACAGAGGGAAACAAAAAACATGATGGACTACACTTTGAATATTTTCTTTCCCAAGAAGTTGTTTTGTAACGGCTGCCTAAATGTTTATTATCAGTGTTTCGTTTAGCTCTCGTAGTCGTTAGGCATGCACGTACTATGTAGGTACTAAGGTCTGGCGTTTCAATAACGCGCTCTTACAATGCCAATTTGTTTAAAAAAAAGAAATATCTAAACATTGACAAACAGATGGAGAGCCATAAAGTTATATAGATGTATACACACACACATATAGATAGATAGATAGATAGATATAGATAGTGGCAATGTCTTTCATTTTATAGATAGATAGATAGATAGATAGATAGATAGATAGTGGCAATGTATTTCGTCATATAGATTAATATCTTAACAGTACAGAATAATATATTTCAAACTGTTCGTACCACATTCAAGTGTCTATGTATCTAAAACAAGGGAGTTTTCATTTTGGCACAATATGCTTCACATAAATGTCTACACAAATTCTTATAAAGCGGAAAGTCTTGACAAGTGTTTCTTGTAGCGGTACTAGTGCAAACATATTGTAGTGTTTCTAGTTAACTGATGTATGGGATGGGTTATCTCCTTCCAAACAAATCTATATTTAGTTGTCACTTAGAAACGCACTTATCTAGTGAAATAAATAATCCATACAACTTAGATGTCTAAAGTTAAAATTTAGTACTATCAAAAGTTGCTGTATTTACCGCCCTCTTAAAAATATATAAAAAATCCTTTTTTTTAGCCGCCCTCGTAAGGGGAAAAGACGCTATTAGTTTTGTGTGGCCTGTCTGTCCGTCTGTCCGTCCGTTTAGATCTCGTAAACTAGAAAAGATAATGAAAATCCAACATTACAATATTTTAGACCATTCATAGTTCTGATGCAACAGCTACTTTTTTTATTTTCTGAAAACGAAAAATCTAATTTTTTAAATCACTTATGCAAGCAGTTTTTTCATAAAAATACACCACTTTAACAACTATTCACTATTAATAGTAACAAACATTTCAGGCTCTTTATCAGGAGTAATAACAATTTGCCACATTTTTAACACAATTATGTAAATGGTTGTAGATTTTTTATCAAAATATTTTTAAAATTTTTTTATTGTTAAGTTATGTAAGTTATGTAAGTTCTTTTATACTAAATACTATATTTACACACAAAAAAAGTTAATTATTTTTTTAAAGAGAAAATCTATTTAGTATGCATATAAGTCAGACATAATTTAAAACAACAATTATTTAGTAATTTTCATATTATTGTGTGAACTGCCGTTGCACATTGTAACTGTATAATACCTGACCAAAGAAAAAAAAAATTGGGGGGGGGGATTTTTTTTTTTTTTTACTTAAATGTTTTATTCTTGAGGAATAAAAGATTGGCCCTCTACAAAACAATTAAATCAACTAGATATTTATTATAAGACATCAGTTAGGCCAGGTTCACATCTAAATTCACATTTACTTACCTATCCTATGGTCTGCTGGACCGATGGTGCACCACACGAGATCTGTTAACCTTTTTTTCTCCATTATTTTCTGTCATTTGTCTTTGATAGAATTTCATTCTGATAATATTGATGTTTACCTTTTTACCTGCTTGGGTGGACCACTTCGGGGACCGATTTTCAGTTTGTGTTTCACAAAAACTGTCTTTGTAACCTTGTTGTTTATTAATTGGTCTAGTGTAGTGTTTGTTTTGTGCCGATCTAATTGTATAATTAAAAATCTCATTTAATGCTTGTCTGTAATGTATTTAAAATAGGTGGTCATTTTCTGAAAGAGAATCCGTTGATGACGAAATAACTATGAAAACATTTTTTTTAATATTTAAAATACTCGCATTTAAAACACTACTTATATATTTACAAACATATACTCAAAGGAAAGTGGCTGTAAAAACGTAGATAATACTCCTTTAGTATTATAATTATAATATAAATAAAAATCTTAATGTTTAAAAAAAAAACATGTATAAACTTCAAAGAAATGTTTAAAAAGTCCTTGCATAGTTTTTTAGTTCTTAAAATTTTGTAAATTGTTAAAATGATTAACTTGGCAGTTTGTGTGGCTAGGGCTTTGGTAATGTTCACAATCTGACTACTTGAATCGTCTATTAGTGACGTATTGATTCTTATTGAAATCCTCGTGTAGTGCTCAAAATAGTTCCACCTTCCCATTAAGTTGCTTACCAAACAAAAAAGACTGAAATGTGTGTGAAACTACAGGCCCTACTATTCTACTATTCTCAAACATCTCCTCAGACTGAAATGTGTGTGAAACTACAGGCCCTACTATTCTACTATTCTCAAACATCTCCTCCGACTGAAATGTGTGTGAAACTACAGGCCCTACTATTCTACTATTCTCAAACATCTCCTCAGACTGAAATGTGTGTGAAACTACAGGCCCTACTATTCTACTATTCTGAATCTTCTCCTCAGACTGAAATGTGTGTGAAACTACATGCCCTACTATTCTACTATTCTCAATCTTCTCCTCAGACTGAAATGTGTGTGAAACTACAGGCCCTACTATTCTACTATTCTGAATCTTCTCCTCAGACTGAAATGTGTGTGAAACTACAGGCCCTACTATTCTACTATTCTCAATCTTCTCCTCAGACTACTCAATGAAGGCGAGAAGAAACCATTTGTAGAAGAGGCCGAGAGACTTAGAGTCCAGCACAAAAAAGATCATCCTGACTACAAGTACCAGCCCAGGAGAAGGAAGGCCCCTAAAGGGGGTAGCGCAACTTCCGGTGGGGCGCATACTTCCAAGTCTTCCCAGGCAGGTCGAGACACATCGTCTGCTAGCGATGACTGTGACAGTGAGTGCTCCAGCCAACAGGGCAATTCAAATGGACCACCGACCCCGCCCGTTACACCTAACCAACAGGACCCAGTGGTTCTTAAATGCATGTATGAGAGACGCGCACATCGTGGCTATATTATGGGTAAGTCAGAGATGGTAATGTGATGTCATTCTTGCACTGACTTTAGAATGTCAAAGAATTGTAATAGGAAGCTGTGCTAGCACTGGTGCATCAAAGTTTGTTAAGATTGCTTTCAAATATGGCTGAGGCTGGACCGAAAAGAAAAGAAAATATCAGGGTCCGAGAAGTGATGCAAATAAACAAATAAAATAGGAAACATACTTTTTAAAAACAAAAGCTTCTATTTAGTTATATTGAGTGAGATTCCATCAATTATTTGAATAAATCAAGTCATTCATTTTTAATATATCTAGACTAAGTATTATACATTGGAGCGATTGGTACAAAATATTTTTAATAATTGTTTTTTGTTTTGTTTTTTTTGCTTAGCGCGACTTTCATTCGTATTAAATACTCAGTTAGCTATGGTCCAGTCCTATTATGGTTAGGTAGGGAGAGAGGGGGGGGGGGAATCTGGGAGAAGGTTTCCGGTCTGTTTTTTCATATAATAGTTACGAAAAAGCTGCTCTAGTCTGAATTCGAAATCGGGATCCTGGGCCTCTATGATGGAAAGCCTACGCACTAGCCATTGAGCTAGTTAAGTACTTTTATAGTTATCTACTTTTTGCCTACGACCTAATTTTGTACACAAGCTCTGTACATATCTATATAAAACAAAATTAATTAATGACGAATAAGTTATTAACTAATTGTTTTTTTTTTCTTAATTCATGTGTTGTCATCGAAACGAATAATTGTGCCAAGTTTCAACTTGATCAGAGAATGAGAAGTGGGAGACATATCGTGTATACAAATCTACCTAGACAGAAAGATTGGCAGAATAGTTAATACAAGCTTTCTAAAACAAACAATGTTACAAGAAAGGAAACAATTAACGCAAGTGATAGTTACTAGAACGTTGTCAATAGTTGTTATAGTCCATCAACTCATGAATTAGTTACACTCAACTCATGAATAAGTTACACTCAACTCATGAATTAGTTACACTTACCTCGTGAATAAGTTACACTAAACACATGAATTAGTTACTCCCAACTCATGAAACATACATATATTAAACATAAATGAATAACAGCACCAGGGACCAAGTTTTTAAGAGAGAAAGTAGTGAATTAAAATGAATTAGGGTATTAGCTATATAATTAACTACACTCAACTTATGAAGAGGTAGAGTGAAGTTATATCTTCAGCTCTAGAATTTTGTTCAGTCGTTTTTTCAAATCAACTTATCCACTCGCTGCTGCAAAGCAAGTCCATACAGAACTCATAGATTCATGTCAAAGGAATGCGCCTTAAGTGAAGTTTGTACATTGAATGGGTCCTTGTGTTCTTTTCATTAAGTACAGCATGCTGAGTGTTTGGGAGTAACATTCCATTACGCTCCAATTAACTCTGTTACATACATATTAGTATTTCTAGTGTGTCTTTATGTGAACATCTCTCGTTGGTACATCCAATATGTACTCTACATCAACAGGATTGAGTTAGTTACCCTAGTTCTTGGATTCCTCAAAATATTGTTTTTCCGTCAACTTTAGTGTACTCATGTTATTTGTTTTAATCTTATTATTACAATTAGTAATGCGCGTAATCCAATATAATCTTCCAATAATATTTTGATCTGTCTGGTTCACTGAACTCAACTTTTATTGTATTTCTCAGGACCATCTGGACACCCCATTGACTTTAGTAGAATGGATCTCAGCCCAGAAGTAATTGAGCAGTTTGATGATCAAGATCTTGACCAGTACCTACCCCCACCTGGGGTCCCCCATCCCCAACATCACCCTGACAGCAGCTACCCACCATGTTACATGAGTGGGCCTATGCAGACATCTGCTAATTCTGGTTCAGGGTGGTCATCTCAATATGGACGCATGAGTGCACCAGGCACATCGTCTTGCTTAACATCCTATATGACTCATGGTCCGACTTCCTATAATCTGTCTGAACAAGGGCCATCGACAACAAGGTCTCCTCCTCTGAACAGTACACCCGTTGGGAGCGCACCGCAGTCCTCGCCAACCAGTCTGTCTGGAAGTGATAACTTTCTCCACGCCAACACATCCTCTTCAGAATGTAAATACCCAAATGATGACAGCTGTTCGGTCAAATTAGAGCAACAGTCTCACGGCATGAGGCCAATAACTCTGCAATCGCAGTACCGATGTGATAGTAAATATGACCAGAGCTCCTACAACAGTAATCAAGTTCGCTACGAGGGTCCCTACAACCACATGTCCAGCCCTTATGCTGCACAGAATAGCCCCAGTCTCTTGTCCTCTACTGGCTATCAATACACCATGGGGCTACATAGACAAGGTATGTTTAGCGCAATACCGGCTGCGGGGCCTTCTGAACAAACCTGGGAGAGATTTGGATGAGTGCCAGCTTCAGAGATCTGATGTCCCTTCCCTTAACACTTGATGCAGTAGTGAAGTTTCACAAGTTTAATAGGGTTTAACTAAAGTCAGCCTAAAAAAAAAACAAATAACTAATTCATTTCTTCGATCATTGAATGAATGTTTCTGAAGATAGCTATTTTAGATGTCCCACAGAGTCTGATAAATATAAACTTTTTGAAGCTGTTAAAATGACACCGCAAAAAAAGCTAAGCTGTGAATCGTTCTCTGTCACAAGGACACTGTCACTACATGGTACAAGATTAAATGGTTTGACTTGTCTGATGCTGACAGTGTACTATCCATTATGGTTTGACTTGTCTGATGCTGACAGTGTAATATCCATTATGGTTTTACTTTGTCTGATGCTGACATTATGGTTTGACTTGTCTGACAGTGTACCAACTAGTTAGTGAACAGATGATATTTCGTGAACAAAAATACTCCTTCTTGAATCTCATTATTTTTGTAAAATTGCTTTAAATATTTGGTTCCTATATGCCTTAGGACAGAGATTGAGTTGTAAACATCATGACCTAGAAAGTGTACCAATGAAAACATTGAACACCTAGTGGTATGTTCTAGCCTAACAGCCCCAACTTACTGGTACATGACACTAGAAACTTCGGAGGGATCTAGTTCTAACTAACTTCTAACATACTTCCCAGCGTGCAAATCAAAATCTATAAACGGAGTTGAAGATTTTTATATTTTTATATCTTGAGAAATTCTTCGATGAAATCTTGAAGAATAAGATGAAAATTTCATTCGTGTCCTTCTCGCTCGGAATGTTGTTTTTTTCCAGGCAGCAACTGACAGCAAACTATTTCGATAGACTTTTCTTTCACTGGCCTGGAAGTTGATGGATGTTGGTTTGTATCTGACTTTTGTTTCAACAACATAATCAAACTCTTGTGAAATAATGTAATCCAACTATGTCCTATTTATGTACATATTTGATCACTGTTTTTGTTTGATGTCAGGTTCAATGTACTCTCTTACTGGCTTTTGAAACTAAACCTTTTGTTTGACACATGAATGAAACATAATACTTTCTGTTAGCTAGCTGTCTGTACAAAACATTAGGACATTAACATATATATATATACACCTTTTCGGATGTTTATAGACTCAGTCATAAGCGAATTTTTTTTGTGTGTCAATAGAAATATAGCATACAGTTCTTACGTAAATTAGTTCAGTCAAGACATTATTCTATAATTTAGCTGTTCAACCACGTGGTCATTTTTTAATCAGCTATTATCTCTCTCTCTCTTTTTTTTTTGTTGATTTTATATGTATCTCATTAAGCACTTTATTTATGAATGTATCTGATCTATTGGATATCTTTTTTATGTGTGCATATTTATATCTAAATTAGATGCGTCGAACGTCGTACTGTACGCTGCACATTAAAATGTAAATATTATTTTGTATTTTGTACAATTCTATTTCATCTCCATCCTGCCGAGTTCATCCAAAGTGTACTGACGAGTTCATCCAAAGTGTACTGACGTTGTGTTCTTGTTCTATTTTATTTACTACTAAGTATCTACTGGCCAATATACACTAATGCTCACTATATATCTTTTAATATTATACTTTATATTATAACAAAAATATCACCAAAAGAAAAATGATATATCTAATTATTTAGGGTACATTCAACATTTTCACTTATACCTATGACAGACATTTTTAACTTAAGCAGGGCCGGTCCTACAGATTGTGGGCCCTATGCGAAACTGTTTGTGCGGGGCCTAGTCTGGGTAGGGATAAGGATAATAAGTGAAAATTAAGATTTTGTATTAGAAAATAGATTCTTCTTTGGCTTTGCATTTTATACATAATAGGTACAAAATTACGATCAAATTAACAGTAGATGGTAGTTTTCCAACAAAAAGCCTATAAACATTTAGAACTGCCTTATAGATTTACTATCGACTTGCAAAATACCGCTTATAATTTTTTTTTTATTTTTTTTTGTAAGAGATCGAACTAGATTCAGATCTATATTTATATTCCAGTAACTATTAAAGTAAATTAAGTATTTGAACTTCCTGTTTTGGTTAAAATTCACCCTATTATTACATTTTTATTAAATGAAAGCTGACGATGCCGTTTTTTTTTTATCGCGAGTAGGTTTGAAGTTTTTCATATTGAATATCGCCCCGAAATGACAATTATATCTGTGTTTCAGGAGATTTTTATGAGTTTTCAGAAGATTTTAATAATTTCAGTAGGGACTTTTTGAAACATTTTGCAATTTCAGGAAATTTCCAGGAGCTCTTGGAAAATAATTTACATCTAGTTCTAGAATTAGGGCGGGGCCTATGAAAATGCGGAGCTCACTGCGGCCACATAGGTTGCAGTGGCCTAAGGCCGGCCCTGCTCTTAACCTATGACCTCTGAAGACTTTCCAACTGCCATTAAAAACGCCATAAACTTTCTACATAACGCCAGCACATATCTACTTAATGCCCTCTACAGCCAACATTTCTTACATATTCAATAAACTCACCGTTTCTACCCATTGACCATTGACTTATTATCTCTACATTTCTACAATCACCTATCTAATGACCACTGCAGATCTATATGACCATCGCCATGATTTATTCCTATTACTTAACTCATGGCTGATCAGTTCACCACAACAATCCTCTGCATTGATAGACATCAGCATTTGATATTTTCAAAGTAGAACACTGTCGCAAGTCTCTTGCTAGCAACTAAATTCTCCAGACTTTGCTGATGTGCAGTACATACGTTGTCAGGTGAATAGAGTAACCGGACCAGCATCTATGCATTTTTTTCTGCATGATACTAACCTATGTCTAAAGAGATGGTCATTGCATCCATAACCATTTTCTGCTTACCTGGTGACACCTGAATTAGTAAATAGGTCGATTATCTACTTCGATACTTTTCAAACATAATAACTTTAATGAATCATTTCTAATCACTTGCTTGAATGATAACCACTAAATACAGACTTTCTACCTGCATTAGATCTCCTGCTCAAACTTTTGAAATGATCAATTTGATGTTCTCATTTTTTTATTCTTCAATTTTCTATCCGTATTCATGTTGGCTAATCTCAGTACTTAATTCTACACACTAACTGTAGGTAATTTCAAAACTAACTGCAACACTCTAACTAATATTCCATACCTACTGCTCATGTTAGGTACTTACTGCTACCTACTACATGTTTAGTAGCTGAAACTTAATACTTAAGCCCAGTGACCAAAACATGTCGGACAACTAATAACAATGATAATTACAGAATAATTATCAAGGTTACTAATCACTTACCTTTAAAATGTCTGATCGCTTTGGTGCCTATCTTCTGATCCCTTTGGTATCTATCTTCTGATCGCTTTTGTGCCTATCTTCTGATCCCTTTAGTGCCTATCTTCTGATCCCTTTAGTGCCTATCTTCTGATCCCTTTGGTATCTATCTTCTGATCGCTTTGGTGCCTATCTTCTGATACCTTTAGTGCCTAACTTCTGATCCCTTTAGTGCCTATCTTTTGATCCCTTTAGTGCCTATCTTCTGATCCCTTTGGTATCTATCTTCTGATCCCTTTAGTGCCTATCTTCTGATCCCTTTTGTGCCTATCTTCTGATCCCTTTGGTACCTATCTTCTGATCCCTTTGGTGCCTATCTTCTGATCCCTTTTGTGCCTATCTTCTGATCCCTTTTGTGATATCCTGATCCCTTTGGTACCTATCTTCTGATCCCTTTAGTGCCTATCTTCTGATCCCTTTTTTGCCTATCTTCTGATCCCTTTTGGTGCCTATCTTCTGATCCCTTTTGTGCCTATCTTCTGATCCCTTTTGTGCCTTTCTTCTGATCCCTTTTGTGCCTATCTTCTGATCCCCTTTGTGCCTATTGACTCATGACTTCTGATCGCTTGTAGACTGACATTTGATACTAACCTCGACATTTACATATTGATATGGACACAATTTGATGGTCAAGAGGTCACTTGAATAGTTTAGTCGATGTTTCTTGGGAACTATTTTTTTTAGATGTCAATGTCCAAATGAACAAAGGGTCAAATAGTTTTTACCTGGAGGTCATTTAAAATTGTGAAAATAATGAATTTTATTTTGAATATATTTGAAATGTTTTATTATATCGAGATAGTCTCTCTTATTGTGTTAATTTTCTATTGCGACCTTCCCTTTAATCTTATTAAAACATACAAACAAGGATTAGTTTTTGAAAATAAACATAAAGAAATAAAGAACTTCCATGTGTTTCAATTATCTCATGAAATGGCTGAATTTACTTATTTTATTGTAGCAAACATGTGTTTGAACTGAACATTAAGTTCAAATGACCAATTTGGATGTGTAACACTATAGTATTTTTAAAGTGCGAAGTTATATGTTCTGCACTTGACAAGCGTTAAAATGTTTTGTTTTTTTTTTTGTTTTTTTTATGGTCTTGGACATTTAGAATATTTACATTAAATAGTAGGAAAAAATAGAAGAAACTTGGCACAATGTTTTGTGTAACGCTGTCATCAGAGCAAAGTACAGCAGTTCTCAAAATGTTATCTGAACAAAGTACAGCAGTTCTCAAAATGTTCTTAACAAAGTAGAGCAGTTCTCAAAATGTTATCATAGCAAAGTACAGCAGTTCTCAAAATGTTATCTGAACAAAGTACAGCAGTTCTCAAAATGTTCTCTGAACAAAGTACAGCAGTTCTAAAAATGTCATCATAGCAAAGTATAGCATTTCTCAAAAGGTCATCTCAGCAAAGTACATCTCAGCAAAGTACAGCAGTTCTCAAAAGGTCATCACATCAAAGTACGGCATTTCTCAAAACGTCATTACATCAAAGTACAGCAGTTCTCAAAATGTCATCATAGCAAAGTAGAGCAGTTCTTAAAATGTTATCTGAACAAAGTACAGCAGTTCTCAAATGTCATCATAGCAAAGTACAGCAGTTCTCAAAATGTTCTTAACAAAGTACGGCAGTTCTCAAAATGTTCTCTGAACAAAGTACAGCAGTTCTCAAAATGTCATCATAGCAAAGTATAGTATTTCTCAAAAGGTCATCTCAGCAAAGTACAGCAGTTCTCAAAATGTTCTCTGAACAAAGTACAGCAGTTCTCAAAATGTCATCATAGCAAAGTAGAGCAGTTCTTAAAATGTTATCTGAACAAAGTACAGCAGTTCTCAAATGTCATCATAGCAAAGTACAGCAGTTCTCAAAATGTTCTTAACAAAGTACGGCAGTTCTCAAAATGTTCTCTGAACAAAGTACAGCAGTTCTCAAAATGTCATCATAGCAAAGTATAGTATTTCTCAAAAGGTCATCTCAGCAAAGTACAGCAGTTCTCAAAATATTCTCTGAACAAAGTACAGCAGTTCTCAAAATGTTCTCTGAACAAAGTACAGCAGTTCTCAAAATGTTCTCTGAACAAAGTACAGCAGTTCTCAAAATGTTCTCTGAACAAAGTACAGCAGTTCTCAAAATATGATTCTACACGACACACACTTTTTCGTTCTGCTCTTATGTTACGTCCCTGGATTTATTTGTTAAAAATTGACTTACAGACAGGCTTTGATGACTGAAGGCTTTTACAACTGAATGCTCTTATAGAAGACTTTCACGACTGAATGCTCATACAGAAGGCTTTGACGACTGATTGCTACAAAAGTTCATATTCTACTGAAGTCAATTGAAAGGTTTTTGTTTTTATTTCACCAATTTCTTTCGTTTTGCTCCAGAAACTTTTGTTTGGGAGACAAAATGACCAGCTACACACCAATGCTGTCAGTAGACAAAATGACCAGCTACACACCAATGCTGTCAGTAGACAAAATGACCAGCTACACACCAATGCTGTCAGTAGACAAAATGACCAGCTACACACCAATGCTGTCAGTAGACAAAATGACCAGCTACACACCAATGCTGTCAGTAGACAAAATGACCAGCTACACACCAATGCTGTCAGTAGACAAAATGACCAGCTACACACCAATGCTGTCAGTAGACAAAATGACCAGCTACACACCAATGCTGTCAGTAGACAAAATAGCCAGCTACTCACCAATGCTGTCAGTAGACAAAATGACCAGCTACATATCAAATGCTGTCAGTAGAAAAAATGACAAGCTACACACCAATGCTGTCGAAAGACAAAATGACCAGCTACACATCAAATGCTGTCAGTAGACAAAATGACCAGCTACACACCAATGCTGTCAAAAGACAAAATGACCAGCTACACATCAAATGCTGTCAGTAGACAAAATGATCAGCTACACACCAATGCTGTCAGTAGACAAAATGACCAGCTACACACCAATGCTGTCAATAGACAAAATGACCAGCTACACATTATTGCTGTCAGTGAACAAATTGACCAGCTACACATCAATGCTGTCAGTAGATAAAATGACCAGCTACACACCAATGCTTTCAGTAGACAAAATGACCAGCTACATATCAAATGCTGTCAGTAGAAAAAATGACAAGCTACACACCAATGCTGTCGAAAGACAAAATGACCAGCTACACATCAAATGCTGTCAGTAGACAAAATGACCAGCTACACACCAATGCTGTCAAAAGACAAAATGACCAGCTACACATCAAATGCTGTCAGTAGACAAAATGATCAGCTACACACCAATGCTGTCAGTAGACAAAATGACCAGCTACACACCAATGCTGTCAATAGACAAAACGACCAGCTACACATCAATGCTGTCAGTTGACAAAATGACCAGCTACACATCAAATGCTGTCTGTAGACAAAATGACCAGCTAGACATCAAATGCTGTCACAAATGCTGTCAGTAGACAAAATGACCAGCTACACATCAAATGCTGTCAGTATACAAAATGACCAGCTACACATCAAATGCTGTCAGTAGACAAAATGACCAGCTACACATCAAATGCTGTCAGTAGACAAAATTACCAGCTACACATTAAATGCTGTCACAAATGCTGTCAGTAGACAAAATGACCAGCTACACATCAAATGCTGTCAGTAGACAAAATTACCAGCTACACATTAAATGCTGTCACAAATGCTGTCAGTAGACAAAATGACCACCTACACATCAAATGATGTCAGTAGACAAAATGACCAGCTACATATCAAATGCTGTCAGTAGACAAAATGACCAGCTACACATCAAATGCTGCCAGTAGACAAATTGACCAGCTACACATCAAATGCTGTCAGTAGATAAAATAACCAGCTACACATCAAATGAATTCAGGAGACAAAATGACCAGCTACACACTAATGCTTTCAGTAGACAAAATGACCAGCTACACATCAAATGCTGTTAGTAGACAAAATGACCACTACACATCAAATGCTGTCAGTAGACAAGATGACCAGCTACACATCAAATGATGTCATTAGAGAAAAATGCAAAGAAACACATGTCACTGGAATGAAATTTCAATTCTACAACAAGTAGTTATATAGTTACCTTGAACTGTTTTAGTCTGTTTTCTTTTGAACTCACTATGTCTAGGTATGTTAAATAAAGGTACTCACTAATTCTAGGTTTGTTAAATAAAAGTACTCACTAAGTTTAGGTATGTTAAATAAAAGTACTCACTATGTCTAGGTATGTTGTACAAAAGTACTCACTATGTTTAGGTATGTTGATCTAAAGTGTGTATCTCTCTGTTCAAGTGCTCACTCTTGGCTTATCGGAATCAATAAACTTACTGCATGGATCACATTTTTAATGCGTGTTCTTCTTACTGGTCTACTTAGTACTTCTGTCATGTCTGCTTGTTAGTACTTACATCTGTCACGTCTGCTAGTTGGTACTTAGACTGTCATGTCTGCTAGTTAGTACTTACACCTGTCATGTCTGCTAGATAGGTATTGTCCAGGGATCAAAGAAGAGCCTTTTTATAATGGGTGCATAGACCCATCTCTAACCTACTTATTTTTCATCCGTTGGATGTCTTTTATGGTTCTCGTCGATGTTCCCTTTAGATGACTACACAATGGTTGGTTGTATTCCATTCAAACTCTCATGTCCCAGTACAGCATTGCTAATTGCATCGGCTGAACTTGAAAAGCATCTAAGAAATAAAGTGGATTCTATAGCAAACTTAAAACTCAACACGGTTAAACAAAGATAGTTTGTGTGGAAACACAAACTCAAAATCAGCCTCCGAAGTGGTCCACACGGGCAGGTTTCAGTTTTTTCAGAAAGAATATCAGAATCAAAGGCAAACGACAATATATAGTATATCCCAACGGTCCAGCAAACCAAGGGATAGATGAAAGTGAAGGTGTAGTTAGATGCTAGCCTGTCCTAACTGATGCATATTAAATAGATTTTTTTCTCTTTACAAATAAAAATAAAGTTTTTTTTACAAATATAGAAATTAGTACGACAGAAATAATCTAACTTAGCAATACATTTGTATAAAAATATATTTTTTTTACAAAAAATGTAAAACCGTTTGCATAAATGTGTAACAAGTATATGGACTATGGTCATCTCCCATAGCCTCTCGTGTATGTTACTATTAATAGTAAATAGTTGTAAAAATGGTGTATTTTAGATATTCTCTGACACAAAGAGGACCATTTTACCAGGACATCAAATAAAGAAGACAAACATTGAAAATACTTTTTTTTTTGAAATGAGAATACCTCCTCTATCCAACTTATAGGGCGATTATTTTCCCTTAATAATAAAAACAATGATAATTGACTAATGAATAGATTAAAAAGGAAATGAACATTATTTTCTTACACCCTCTACCTTCCCCCCCCCCCATTCCCCTCGAGAAAGACTCCTCCTGGTTAAGCGAAAGTATTGATCCATTACACTTGATACTATTCCATTGATAGACTTTGAGATCTAGACTAGAACGACGAGTTGCACAATTGTCTTGAACATGAATGTATTCAACTCTAGAATCTATCAAATCTTACATTAGGACATTCTCCAACGTGATAGTCTCCTTTCAATAACGTGATAGTCCTTTCAAGAACGTAATAGTCTCCTTTCAAGAACGCAATAGTCTCCTTTCAAGAACGTAATAGTCTCCTTTCAAGAACGTAATAGTCTCCTTTCAAGAACGTGATAGTCTCCTTTCAAGAACGTGATAGTCTCCTTTCAAGAACGTGATAGTCTCCTTTCAAGAACGTGATAGTCACCTTTCAAGAACGTGATAGTCCTTTCAAGAACGTGATAGTCTCCTTTCAAAAACGTGATAGTCCTTCAAGAACGTGATAGTCCTTTCAAGAACGTGATAGTCTCCTTTCAAGAACGTGATAGTCCTTTCAAGAACGTGATAGTCCTTTCAAAACTGATGTTGGCTCTAGATCTAAGTTATTCCAAGTCTATTTTAGCCAAATTTGCTTTTATTTTTGATAAAGCTAGAGTATTTCCCGTGTCGCCAACGAGCCTGTAATTCTTTTCTCGGCAATATGAGGCAACTGTTAAATTTTTAGAAAAATCATTAGAGCTGTTTCTGAAATCAGCGTTCAGTTCCCCCAGCCACCCACCCAACTTTCATGAAGTTCTGACTTGAATAGAGCTATTGTAAAACAAACTCAGTTACACCTCTATATGTTCAACGGAATGACGAGTTTCTTCCTGTCCAGTTTACATCCACACAACACTGAAACCAGTTATCTGTCCAGTGCAATGGTCAACATAGTTACACGGATCAGTTTACTAGAAAATGACCAATGAAAAAGTTGACCACCAAAAAAGTTGCTACCAAATTATTATAAAGGTAACACATTTATCATTCGTACAAAATTATTGTTTGGTCAACATCAGTATTAGTATTAGTTTATCTGGACTTAATTGCAGAAAGTTTACTGAGACACATATTCATTATGAAAGTGTTTAAATTCCTATTCATTTCTTCAATACAATGTCCCCATCTTGATATTAGTATGATGTCTTTGCAAGGCCATGCAAGTGTAAGGCCTACTGTTCCTAGAAGTTACAATTACGAATGAAATATTTATGATGAAAAGTGAACTTATAGTTTTGTTGTTGTTGTTTGTTTGCATTATACCATTTCATGACTAGAACAATAGATTGGTGACGCTAGGTTTGATTGTTTTATTATCAGCAAACTTTGGAGGCTAGGTTTGATTTTTTGCAAAGTTTGGACGCTAGGTTTGACGTGGCAACGAGTTATTGGTCTCCACTGCCCACAGGTTGCGACGTTGCTAGTCAGTGTTCAGGCCTTCTATGACGACTGGTCTCGGTACAACACGACCAGGTGTGACAAGGCGTTATGCTTCACTTTGCTTCAATTTTAACTGTTAAAAATATTTCTTCTACGACAATTAAAATGTTTGAAGTCAATTCTGATTCAGATGTATGCAAAAAGCATCTATCCTCGAATAACAATAACAATAGTAACTTCCGATGGAAAAAACTTAGTACGTGACAAGCTCTACATGCTAGATTTGACCAAAAAAAAAACAATAACAACAACAAACAACGGATTTTCAATGGTCTTAAGTGACTCCTGATAAATTGTAAATCGTCCCCCAAAGGGGTCGCGACTCACAGCTTGAGAACCACTGTTCTAAAGAATTGCATTGGACTTGGTGATCTTTCTAAATTATTGCATTCGACTTGCACTATCAAGGGTTCTTCATCCTCCTAGTTTCCCTTACAACTTCTTCCTGCAATGTCTCTCACTCCAGTCTGCAGTCACATTCTTGCTATAAAAACAACAAATCCGTTTCTCTTGTCGGCGTGTTTTCCTTGCCACTTTATTCCCATTGTTCCATAGCGAGGACTTCTCTGTACAGCCGGCTCAATAGCCTCTGATTACATTTTAATTTCAGTCCTTTACATAAAGATTTGCTTCAAGTGTAATAGAATGCTTTAAAAAGGAAGAAAACATTGCCAACAGGGACCCATTTTCCTCCAGTAGTGGGGTCATTAGGTTACGTGTCATTCGGTGCGGTCAACTAGATGTCTTCTTTTCTTCATGCAGATGTCTCGAGGTGTTTGTGTTTGTGGATCTAAGCTTCAATCAGTTTTAGAAACTTAAACATAAGATAAGAACACCAACAAGGTAATACATGGAGTTTGTCGTGTAGGTGGTAACACCAAAATAAACACCTCACATTTATGTATATTGAACAGTTTTAAATCCTGCTTTAAAACATTTTTAGATCTGTAAAGTAAGTAAAGTTCCTCTTTCAGACCTTACGATCTATAGGTCAGATGATGTAAAGCACATCTGTTTCTATGGCCCAAGGTTAACGAGGGTGTTATGTGGCCAGCACAACTAATGTCAGGTACCCATTAGAGATGGATGGACTCAGAGGGGCCCAAAGATCCCAAAATTAAAAATCCCAGTCTTGACCAAGATTCGAACCCGGGAACCACGGTTCAGAAGTCAAGCATTTACCACTCGGCCACCGCGCCTTCTATTATTATATCTGTACTAGCCATATATTACACGCGGCCCGTGGGCCTTCATTTGTGTGTGTATTAGTGTATTAGAAACAATTAAATAAAATAAAAATGTTATAAGTAAGGCGTATGCGTGAATTTAAAAATAGTTTGAATGGAGCTATTAAAATAGTTAATCGACTTAATTCCATTTTTTATATATACATTTGCTTGTAGGCCTCTCTATATATTTAGATCTAGATCTAGAGTCTAAGACTAGTTTTAAACTTAGATTAAAATTATATTCATTTGTTAAAATTAGGTAAAATACATCTTCTGTCACTAAATATTCTTGATCTATCAGATCAGATCTATCAGCTTTGATAAAGCTATCTAGTCTAACAAGGTATGGCATACCAACCATGAAATGAAATGGTTTTGATGCAAAGTTACTTGCAAAAATAAGAGAGACTGATGATAATTTTAAATTTGCTCATTTTCAGTGCATCATTCACCAAGAAACATTCTGCGCACTGCAATTACAGTTTCAACATGTCATAAGACCTTTTTCAGTCGCTTCTCAATTTTATTCCTGCCCGTGGTTTTAATGCTCGCCAATTTTTAATGTTTCTGAATGACATTGGACATGAATTTGATTGTGTTCCCTACTACACAGAAGTCCGCTGGCTCTCATGACATATAATATTGAAGAGATTGTTTGCACTGCGTGAGGAAATTGTATTGTTTCTGAACGTGAAAGTTGAACCTGTTGAACATTTCCAAACTGACGAATGTGTTCAGGATTTGGCATTAGCAGTTGATCCCACTGGTCACCTGCAAGACTTGAATTCGAAACTTCAAAGTAATGACAAAATAGTCACAATTGCGTGTAATTATGTGAAATGCTTTCAAGCAAAATTAGGACTGTGGATAAACCAAATATGAAGAGAAAATTTTGTTCACTTCTCAACGTGTCAGGAGCTAAAAAGATTAAATACGGCTATAACATTTGGTAAATATGTCTTACATCTGGAATCGTTAGTAGATGCTTTCAATGACCGTTTTCGTGACTTCGTTACATAAGAGCAAGAATTTTCGTGTTTTGTATCTCCATTCTCATTGGATTCTGAACATGCTGCTGGAAATGTGCATCTAGAGCTGATAGGATAGCAGTCAGATTCTTAGTTGAAATCGAAGTATCTTTAAACGGCTGTGCCAAAATTGTACAGTTATTTACCCTGAACGATATGTTGAATTGCGGAAATTTGCACCCAGAATTCTAGCTATGTGTGCATGCACTGGTCTCTGTGAGCAGTTCTTTTCCATAATAAAAGCTACAAAAACACCTCACCGTTCGAGATTATCTGATCAAAATTTTGTCATCTGTGATGAAAGCGTCAGTGGCAAACAAATTTCAACCTGACATTAATAAAATGGTATCCCAGAAAAAATGTCAAGCATCAGGACAAAGAAAATAATGCGTAATCAGAGTATTTTTTCATTAGCCAATAGTACTACAAATTTAGCTAAGGGACATGTATGCCATTAATTATTCTATTGTATTATTTCTAATTTACAAAAAAACTAGTAGACTGTTTTGCAACTGTTTTTTCTTTTTTTGCTTCGGCCCCTCAGGCCATAGTAGTTTTCTGTGTCCAAACACCTTAATGAGTTTGACATGCCTGCCCTATGCCCTATATAGAGGCTCATTTACATTTAGCCTTCGCAAGATATTCTATTCTGCGCATGCGTGATCTATCCTTAATGTCTAATGCAAAAAGCGCGCGATACCATGAATGTCTATTACATGTACGCCGAGACGGATAAAGTCACAGCATTAGGGAACGAATTTATCTAAAATGCGTTTGAAACACAAAATTTGAAGGTTAATTTTAATCAATAAATAAATGAATGGACCAAAAGTTCATGTGTTGAGCAAACAAATATCTTTGCGAAGAGTAGATCTAGCATTCGCGAGATCTTCTCCTTTACGCATGCGTGACCTTTCGGTCTTGTCTCCTGTAAACATGTCAATATGAAATAGATCCATGAAATAGTATTACTTTCATAGAGTTAGGCAACTTTTTTTTTTTGAGGGTCTTAAGTTTGTTTTAGTGCTACTATACACACGTTACTGTTAGAGTTAGTAGCCAAGAAACTTTTATGCCAAGTTTTATCAAGATTAGTCAAACGGTTTTGAGTTCTACTCAGGATATACATATATATTAAATACATACGCCTTATTTCTGCTTTGTATTATAGATATCTGTGATAACAATTATCATTCTTAATGTTAAAAAAGTTTTACTCTCTGAATGTGTCTCATTTCTAAATGTACATTTAGACCTAATAACATTCTTGTTCATGCTTTCATAATTGACTTCACAAAAGTACACGCGAAAGAAGACCTAATGATTTTTCGTAGTTTTGAAAAAAAAAAAGGAAATATGTGTTTTATAAAGTCTCTACTATTGTGGCCGCACATGCAATTCAGAGTTTTAAAATAAAGAATTATGCAATGAAACATTAGTGCTGCCTTTATTTAAACTTATCGAGAAGAAATAAGACAGAAAGATACGGGAAAGTTGACTGCAGGCAGTTCCAAACTGAAACGTGCTAAGCTGTTCCAGTATATATTAATTATAAGATGGTCAAAATGTATAACCTAATAAGGTTTTCATTACGAGAAATACTTTTCAGCATATTCAAACTTATTTTTGTGCTTCGGAAGCTGACTGTGTACTGCTAGCTGGTCATCGTTGACTGTGTGCTGCTAGCTGGTCATCATTGACTGTGTGCTGCTAGCTGGTCATCATTGACTGTGTGCTGCTAGCTAGTCATTAATAACATGTGTGCTGCTAGTTGGTCATTAATAACATGTGTGCTGCTAGTTGGTCATCATTGACTGTGTGCTGCTAGCTGGTCATCGTTGACTGTGTGCTGATAGCTGGTCATCATTAACTGTGTGCTGCTAGCTGGTCATTAATAACATGTGTGCTGCTAGTTGGTCATTAATAACATGTGTGCTGCTAGTTGGTCATTAATAACATGTGTGCTGCTAGTTGGTCATTAATAACATGTGTGCTGCTAGTTGGTCATCATTGACTGTGTGCTGCTAGTTGGTCGTTAATAACATGTGTGCTGCTAGTTGGTCATTAATAACATGTGTGCTGCTAGTTGGTCATCATTGACTGTGTGCTGCTAGCTGGTCATCGTTGACTGTGTGCTGCTAGCTGGTCATTAATAACATGTGTGCTGCTAGTTGGTCATTAATAACATGTGTGCTGCTAGTTGGTCATTAATGACATGTGTGCTGCTAGCTGGTCATTAATAACATGTGTGCTGCTAGTTGGTCATTAACAACATGTGTGCTGCTAGTTGGTCATCATTGACATGTGTGCTGCTAGTTGGTCATCATTGACATGTGTGCTGCTAGCTGGTCATTAATAATATGTATGCTGCTAGTTGGTCATTAATAACATGTGTGCTGCTAGCTGCTCATTAATAATGTTATAAACCTGCTGGTGGCACAGATGGGTGTGGGTGTGTGTGTGTAGTCAGCCGACGCAAACCCAGGCCAGCGCTAGACGAGCGGTCAACCGTGACGAGTTACGATGGTCAGCCAAGTCGAGTGTCAACAGGACGGACGGGAAGGATCGCCGTCGTGAACAGAGCTCAGGAGGGTCACGAGAGTTGTAGTCATCTGACCACCTAGAAACGTAGAGCGGCGTTCTGTCCGGTTCGAGAAGGCCAGTAGGGACCCTATATAAGAGCGGAGGTGACGCAGTCAAGACGGTTCAGAGCCCGGTTCACTACAGTCCGGTCAACTACAGCACAGTTCAGCGGTATACGGAGCATTACGACGGTTCAGTGCGGAGTACTGTCAAGTACTGTTGAGACGACTGGCGTCTTGATCTTGGTCTGCGATCGAGTCCGACACAACGAGCCTAGTGTGTGAAGTCAGTCCTGAACTGTTGAACCCAGTACAAGGCCGGAACGAGACGGAGAGGCCAGTGCAATAGTTGATACGGCGGAACGGTGTTATCGGAGAGATATCTGTACAGTGTACGTGTTGCCAATTGTACAGTATTGGCTGTTATTTATTCAACTATTAAAGTGTTACGTTACTTTGGAGCCCTTAGTTGTCAAGTTCTTTAAGTTGTTGGTGTATGGTGCAGTTTGCAGAGAGCCTGGATAGTGAGATTCGTAACAATCACATGTGTGCTGATAGCTGGTCATTAATAACATGTGTGCTGCTAGTTGGTCATTAATAATATGTGTGCTGCTAGCTGGTCATCATTGACATGTGTGCTGCTAGCTGGTCATCATTGACATGTGTGCTGCTAGCTGGTCATCATTGACATGTGTGCTGCTAGCTGGGTACAAAATCAGTTTTCACAATGATCTCAGAATATGAAATATCTGCCAGACCAATGGGAAAACCAGTTTTGTTGTTGACTACTTCTTTGGGAAGATAAGCATGTAGTGCTGATAGTTCAGTCAAAGAGGCACAACTCTGGCTGTTCTAGAAGAAATCTGGGATTAGAATAAGTGTACGCTCTAAGTAAGAGAATAGCAACTTGTATTCGATTCATAGTGTTCTCGTAGGTCTTAAGTCGAAGATGTCTTACAATGAACCTGTCTTAGATATAAGTGGTGCTAGATGTATGGTTTAAATAACTGATAAACTATTATATACCAAACAAAAAAAAACATATACCTTCATCAAGACAGAGAAACAAAACAGCCAGTAAGACGTGGTCAATACTATATTATGACGACATCTGAAATAGCCTGCAGGAATGTGATTGCACCAAATCTGTTTGGATTTTGAAAAGACTTGACATATCAATAAATCATTACACAATTATGGAACCCGAGACCCCTGGGTTCAGAAGTCAAGCGCTCTACCACCCTGCCAGTGCGCACTATTAAAAACAATTATTTGAAGTAAAATGAAACAGTTAGCGTGTAATTAAAACAAGTTGGTCCATAAATAAGTTTATTGGATGTCAGAAGGGGATCTGTGACCAACTTTAGACTCTAGGACAATAATCAAGGACGAGATGAAAGTCAATAGAATGTATTTGTTGGGTGGACAGATACAAGCACAGACTCTTTGAACTTTACTGACAAAAATCAATTGAAAAATCCTTTAAGCTCTTTTTATTTTATTCCTTTGAATGACACACTAGCGACTTCAGTTCATGGGCTGACTCGTAATTATAGGATTTGAACATTTCAACACATTTGTACTATCTCTGAAATCTTTTCTGTCTCCAGGACACACTGAGTAATTACATAGCGCCTTTCAGTTGGTAAGAAAATGGAGATTGAATTGTGTGAATACAGCCTTTGAAATGCATTTATCTGCACCATCTCACTTTTGTAACTAGTTCACAATACAAGATGGCATGAGTTCAGAGCTAGAGACGCAAGATAGTCTGAGCTCAGCACTAGCAATACGGAGCCCAGATGAAAGGTCAAGTTCTTTGATAATTACAGTGATTTGGTCTAAACTTCACACAGCTTACATCACTAGCCTATATAGATAATAGAATACAACAATGTTTCAGCTTGCAAGTCGCTTTAGACATTCTCCTTCTTTCTATATTTTTCATTTATTTCACTTCCTCGTATGTCTTCCATGATTGAGATGACGTGGCGGCTTTCTAGTGTCTAGTGTCTAGTGTCTAGTGGCTAGTGTCTAGTGGCTAGTGTCTAGTGGCTAGTGTCTAGTGTCTAGTGGCTAGGAGCGATGAAGGGCACCATTTAGATGACAAGAAAACTATTTTTTTAAAATCTTTTTTAACAGCAAAGATTATCTATTACTGCATATATTTCAATACTGCAAGAATAAGCTCCCTTTTTAATTAATTAGCACTAATTGATTGGCAAACTTATTTATATATTCACGTATTGTCTTTGACTATAAATGATTTTGAAAAGTACAACTTGATCAGAGAATGGGAAGTAGGAGAAAAAACGTAGAAATAACTCCACAAATACAGCCACATCTCTCAATTAGCATTTATTTCCCTTTTTAAAACCAAACAAATTAATTACTTATCAATAATTAATTAGCAATTGTTTATTTTTAGCCGCCCCCTAAAGGGGAAAAGTTATTAACAATTAGTTTTGTGTGGTCTGTCCGTCCGTCCCGTTTAGATCTCGTAAACTAGAAAAGATAGTAAACATCCGACATCACAATATTTTAGACCCTTCAAATTTCTGATGCAACGGCTACTTTTTTCTATTCTGAAAGCGAAAAATTTAATTTTTTAAATCACTTATGCAAGCATTTTTTTTTTCATAAAAATATACCACTTAACAATTATTCACTTTTAAAAGTAAAACATTTATACAAACGGTTGTAAATTATTTGTCAAATTTTTTTAAAGTTAATAATTTTTTAAAAAGAAAAAATCTTTTTAGTATGCATATAAGTCGGACACAATTTAAAACAACAATTAACAATTAGTTCAATTAGATATTCGTTATAAGACATAGTCCGGGTCGACATTCACTTTCACCCATCCTTTGGTCTGCTGGACCGCTGGTGCACCACACGAGACCTGTTAACCTTTTTTCTCCATTATTTTCTGTCATTTGCCTAAGATAGAATTTCTTTCTGATAATATTGAAACCTGTCTTTTTACCTGCCTGGGTGGACCATTTCGTGGGCCGATTTTCAGTTTGTGTTTCACATAGTCTCACTAGTCTGTTCTATTTGTATTGTCTGTACTTCATTGCCATAGTCCCACCATAATTCATGCATACTTGGAGCACTAAGTGCAGCCCATAGTTCTCAGGGGCGGGACTAACATTTAGTTTTTATTTTCGAAATAAACAAAACTTACGAATAATTTGGAGGGAGTTATGTACTTTTATAATGACCTACAAACTCACAGACCCATGTTCAAAAAACAAATAAACAGCATTAAGTTCCCATTGAGATCTACAGTGCAGTGTTGACCAGTATCTAAATGAATATCAGTGCAGTGTTGACCAGTACCTAAATGAATATCAGTGCAGTGTTGACCAGTATCTAAATGAATATAAGTGCAGTGTTGACCAGTATCTAAATGAATATCACTGCAGTGTTGACCAGTATCTAAATGAATATAAGTGCAGTGTTGACCAGTATCTAAATGAATATCAGTGCAGTGTTGACCAGTATCTAAATGAATATCAGTGCAGTGTTGACCAGTATCTAAATGAATATAAGTGCAGTGTTGACCAGTATCTAAATGAATATCAGTGCAGTGTTGACCAGTATCTAAATGAATATCAGTGCAGTGTTGACCAGTATCTAAATGAATATAAGTGCAGTGTTGACCAGTATCTAAATGAATATCAGTGCAGTGTTGACCAGTATCTAAATGAATATCAGTGCAGTGTTGACCAGTATCTAAATGAATATCAGTGCAGTGTTGACCAGTATCTAAATGACTAGAAATGCAGTTTCACCCAGAACCTAAATGAAGAGAACTATTGGTCTTGCTCTCTACCAAACTGAATAACTCTCTAAAACGACTTACAAAGTCTTCCTCGTCTGTCATTGTGTCTAGCAGAAATAAATCTTTTCAATCTCTTTATTTCACAGGTCGAGATCAGGTCGAAGTGAGAAGGGGCAGCGTAGGAAAGAAGGTTATTTGCTGTCATTTGAAACCCGAGGTACGAAGGGATTACAATTGAACAATTGAGCCAATGCAAACCGGTTCTCCATAAACTGTCCGTTGCCTTTGTCCCTTTCTTTGCCGACTTCCCAGATTTTTTTTTATTCTTGTAACGTAGCGAATAGAAGAAAGCGTTAAAACTTGGGGCGGGGGAGTGGAGATAATCTCTAGCCAGGAGAAACAAATCAGCTATCACTAAACTTTACACCCTCAGAAATTTACATTTAACGCACATGTTCACACATATACAGAAACACTACACACATATACAGAAACACATGCACATACCATGTTCAAAATAATACTCGCACATAACTGGCTAGCCCAAAGCGCCCATAGCCTAAGTAAGTACATATCTGGGCTACATGCAAACACAGTCAATAAACACCTTCACATTATCTATTATAGTCATAGATTTGTAGCTTAAGAATTGATTGGTGACTGTTAGAGTTAATATGTGAAGGACAATGATATTTGTGAACGTGTGTTTTATTTTTAGCTACTGAAGATGTAGATTTATTTGGATGTTAGCTACTGAAGATGTAGATTTATTTGGATGCTAGCTACTGAAGATGTAGATTTATTTGGATGTTAGCTACTGGAGATGTAGATATATTTGGATGTTAGCTACTGGAGATGTAGATATATTTGGATGTTAGCTACTGGAGATGTAGATTTATTTGGATGTTAACTACTGAGATGTAGATTTATTTGGATGTTAGCTACTGGAGATGTAGATTTATTTGGATGTTAGCTACTGGAGATGTAGATTTATTTGGATGTTAGCTACTGGAGATGTAGATTTATTTGGATGTTAGCTACTGGAGATGTAGATTTATTTGGATGTTAGCTACTGGAGATGTAGATTTATTTGGATGTTAGCTACTGGAGATGTAGATTTATTTGGATGTTAGCTACTGGAGATGTAAATTTATTTGGATGTTAGCTACTGAAGATGTAGATTTATTTGGATGTTAGCTACTGAAGATGTAGATTTATTTGGATGTTAGCTACTAAAGATGTAGATTTATTTGGACGTTAGTTATGGAGATGTAGATTTATTTAGATGTTAGCTACTGGAGAAGTAGATTTATTTGGATGTTAGCTACTGAAGATGTAGATATATTTGGATTTTAGCTACTGGAGATGTAGATTTATTTGGATGTTAGCTACTGAAGATGTAGATATATTTGGATGTTAGCTACTGAAGATGTAGATTTATTTGGATGTTAGCTACTGGAGATGTAGATTTATTTGGATGTTAGCTACTGAAGATGTAGATTTATTTGGATGTTAGCTACTGAAGATGTAGATTTATTTGGATGTTAGCTACTGAAGATGTAGATTTATTTGGATGTTAGCTACTGAAGATGTAGATATATTTGGATGTTAGCTACTGGAGATGTAGATTTATTTGGATGTTAGCTACTGAAGATGTAGATTTATTTGGATTTTAGCTACTGAAGATGTAGATTTCTTTGGATGTTAGCTACTGGAGATGTAGATTTATTTTGATGTTAGCTACTGAAGATGTAGATTTATTTGGACATTAGCTACTGAAGATGCAGATATATTTGGATGTTAGCTACTGAAGATGTAGATTTATTTGGATGTTAGCTACTGAAGATGTAGTTATATTTGGATGTTAGCTACTGGAGATGTAGATTTATTTGGATGTTAGCTACTGAAGATGTAGATATATTTGGATGTTAGCTACTGAAGATGTAGTTATATTTGGATGTTAGCTACTGGAGATGTAGATTTATTTGGATGTTAGCTACTGAAGATGTAGATTTATTTGGATGTTAGCTACTGAAGATGTAGATATATTTGGATGTTAGCTACTGGAGATGTAGATTTATTTGGATGTTAGCTACTGAAGATGTAGATTTATTTGGATGTTAGCTACTGAAAATGTAGATTTATTTGGATGTTAGCTACTGAAAATGTAGATTTATTTGGATGTTAGCTACTGAAGATGTAGATTTATTTGGATGTTAGCTACTGAAAATGTAGATTTATTTGGATGTTAGCTACTGAAGATGTAGATTTATTTGGATGTTAGCTACTGAAGATGTAGATATATTTGGATGTTAGCTACTGGAGATGTAGATTTATTTAGATTTTAGCTACTGGAGATGTAGATTTATTTGGATGTTAGCTACTGAAGATGTAGATTTATTTGGATGTTAGCTACTGGAGATGTAGATTTATTTGGATGTTAGCTACTGAAAATGTAGATTTATTTGGATGTTAGCTACTGAAGATGTAGATTTATTTGGATGTTAGCTACTGAAGATGTAGATATATTTGGATGTTAGCTACTGGAGATGTAGATTTATTTAGATTTTAGCTACTGGAGATGTAGATTTATTTGGATGTTAGCTACTGAAGATGTAGATTTATTTGGATGTTAGCTACTGAAGATGTAGATTTATTTGGATGATAGCTACTGAAGATGTAGATTTATTTGGATGTTAGCTACTGGAGATGGAGATTTATTTGGATATTAGCTACTGAAGATGTAGATTTATTTGGATGTTAGCTACTGGAGATGGAGATTTATTTGGATATTAGCTACTGAAGATGTAGATTTATTTGGATGTTAGCTACTGAAGATGTAGATTTATTTAAATGTTAGCTACTAAAGATGTAGATTTATTTGGATATTAGCTACTGAAGATGTAGATTTATTTGGATGTTAGCTACTGGAGATGGAGATTTATTTGGATATTAGCTACTGAAGATGTAGATTTATTTGGATGTTAGCTACTGAAGATGTAGATTTATTTAAATGTTAGCTACTGAAGATGTAGATTTATTTGGATGTTAGCTACTGGAGATGTAGATTTATTTGGATGTTAGCTACTCAAGATGTAGTTATATTTGGATGTTAGCTACTGGAGATGTAGATTTATTTGGATGTTAGCTACTGGAGATGTAGATTTATTTGGATGTTAGCTACTGAAGATGTAGATATATTTGGATGTTAGCTACTGAAGATGTAGATTTATTTGGATGTTAGCTACTGAAAATGTAGATTTATTTGGATGTTAGCTACTGAAGATGTAGATTTATTTGGATGTTAGCTACTGAAGATGTAGATATATTTGGATGTTAGCTACTGGAGATGTAGATTTATTTAGATTTTAGCTACTGGAGATGTAGATTTATTTGGATGTTAGCTACTGAAGCTGTAGATTTATTTGGATGTTAGCTACTGAAGATGTAGATTTATTTGGATGTTAGCTACTGGAGATGGAGATTTATTTGGATGTTAGCTACTGAAGCTGTAGATTTATTTGGATGTTAGCTACTGAAGATGTAGATTTATTTGGATGATAGCTACTGAAGCTGTAGATTTATTTGGATGTTAGCTACTGAAGATGTAGATTTATTTGGATGTTAGCTACTGGAGATGGAGATTTATTTGGATATTAGCTACTGAAGATGTAGATTTATTTGGATGTTAGCTACTGGAGATGTAGATTTATTTGGATATTAGCTACTGAAGATGTAGATTTATTTGGATGTTAGCTACTGGAGATGGAGATTTATTTGGATGTTAGCTACTGGAGATGTAGATTTATTTGGATGTTAGCTACTGAAGCTGTAGATTTATTTGGATATTAGCTACTGAAGATGTAGATTTATTTGGATATTAGCTACTGAAGATGTAGATTTATTTGGATGTTAGCTACTGGAGATGGAGATTTATTTGGATGTTAGCTACTGGAGATGTAGATTTATTTGGATGTTAGCTACTGGAGATGTAGATTTATTTGGATATTAGCTACTGAAGATGTAGATTTATTTGGATGTTAGCTACTGGAGATGGAGATTTATTTGGATGTTAGCTACTGAAGCTGTAGATTTATTTGGATGTTAGCTACTGAAGATGTAGATTTATTTGGATGATAGCTACTGAAGCTGTAGATTTATTTGGATGTTAGCTACTGAAGATGTAGATTTATTTGGATGTTAGCTACTGGAGATGGAGATTTATTTGGATATTAGCTACTGAAGATGTAGATTTATTTGGATGTTAGCTACTGGAGATGTAGATTTATTTGGATATTAGCTACTGAAGATGTAGATTTATTTGGATGTTAGCTACTGGAGATGTAGATTTATTTAGATTTTAGCTACTGGAGATGTAGATTTATTTGGATGTTAGCTACTGAAGATGTAGATTTATTTGGATGTTAGCTACTGGAGATGGAGATTTATTTGGATATTAGCTACTGAAGATGTAGATTTATTTGGATGTTAGCTACTGGAGAAGTAGATTTATTTAAATGTTAGCTACTGAAGATGTAGATTTATTTGGATGTTAGCTACTGGAGATGTAGATTTATTTGTATGTTTGCTACTGAAGATGTAGATTTATTTGGATGTTAGCTACTGGAGATGTAGATTTATTTGGATCTTAGCTACTGAAGATGTAGATTTATTTGTACTGGAGATGTAGATTTATTCGGATGTTAGCTACTGGAGATGTAGATTTATTTGGATGTTAGCTACTGGAGATGTAGATTTATTTGGATGTTAGCTACTGGAGATGTAGATTTATTTGGATGTTAGCTACTGAAGATGTAGATTTATTTGGATGTTAGCTACTGGAGATGTAGATTTATTTGGATGTTAGCTACTGGAGATGTAGATTTATTTGGATGTTAGCTACTGAAGATGTAGATATATTTGGATGTTAGCTACTGAAGATGTAGATTTATTTGGATGTTAGCTACTGAAGATGTAGATTTATTTGGATGTTAGCTACTGAAGTTGTAGATTTATTTGGATGTTAGCTACTGAATATGTAGATTTATTTGGATGTTTGCTACTGAAGATGTAGATTTATTTGGATGTTAGCTACTGGAGATGTAGATTTATTTGGATGTTAGCTACTGGAGATGTAGATTTATTTGGATGTTAGCTACTGAAGATGTAGATTTATTTGGATGTTAGCTACTGAAGATGTAGATTTATTTGGATGTTAGCTACTGAAGATGTAGATTTATTTGGATGTTAGCTACTGAAGATGTAGATTTATTTGGATGTTAGCTACTGAAGATGTAGATTTATTTGGATGTTAGCTACTGGAGATGTAGATATATTTGGATGTTAGCTACTGGAGATGTAGATTTATTTGGATTTAAGCTACTGGTGATGTAGATTTATTTGGATGTTAGCTACTGAAGATGTAGATTTATTTGGATGTTAGCTACTGGAGATGTAGATTTATTTGGATGTTAGCTACTGAAGATGTAGATATATTTGGATGTTAGTTACTGGAGATGTAGATTTATTTGGATGTTAGCTACTGAAGATGTAGATTTATTTGGATGTTAGCTACTGGAGATGTAGATTTATTTGGTGTTATTACTAAAACTAAATGTTGTAGAGCATTCTGTAATAGCATCATTTTTACTAAGACCACATGCACTGCCTCAGGACATGCACTGGCTCAGACAGCTAGTTGTTAACATCATGAACTGAGTACTTTGATTTGACTGTCAGCTAAGATTAAAATGTATCTTATATTTGGATTGACTACATATTTGTATCTTATATTTGTATTTGCCATATAAATGTATGTTATAATAATATTGGCCACATAAATGTATCTTATATTGGCTACATACATGTATGTTATATTCTTTTAGGCCACATAAATGTATGTTATATTCTTTTTGGCCAATGAATGTATGTTATATTCGTATTGGGCACATAAATGTATGTTATATTTGTATTGGCGCCATAAATGTATGTTATATTCGTATTGGCCACATAAATGTATGTTATATTCGTATTGGCCACATAAATGTATGTTATATTCGTATTGGCCACATATATGTATGTTATATTCGTATTGGCGCCATAAATGTATGTTATATTGTACTATTGTATTAGTGACACTTGAATAAAATCAATGAAACGACTTTCCTGTTTGTATCTGTGGACACCAGTCGATGTAAATCACTTCACCGTAAAGGTTTTCCTAAGCAATTTTGTCAGCTAATTTCTCAAATCATAATCTACAAAGAAAAACGTTGAACAATAGATTAATAATAGTAGATTATTTAATAGGATTGAACTTTATTTATTAATTCCTTTTCTTCTCTAGTATCTTTTCTTAAATTAATTAATTAGTTCAAAATCTAATTAAAGTTTACATTTAATTAACATAACTGGTAGCTACATAGCAATAAAAAAAAAAGGCAACATTACTGAAACATAGACTTTTTAGTGTAGCTGTGTACAATGTTAGGAGCCGGTCTAAGCAAGTCATGAAAGAGTGAGGCCGACTTCCGCCCAAATGAAATCAGAGCCTGCTCTACAGATCTGAGAAAGAGGTACAGCAACTGCTAGTTACTAGGATGTCTCATGTAGGAATTCATGAAGAGAGATTCAAGCTTTTAGGAAACTGTGGCAGTAGATATTATGTGACAATAGTTCCTGACCTACTGCTGACCTGAGGCAACGTTTACAAGTTGTATTGTAACGGTTAAGGAAAGATAAGTAGTGCACATAGGAGTACTAGGTCTAAGTAGTGTACATAGGAGTTCTAGGTCTAAGTAGTGTACCTAGGAGTTCTAGGTCTAAGTAGTGTACATAGGAGTTCTAGGTCTAAGTAGTGTACATAGGAGTACTAGACGGTCTAAGTAGTGTACATAGGAGTACTAGACTGTCTAAGTAGTGTACATAGGAGTTCTAGGTCTAAGTAGTGTACATAGGAGTTCTAGGTCTAAGTAGTGTACATAGGAGTTCTAGGTCTAAGTAGTATACATAGGAGTTCTAGGTCTAAGTAGTGTACATAGGAGTACTAGACGGTCTAAATAGTGTACATAGGAGTACTAGGTCTAAGTAGTGTACATAGGAGTACTATGTCTAAGTAGTGTACATAGGAGTACTAGACGGTCTAAGTAGTGTACATAGGAGTACTAGACGGTCTAAGTAGTGTACATAGGAGTTCTAGGTCTAAGTAGTGTACATAGGAGTACTAGACGGTCTAAATAGTGTACATAGGAGTTCTAGGTCTAAGTAGTGTACATAGTAGTACTAGACGGTCTAAGTAGTGTACATAGGAGTACTAGACGGTCTAAGTAGTGTACATAGGAGTACTAGACGGTCTAAATAGTGTACATAGGAGTTCTAGGTCTAAGTAGTGCACATAGGAGTACTAGACGGTCTAAGTAGTGTACCTAGGAGTACTGGGTCTAAGTAGTGTACATAGGAGTACTAGACGGTCTAAATAGTGTACATAGGAGTACTAGACGGTCTAAATAGTGTACATAGGAGTTCTAGGTCTAAGTAGTGTACATAGGAGTACTGGGTCTAAGTAGTGAACATAGGAGTTCTAGGTCTAAGTAGTGTACCTAGGAGTACTGGGTCTAAGTAGTGTACATAGGAGTACTAGACGGTCTAAATAGTGTACATAGGAGTACTAGACGGTCTAAATAGTGTACATAGGAGTACTAGACGGTCTAAATAGTGTACATAGGAGTACTAGACGGTCTAAATAGTGTACATAGGAGTTCTAGGTCTAAGTAGTGTACATAGGAGTACTAGACGGTCTAAGTAGTGTATCTAGGAGTACTAGACGGTCTAAGTATCGTACAGAGGAGTAATAGACGGTCTAAATAGTGTACATAGGAGTTCTAGGTCTAAGTAGTGTACATAGGAGTACTAGACGATCTAAGTAGTGTACCTAGGAGTACTAGACGGTCTAAGTAGTTTACATAGGAGTACTAGACGGTCTAAGTAGTGTACATAGGAGTTCTAGGTCTAAGTAGTGTACATAGGAGTACTAGACGGTCTAAGTAGTGTACCTAGGAGTACTGGGTCTAAGTAGTGAACATAGGAGTACTAGACGGTCTAAGTAGTGTACCTAGGAGTACTGGGTCTAAGTAGTGTACATAGGAGTACTAGACGGTCTAAATAGTGTACATAGGAGTACTAGACGGTCTAAATAGTGTACATAGGAGTACTAGACGGTCTAAATAGTGTACATAGGAGATCTAGGTCTAAGTAGTGTACATAGGAGTACTGGGTCTAAGTAGTGAACATAGGAGTTCTAGGTCTAAGTAGTGTACCTAGGAGTACTGGGTCTAAGTAGTGTACATAGGAGTACTAGACGGTCTAAGTAGTGTACATATGAGTACTAGACGGTCTAAGTAGTGTACACAGGAGTACTAGGTGTAAATAGTGTACATAGGATTACTAGACGGTCTAAGTAGTGTACCTAGGAGTACTGTGTCTAAGTAGTGTACATAGGAATACTAGACGGTCTAAATAGTGTACATAGGAGTTCTAGGTCTAAGTAGTGTACATAGGAGTACTAGACGGTCTAAGTAGTGTACTTATGAGTACTAGACGGTCTAAGTAGTGTACATAGGAGTACTAGACGGTCTAAGTAGTGTACATAGGAGTTCTAGGTCTAAGTAGTGTACATAGGAGTACTAGACGGTCTAAGTAGTGTACCTAGGAGTACTGGGTCTAAGTAGTGAACATAGGAGTACTAGACGGTCTAAGTAGTGTACCTAGGAGTACTGGGTCTAAGTAGTGTACATAGGAGTACTAGACGGTCTAAGTAGTGTACCTAGGAGTACTGGGTCTAAGTAGTGTACATAGGAGTACTAGACGGTCTAAATAGTGTACATAGGAGTACTAGACGGTCTAAATAGTGTACATAGGAGTTCTAGGTCTAACTAGTGTACATAGGAGTTCTAGGTCTAAGTATTGTACATAGGAGTACTGGGTCTAAGTAGTGTACCTAGGAGTACTGGGTCTAAGTAGTGTACATAGGAGTACTAGACGGTCTAAGTAGTGTACATATGAGTACTAGACGGTCTAAGTAGTGTACACAGGAGTACTAGGTGTAAATAGTGTACATAGGATTACTAGGTCTAAGTAGTGTACCTAGGAGTACTGGGTCTAAGTAGTGTACATAGGAGTACTAGACGGTCTAAGTAGTGTACATATGAGTACTAGACGGTCTAAGTAGTGTACACAGGAGTACTAGGTGTAAATAGTGTACATAGGATTACTAGGTCTAAGTAGTGTACATAGGAGTACTGGGTCTAAGTAGTGTACACAGGAGTACTAGGTCTAAGTAGTGTACACATGAGTACTAGGTCTAAGTAGTGTACACAGGAGAACTAGGTCTAAGTAGTGTACGCATGAGTACTAGGTCTAAGTAATGTACACATGAGTACTAGGTCTAAGTAGTGTACACATGAGTACTAGGTCTAAGTAGTGTACACAGGAGTACTAGGTCTAAGTAGTGTACACAGGAGTACTAGGTCTAAGTAGTGTACACAGGAGTACTAGTAGTTGTAAGAGACCAAAGAATATTTGGAATATTTGACACATTAGCCACCAAGGCATTGTGTAGTTGAAACAAGACGAGGTAACACAAGCAACAGACAATACAAGTCTTTATCCTTACGATCCTGCTACAAACAAGGTTATTAGTTGTGTGGACTTAATACTTTCTTCTTTCTCGGGATCACTGGCAAAAAACAAACTTCGGCCCCAAGCTACGGATTTTCATGTTTGCCCACCACGTTATCTGCCCTTGACAGAACGGTAGCCCCTGAGTCGTCCTAGGGCCCAGAGAAGTGTCCGAGCAAATGTTTCGTTCAAATAGGCGGCGAGTCTTGTCCCTATGACATTGATGTTGGCCGGAGGGGGGCTGGCTATCGGGAAGCGGGGCATTTTGATAGAGTTAATGTTTGAGTGCAGGCCAGAGATGACAGTGCCATTTCAAATGTCAATATCTCAACAGCAACAAACCAACACAAATGATAATACAAGTAGAACCAAACTATGTCCGACAACCAACACAAATGATGATACAAGTAGAACCAAACTATGTTCTACAACCAACACCAATGATGATACAAGTAGAACCAAACTATGTCCGACAACCAACACCAATGATGATACAAGTAGAACCAAACTATGTCCGACAACCAACACCAATGATGATACAAGTAGAACCAAACTATGTCCGACACTGTTTTCTGTCATCTCTCCTTGGACACACGATATGATCCTAACAAAGCAACTATCCCACTGCTATCGGTGTACGACCACTTAGCTCCCTTGGTAAAGTGGTCTCACTTTAGAAAGAAAGAAAAAAAGAAGAAATTCAACTTACCATGACATCATTTGAACATTCCTTCTCTCCTTATGTTGTTGTATCCAAATCTTTTCTTCTCTCAATAGACACTATAAAATATTTGTACCACTACTAACGTTACGAATCTAAATACTTCGATTCAATTGTCTGGGTGGAATCTTGTACACACTATTGCTCCTACTTTCCATTCTTAAATCAACTTGAAACACAGTAATCAATGAAAAAAAATCAATTAGTCGTAATTAATTCAACTTTTATAAGTTCTTCGATAGCTTAGTGGCTAGTACTTCTAACTCGAGCAACTTTTATAAGTTCTTCGATAACTTAGTGGCTAGTACTTCTAACTCGAGCAACTTTTATAAGTTCTTCGATAACTTAGTGGCTAGTACTTCTAACTCGAGCAACTTTTATACAAATTGGTTTTTGAAAAGGCAGCAAGGAAATTTTCTCCCAGTTGCAATGGACTTCACCAGCACTAACACTGGATTAGACAGGTAGCAATGGACTTCACCAGCACTAACACTGGATTACACAGGTAGCAATGGACTTCACCAGCACGAACACTGGATTACACAGGTAGCAATGGACTTCACCAGCACTAACACTGGATTGCACAGGTAGCAATGGACTTCACCAGCACTAACACTGGATTAGACAGGTAGCAATGGACTTCACCAGCACTAACACTGGATTAGACAGGTAGCAATGGACTTCACCAGCACGAACACTGGATTACACAGGTAGCAATGGACTTCACCAGCACGAACACTGGATTGCACAGGTAGCAATGGACTTCACCAGCACGAACACTGGATTACACAGGTAGCAATGGACTTCACCAGCACGAACACTGGATTGCACAGGTAGCAATGGATTTCACCAGCACTAACACTGAATTGCATAGGTTGCAATGGACTTCACCAGCACTAACACTGGATTAGACAGGTAGCAATGGACTTCATTAGTGGTGATAGTTGAACAGGAAGAAGTAACATTGGAATCCATCAAATATAAATAGTTAGACATTAGCAGAGGCAAATGTAGAGAAGAAAGATTGTACATTAAAAAGATTTAACAGCGTACTTTACCAGTCAATTACAAAGATGTAACGGCGAATGTTACCAGTGTGATTACAAAGATGTAACAGCGGACGTTACTAGTGTGATTACAAAGATGAAACAGCGGACATTAACAGGGTGATTACAAAGATGTAACAGCTGACTTTACCAGTGGTGATAACAAAGATGTAACAGCGGACGTTACCAGTGTGATAACAAAGATGTAACAGCGGACGTTACTAGTGGTGATAACAAAGATGTAACAGCGGACGTTACCAGTGTGATTACAAAGATGTAACAGTGGACGTTACCAGTGTGATAACAAAGATGTAACAGTGGACGTTACCAGTGTGATTACAAAGATGTAACAGCGGACGTTACCAGTGTGATTACAAAGATGTAACAGCGGACGTTACCAGTGTGATTACAAAGATGTAACAGCGGACGTTACCAGTGTGATTACAAAGATGAAACAGCGGACGTTACCAGTGTGATTACAAAGATGTAATAGCGGACGTTACCAGTGTGATAACAAAGATGTAACAGCGGACTTTGCCAGTGTGATTACAAAGATGTAACAGCGGACGTTACCAGTGTGATTACAAAGATGAAACAGCGGACGTTAACAGTGTGATTACAAAGATGTAACAGCGGACGTTACCAGTGTGATTACAAAGATGTAACAGCGGACTTTACCAGTGTGATTACAAAGATGTAACAGCGGACGTTACCAGTGTGATTACAAAGATGAAACAGCGGACGTTACCAGTGTGATTACAAAGAAGTAACAGCGGACGTTACCAGTGTGATTACAAAGATGTAACAGCGGACGTTACCAGTGTGATTACAAAGATGTAACAGCGGACGTTACCAGTGTGATTACAAAGATGTAACAGCGGACGTTACCAGTGTGATTACAAAGATGTAACAGCGGACGTTACCAGTGTCTATTTGAAGATTTAGAAATGTATTCTCCTGGCGTCTACAAAGCACAATTTTTCCGATTAAGCTGCGAGCTCCCCAAACTGGGTCCGCTGAGAAGCCCCTGCGCCAAGCATTATTTCTGCCATCTATTAAGGGGTTGTAAACTCAAATTTTTATTTTTTTAAACTAGAAAACCCCACTGGCTACGTTCATAGAGTTTGGTGACTGTAGTTGACTTTAGTTTTATATTGATGGGGGGGGGGGTAACGTCGAAAAACTTTGAAGTTTTTTTTTTACCCCCCACCCCTCTTGGCTACGCTCATGGAATTGTGTGAATGTTGTTTGCTTTATGTTTTTTTTTTGTTTTAATCAAACACCCAGGAGGTGGGGGGGGGGGTAAACTCAAACACACAGGAGGTGGGGGGGGTAAACTCGCCCCCTCCCACCCCGTTGGCTACACTGGGGCAAGCGATGGTTTAACATTAAAAACTGTATTATAATTAGCAAAATTAAAGCAAATAACCAGTGACACAATTCAACGGGGGGGGGGGGGAATTTCATTTAGGGAGAGGTTTGAACCCAGCCCCCGGCTACGCGAATGGTGCAACTTTTTGATACAACACATAGATTTAATATGTTACAAATTTAGTCTATTGGTATATATTACGGGAATTGAAGGAGAATAGTTTACATAGACAGAAGTGATTTGAAAGAAGTTGTAAACCTCAAATAACACGTGAATCTGTTGTTGAGTTCTGCTCAGTATCTGCGTGTCTGAGCTCGTGGATACCTTAAGTATATTACGTGCTCTATCCCTATCAGCGCATCTTGCTCTACAAACACACGTTCAAAAATCTCTTGTAGGACTTTAGACTAAACTCAAAATTCATTGTTAGTGTTTTCTATACTATAGTTGCATTGTAGACTCTAAACTGTACTTCTTATGCTTGCTACTAAATCTCAATCCTTACATTTAGTTGTCTTGGTCTTCAAAATAAATTGGATATAATTCATGTGCCAAATAGTTAGTTTGAATAGAAGTCGAAAATTAAATTAATGAAAGGAACAATAAAATCCTGCAGAAAATTCAAATTTTTAAACAGTTTCTTTCAAAGTATTATTACAATTATGACGAATTTTGTCAGTTTCTTAATGCTGATTATAATTTTTAGCCCCCTCAGCCCCCCCCCCCCCCATGCATTACTCGTCACTGTAATTGTTTAATCGAAAATGTCTTTGAAAGAATTGAACAGATTTCTACAGAAACAAACTTTTTCACTTCAATTGACTTTTGGGCCATCAAAACCACCTGACTTTCTGTTGGCTTGAACTACATCCCACAAGTTCTGATTAGCTGGAGAACATATCTTCAAGAGTGGAGAGCTGAAACATTGCCCCCCCCCCTTTTGGTCACGTCTTCCCACGCCCCATCTTCAGGTGGTAGATTTCCCTGGCTCTATCACATATCACTTGCCGAGATATTGTTGTTTTTACAGCCGATATCAACGTGTACTAGACAGGAAGTACACTTGTCACGTGTTGTTTTTCTCTCCATTATTCTTGCTGGAAGAAACATTTCTTTGAAAAGTAAGAAACAGCTTGTAAGCTATTCATTGACCAGTCCTTTTTGTTTTTACAAAGCTTATATCAACTCACTCTGTCTATCTGTCTGTCTGACTAATACAAAGTTTGTACACGTTATTTTTACCCAACCCAATTTCTGATGAAGCTGCAATTTCGCACACTTATTTCTTTTACCTGACAACACAACAATCAATGAAAAAATTAACCTATTAGTTAACTATTGGTAATTAACTATTTGTTTGGTATCTCGAACAAGGGAAAGAAATTGTACATGACTTATGTGGTGGTATAAGTTGAATTAGCCCCCTTTACACTTTGCAAGTCGCCGCTTTAAAGTTTGAAGCTAACTATAGATAAATATAAAACATTCTATCTTCATAAGCGATTTGCTGGCTTAGTGGCTAGTGTATTGGCCTTTTCAGGCTTTAGTCCTCGAGTTCGAATTCAGGTGGCTCACCTTTCTTATTTTTTGTTTTAGAAATACATTTAAAAAGCGATCACCCAGATACCCCATAATTTCTCCCCCAACCTCCTTCCAACTGGCCCAGACAAGTGATAGGATCATAGCGTAGTGAGAAAGCTATACGCATGAGATTGCGCTAAACAAAAACTGTTAAATATTTCTAATCGCACAGATTTATTATTATTGTTAGTTTAGATTTATAACAAGTTTAACTACAGGACTGATCGAAACGAATGGATACCATTAGGCTTAATATAAGCTTTATTGTTGCTGTTTTTTTAAGTATTAAAAAATAAAATTTTCTTGTTTTTCACTGGGCACACCATGACTTTAAGTGAAAGAAACAAGTCTCCAGTCAACTAAATGACACTAAAGTCTGAAATTGAAGGGAAAGAGCGAGTGTAAGAAGCGCGGGAATTGGATTTAGATGAACGAACATTACGAGAGAAATAGAGCAACAAGCAAAATATACAAGTACTTTATTTTTTAAAGAACTTCACATTTACAATTATATCTCTCAATAATGTACATTTATTTCCTATTTTGCTAATAAACATTAATTAATTACCAGTAATTAATTGAATAATTGGTAATTTTTTACAATTGATTCATGTTTTGTTAGGTAAACAACTATTTGTGTAAAGTTTCATCTTGATCCCAGAAAGGGTGTGAGAGAATTGAAGTGTTCAAAATATGTGTGCCAGACAGACATTCCGCCGAGTGAGTTGAGATAAGCTTTGTCCAAGTGAAGTGAGCGAGAGAGTAGAGAAAGAAAGAAAGAAAGAAAGAAAGAAAGAAAGAGAAATAAGGTGGAGCAAAATAAAAAGAAACGAAAGTAGAGCAGTGTGTACAGGGGGGGGGGGACAAAACAGGAGAGCGGGGGGGGGGGACTCACACAGTTGAAATAAGCAGTTGTCCAAGACTTAGATCTACGCGCTCCAATAGTCAATCGGTTAGTGTACAAACATGCTTCCTCCAACACTAGCCCTAATTTTGAATTTGTCACGAGCTTCGGTCGAGTGATCCGAGTCAGTTACTGTAACATAGCACACAATGTAGTTTTAGCAAACATAGGCCAGACACCATTAGTTGACCACATCACTGCTGCCCCTTCTCACTGGTGCTTACACACAGAGACCAACAGTAACACCTCAATCCACACACAGACCAATAGAAATTAAAACCAATCATGTAGAACACAATAAACAGGACAATCTATCTATGAGTCAAATTTGGTAACAATAGATCTACATACTGCTGTGATTATAGCTACATAATAACATCAAGAAATACTAATTTAGAAGTGCAAGGTCCCTTTTTAGATTCACTCGAATATGTTCAGACTAACAGGACTTTTATTAAAAAAATAAAAATTACAGGTCTTGTGATGTTTGTTAATATCTTAGTGTGTAAAGAGAATTGAAACTCAGCAGCAGATTTACGACTATTAGTTCATCCCTACTCTCCGACTATGTGGCTAGTATTAAGTAGTTACGTTTGCAAGGATCTTTTATCAAAGGTGAATCGAGGGCAATCCCATTTACAAGACTTACTGACATTTAAAGCTGCCCAATCGGCAGCCTAATCGGCAGCCCCACCGGCCCATTCGGCAGCCCCACCGGCCCACCAGGTTTTGTCTGGTTGCACAGCCCGCCCCAGGATATATATTGCCACAAACGTATAAATATAAGTTTTGTCAAAGTCGACTATTACAGACTTTCCTCTTTTCCTTCCAGAATTTATGAAACATTTCAATTGACTAGAGATTAGTTTACGTCTACATTGAAATCAAGTGAAATCTAATTCTTGTACAGAGGAGGTCAAAGAACATGTTACAATGGCAATTCAAAATACTAATATATAAATGCGAGAGTTTTGTTACTTTCCCAGAGCACAAGGTTCCAGTTCCAATCTACACAACAACAAAAATTGGTTTTGTGGCACCTTGGAATTTTCAAAGAAAATGTATATTGTGATAAATCATTAAGAAACAACAATAGGGGTAGCCAGAGAGTTAAAGCTATTCACTCTCTCTCTCTCTCTTTCTCTCTCACTCTTTTCTATATAATATACAGAGATAGATATAGATACAAATATATATATATATAGATAGATAGATAGATAGATAGATAGATAGATAGATAGATTCTGATAAGTAAGTCATGTATTTGATATATATATATATATATATATATATATATATATATATATATATATATATATATATATATATAATATATATATTTATTTATTTATTTATTTATTTATTGATATAACTAGAGTAATATTTGTAAAGCTAAGTGTACCAAGAAGGCGCGGTGGCTGAGGGATCCCGGGTTCGAATCCTGGTGAAGACTGGAATTTTTAATCTCGGGATCTTTGGGCGCCTCTGAGTCCACCCAGCTCTAATGGGTACCTGACGTTAGTTGGGGAAAAGTAAAGGCGGTTGGTCGTTGTGCTGGCCACATGACACCCTCATTAACAATAAGCCACAGAAACAGATGACCTTTACATTATCTGCCCTATAGACCACAAGGACTGAAAGGAGAAATGCTTACCTGTTTGTTGTTAAAGTGTACCAAGGGAATGAACCCGTTAAATACATTGCACTATTTTAAAAGATAAGTTACTGCCCTTGGAGAAAATAAAAAGAACCTTAAATGAGAGAAAAACTATTTCTCAGTGCAAAATTGATTACTTAAAAACTGAGCACTACCTACTAGTAAGGGTGATACAGCGATATGGAAATATTCGTTATGAGTACTACAGAGGCTTTTGTGTACGTTAACAAAAGGCTGCCCTTGCACTCTCCCAGTTTGAGAATCGCTGCATTACAGCTTGGCACAATTTGCCTGAATGAACTAGAAAAGCCAATGATTATTAGATCTTATAATTAATAAACATGTGATCAGTAGAATTTTAAATTAACATGTGATCAGTAGACCTTTTAATAAACATGTGATAAGCAGACTTTTAAATTAGCATGTGATCAGTAGACTTTTTAATTAACATGTGATCAGTAGACTTTTTAATTAACATGTGATCAGTAGACTTTTTAATTAACATGTGATCAGTAGACTTTTTAATTAACATGGACGTGACGTAATAATTCTCTATTCTTAAGGTCATTTCTAATAGGATGTAGGGATGTTGTTCTATTGGTAAAGTAATAGTCTACTTCATTCACCGTACATTTTTTAAAAACAAAATATGCTATTGTTGAATGAAATATACCCCAAGGAAATACCTATTAGGGTCAAATGGATGTCTCGCTCCACAAAACCGGTAGAGAATTTCTTATTCACCCTATCGATATATTGATAGATTGTTTATATTAGAAAATCATAATTATAACATACAGAAATAATTGTGAATGAAAGACATTTTATAAATCGTTGACTGTAAAAAGTAAAGTATAGACTTTAATGTACAGACTTTAATGCTAAATAAATAGCGAGGTAAAATGCGAGTGTCTGTTTTAAAGAAGTTCTAATGACATCAAATAAATCAACTTCGTCGTAGCTGTTCTTTAGCGGACAATGAAATGGACAAACCCGCTCTTAGATTTGTGTCTTCTGTCTGTCCGTTTAGTCCTCATGGAACAGAAAAGCTAAAATAAAATCCCATTTCAAGATACTTGACAGCTTACAACAGCCAATCTTTTTGTCTTCTGAAAGCAATTCATTATATTTTGACAATTATAAACCATTCTATCTAGTGTGTATTTAAAACTAATTTCTAATACCATAATAAAGCGATATCTGCAAAAAAACTGATATTGTCGTAGTCTTAATTGCATTCATATCATGAATAACAAAAGTCTAAATAATTCTTTATAATTAGGATCTAAACAAACAATAGCAAACATTGAAACCTAAGGTATAAATAAAAATTATAACGCCAGGCCTAAACAAGTAGTATAACGTCTGTTTAAATAAACATTTCATCATCAGGTCTAATCCTGTAGCCCAAACGTACCATGTAAAGTATTGCGTAAACAAACGTTATCAAATCTGACTGAAGCAATCTTTATCAAATCTGACTGAAGCAATCGTTATCAAATCTGACTGAAGCAATCTTTATCAAATCTGACTGAAGCAAACTTTATCAAATCTGACTGAAGCTATCTTTATCAAATCTGACTGAAGTAATCTTTATCAAATCTGACCGAAGCAATCATTATCAAATCTGACTGAAGCGATATTTATCAAATCTGACTGAAGCAATCTTTATCAAATCTGAGACAAACTTTCGGGCTAAAACAATACACACACACACACGCAAACACAACGTGTTAGTGTGTATACACATTGCTAGTCTGGGTGGGGGGGGGGAGGGGGGTGATATCTTCCATGGCATCCAAGACTTGTATTCCAAAGTCACGATCAAATGTATGAGAGGATTTCCCCCCTCCCTGTGTCTCTAGCTGCCAGAACAAAATTTGTTTTTGATCTTCAATCTACGGGTCATTAACTGAATGTATAAGAATGAAGCAGAGAGTGACAAACAGGCTGATAAATAGATAGGCCTACAAATAGTTAGATAGATACAAACATATATGCATATATAGAGAGACAGATAGATAGATAGATAGATAGGTAGATAGATAGATAGACAGACAGACAGACAAACAGATAGACAGATAGATAGATAGATAGATAGATAGATAGATAGATAGATAGATAGATAGACAGACAGACAGATAGATAGATAGATAGATAGATAGATAGATAGACAGATAGATAGATAGATAGACAGATAGACAGATAGATAGATAGATAGATAGACAGATAGATAGATAGATAGATAGATAAACAGACAGACAGACAGACAGACAGAAAGATAGATAGATAGATAGATAGATAGATAGATAGATAGATTAGATGAAGATAAAACTACCTGATTTGCAATTTTAAAAATTCCATTTCTAGACCAGGAAGTAAATTTAAGAACTAGACTACATCTAGATTAGTCGAGTTGTGTAGATCTAGATAAGTCGAGTTGTCTAGATCTTGTATGCCTAAAGCTTTATGAAGAAAATGTGAATTGTGTCCCCTTGCTAGAACAAATCTCCGAATGGCTTGGAAGAGAAGACTTTCTAATGAAACAAGACCGTGTGCTTGTAGGCTAATCTACACATCCAAAACAATTAGCTCCAGTACACAGGGCGTGTAATTAGAAAGTAGCTTTATCTCAACGTAGCAGCAGACAGAACTAACACAACGCTTGAGGACACTATTGGAAGTCAGGGTGGAGAGGGGGAACACACTTACTGCAAGAATCTATGGACATGGAACAGTCAGTGCTGTTTGCTAGTATCACTCGCGTAAATTGGAATCAATAGACTGAAAAAGAATACAAGTTTAAAAAACAATATATCCAAAGTCACCTGAGCGGAGGTCCCGGGTTCGAATCCTGGTGAAGACTTGGAGTTTTAATTTCGGGATCCTTAAGCGCATTTGAGTCCACTCTAGCTCTAATGGGTACCTGGCATTAGTTGGGGAAAAATAAAGGTGGTTGGTTGTTGTGCTGGCCACATGACACCCTCGTTAAGCGTGCGCGAAAGACACAGATGACCTTTACAATACCTGGCCTATAATCCACAAGGTCTGAAATGGGAACAGCTTACCTCTTTGTTGTCGCCAGAAAGTGAACAGGATTTGTTTTAGCTCCCAGATGACTCAGGTTCTTTAGCAAGACACTAGCAAGATGAAATAAATAGTTCATAGAAAACTTGTCCTGGACATGATCATGTTTACCAAGACGTCAATACGACTTTGTTTACTAAGATGTCATTACGACTATAATTACCAAGACAGCAAAACATCTGTTAGCCAAGGTGATACTACAACAACGTAGACCAGGACGTCAACACGACTACGTTTTTCAAGACGTCAATACATCTATGTCTACCAAGTCACAACTACGACTGTGTTCAACAACATGTCAATACGACTGCGTCTACTAAGACATCAATATGAATACCTTTACCAAGATGACAATACGACTGCGTCTACTAAGACATCAATATGAATACCTTTACCAAGATGACAATACGACTGCGTCTACTAAGACATCAATATGAATACCTTTACCAAGATGACAATACGACTGCGTCTACTAAGACATCAATATGAATACCTTTACCAAGATGACAATACGACTGCGTCTACTAAGACATCAATATGAATACCTTTACCAAGATGACAATACGACTGCGTCTACTAAGACATCAATATGAATACCTTTACCAAGATGACAATACGACTGCGTCTACTAAGACATCAATATGAATACCTTTACCAAGATGACAATACGACTGCGTCTACTAAGACATCAATATGAATACCTTTACCAAGATGACAATACGACTGCGTCTACTAAGACATCAATATGAATACCTTTACCAAGATGACAATACGACTGCGTCTACTAAGACATCAATATGAATACCTTTACCAAGATGACAATACGACTGCGTCTACTTAAGACATCAATATGAATACCTTTACCAAGATGACAATACGACTGCGTCTACTAAGACATCAATATGAATACCTTTACCAAGATGACAATACGACTGCGTCTACTAAGACATCAATATGAATACCTTTACCAAGATGACAATACGACTGCGTCTACTAAGACATCAATATGAATACCTTTACCAAGATGACAATACGACTGCGTCTACTAAGACATCAATATGAATACCTTTACCCAAGATGACAACACGACTGCGTCTACTAAGACATCAATATGAATACCTTTACCAAGATGACAATACGACTGCGTCTACTAAGACATCAATATGAATACCTTTACAAGATGACAATACGACTGCGTCTACTAAGACATCAATATGAATACCTTTACCAAGATGACAATACGACTGCGTCTACTAAGACATCAATATGAATACCTTTACCAAGATGACAATACGACTGCGTCTACTAAGACATCAATATGAATACCTTTACCAAGATGACAATACGACTGCGTCTACTAAGACATCAATATGAATAACTTTACCAAGATGACAATACGACTGCGTCTACTAAGACATCAATATGAATACCTTTACCAAGATGACAATACGACTGCTTCTACTTACTTACTTAGACTAAGTTCCTCTCGAAATTGGGCGGCAAGCTGTCTCCATAAAGATCTGTCACTGGCAATGTCTGAAGCCTCCTCCCACTTGGTGTCCACTGTTCTGAGGTCCTCCATGAAGGTGTGTCGCCAAGTAATACGAGGACGTCCCTGTTTGTGCTTTCCTCGTTTTGGCTTCCATGTTATCGCAACTCTTGGTGTGCGTAATTCATTTTGACGTAGAACATGTCCCGCAAACCTTGTTGATGTCCAAAAGAGCTGAGCCGAAAAAAACCTGTTTGGTCGTACAGCCGAAGCAGTAAAAAAAAACACCTGTGTGAACGCACAGTTCTGTTTGAGAGCGACCCAAGTCAATGCCTATGTAAAACATTGCTGTTCCCAATGTCTTTGGCCCCGACGCATGATTCGCCGCTCATGGCCGAAGGCCGAGGACACCGGGAGCCTCCGTCATTTTCCTTCGTTATACCAAGCTAACCGTGGGGGACTCGCCATTTATGTAACGGTCCTTTGAGGAACGGCGCATGGATGTGGGACGTGTTCGTGGGGACTTTTTTACAACCCCGCCCGTGCAAGGGGTAAACTCTCGTTATGTTTCGCCATTCATTTAGCCTAGCTACCCCCTCAGGTAGCCGTTTCCACCCAGGTGCCACGATGAGGCAGAACAGCGTACCTGGGTGTCCCGCAAACCTCATGCGACGCTCAGTCACAACCTCACCAAGTGTTCGACTCCCAGTTCGGCATAGGATTTCCTTGTTTGTTCCCTTTAACGACTTTGTTCAAGTAACATAGACACGACTATGTTCCCTTTAACGACTTTGTTCAAGTAACATAGACACGACTATGTTCCCTTTAACGACTTTGTTCAAGTAACATAGACACGACTATGTTCCCTTTAACGACTTTGTTCAAGTAACATAGACACGACTATGTTCCCTTTAACGACTTTGTTCAAGTAACATAGACACGACTATGTTCCCTTTAACGACTTTGTTCAAGTAACATAGACACGACTATGTTCCCTTTAACGACTTTGTTCAAGTAACATAGACACGACTATGTTCCCTTTAACGACTTTGTTCAAGTAACATAGACACGACTATGTTCCCTTTAACGACTTTGTTCAAGTAACATAGACACGACTATGTTCCCTTTAACGACTTTGTTCAAGTAACATAGACACGACTATGTTCCCTTTAACGACTTTGTTCAAGTAACATAGACACGACTATGTTCCCTTTAACGACTTTGTTCAAGTAACATAGACACGACTATGTTCCCTTTAACGACTTTGTTCAAGTAACATAGACACGACTATGTTCCCTTTAACGACTTTGTTCAAGTAACATAGACACGACTATGTTCCCTTTAACGACTTTGTTCAAGTAACATAGACACGACTATGTTCCCTTTAACGACTTTGTTCAAGTAACATAGACACGATTATGTTCCCTTTAACGACTTTGTTCAAGTAACATAGACACGACTATGTTCCCTTTAACGACTTTGTTCAAGTAACATAGACACGACTATGTTCCCTTTAACGACTTTGTTCAAGTAACATAGACACGACTATGTTCCCTTTAACGACTTTGTTCAAGTAACATAGACACGACTATGTTCCCTTTAACGACTTTGTTCAAGTAACATAGACACGACTATGTTCCCTTTTAACACGTTTTTTTTCATTTCCATTCGTCATAGTTCCCTTGCACAGTTCCCAGCATGTATAGACTATTTTCTAAAGGCTATAGTACAAACAGCCTAGAAAAGAAACAATTTTAAAATAATTCTCCAAGCTAGTCAAAGAAAGTTGACATGTATGAAAACCAATACATTTCACTGACAACAGTTTAGCTCGAGAAATGTTCTTCCATTTCAGATTAGTCAAGTGCAGACACTATGACTAGCACCCCACCACAGATTATCGTTTTAGAACCGTCGCTCCATTCGATGACATAAATACTTGTACTAACCTAATTAAAGCAAGGTCAGCTACTTGAACTTTGAATGACTTGCTTTGTTTGGCCATGGTCAGGTCACTTGGTAGAAAGCTTTTCATCAAATTGAAGCTGCAAATATCAAATGTTTTAAATTGAAATGAATGAGAAACAAAATGATTGGACACAATGTCTCAATGTCTAGTCCCACTTTGAACTCAATGTCTAGTCCCACTTTGAACTCAATGTCTAGTCACTCGTTGAAGTCAATGTCTAGTCACTCGTTGAATGCAATGTCTAGTCCCACTTTGAACTCAATGTCTAGTCACTCGTTGAAGTCAATGTCTAGTCACTCGTTGAATGCAATGTCTAGTCCCACTTTGAACTCAATGTCTAGTCACTCGTTGAAGTCAATGTCTAGTCACTCGTTGAATGCAATGTCTAGTCCCACTTTGAACTCAATGTCTAGTCACTCGTTGAAGTCAATGTCTAGTCACTCGTTGAAGTCAATGTCTAGTCACTCGTTGAACTGAATTTAAATTACAAACAGATACGGCACCTTTTAGAAATGGCATAAATGATTTATTAAATCTGTACATGTAAAACGGTATCTGGATATTCAGTTAGTAAAATAATCAGTTTGTAAGAAGAACTACTGAAGCAGCAAAGGAACACAAAGGAGGACACTTGAAACATGACACATGATAAGTCTTCACAACGACAGACATTTTACTAGCCAGTGGACTGTCCGTCTGAACGTTCGACAACTTGACCCCAGATCCTGCCAAGCGACAGAAGATTTATCTACAAAACAACTAATTAGTACTTGTAAGTAAACAAAAAAATATCTGCTTGTGTACGTCAACTGTAAGAATGAACTACAATAATAAGCCAAAGTGAGATAACACAATAAATGAACTACAATAATGACCTACAGCAATGAACTACAATACTAACAAGGTTACAAAGACAGTTTGTGTGGAGACACAAACTCAAAATCGGCCCCCGAAGTGATCCACCCAGGCAGGTAAAAAGGCAGGTTTCAATATTTTCAGAAAGAACATCAGAATGAAATTCTATTAAAGACAAAAGACAGAGAAGAATGGAGAAAGAAGGTTGACCGATCTTGTCATATAATGATTAACTAATTGATATAATTGTTTTGTAAAAAAAGGTTGACGGATCTTGTGTGGTGCCCCAGCGGTACACAGACAAAAGGAGAGATAAAAATGAATTTGAAGTTAGATGTGAAACTGGCCTAACTGATGTCTTTTAATGAATATATAGTTGCTTTAATTGTATTTCTCAAGAAAAAACATTTCCTAAAAAAAAATAAAAAAATAACAATTTCCTTTAATTTGGTGTTGTGTTGAATATATGCCATAATTGCAGCTCATGCTAAAATATGAAAAACTACTTATTAATTGTTTTGTAACAATTGTGTCCAACTTATATGCATACTAAATAGATTTTTTTCTCTTAAAAAAAGGTGAAAAAAAAAACTGCTTGCATAAGTGATTTTAAAAATTTGATATTTCGCTTTCAGAAAAAAAAGTAGCGGTTGCATTAAAACTTTGCGCATTGGTACACAAAAATTAGCACCTAAGATCACAATATAAAAATATTAATAGCTCATTAATAAATATTATATTTATTATAGCTTTCATATAGCGCTACTTTCATGCTTATAGCATGCTCAGAGCGCTTTGGTCCAATCTCATTTGTGGACCAGTGGGGGGGGGGGGGGGGGGTATCAAGGAGTTGGTTTTCCGTGCTGCCTCGATCCCCCTTCTAGGTAGCCAAGACAAGCCAGGTTCAAGCGCACTTAGCCTCTCGACCTCTTCATCTCGACCACGCTTATATATATATATATATAATTATATATATATATATATATATATATATATATATATATATATAATTATATATATATATATATATATATATATATATATATATATATATATATATTTATATATATTAAATTTATTAATAACCTTAATTATTTCTTGTAAAATCCCATCAAAATAATAGAAAATATTAGCAAAACAATTGAAATGCATTGAATATAGATCTATTTTTTTTAATCAGATAAATCAGAGCAAAAATGTAATAATTTTTTGCAAGAGGTATTTAAAGTATTTTACAATAAATAAATAAAGTGCCCGCTTCAGACCTTGCGATCTATTGGGAAGATCTAAAGGTCATCTGCTACTATAGTCAACGTTTGACGAGGGTGTCATGTGACCAGCACACCGACCAATCTCTTTATTTCCCTAACTAATGTCAGGCTCTCATTAAAGTTGGGTATCAGTAAATGCCAATCTACAGAATAAAGTCTTCCGTGTTGCACGTGACCCTACTGCTTTTGACAGACTTCAAGAACAAGCATGGCAACAACGAAGAAGCATATCTACAAAACTGAAAGTCTACAGAGCTGTAGTGCTCCATTTAATGCATCAGAGCCCCTGGACACATCAAAAAGCTAAACCCCTACGCTAAGAAAAAAAAAAAAAGCAGGTGAACTGGTTTGACCCCATATCAGACGTTGAAATACTACAGTTTTCACAGATGAAAAGTATCCACGCTACAGTTTTTAAAAAGTCCCAATTTCAATGGGCGGGACATGTCCGGGTACCAGAAAATCGCCTTCCCAAACGAATTCATTATGGGGAGCTATGTGCAAGAAAGCGCTGTCAGGGATGTCAACACAAGCGTTACAAAGACACCGTTAAGAGCTCCCTCAAGGGTATTGACATTCACGGCTGGAAAACACTAGCTCTTGATCCCTCCTCATTGCGTGAAGTCATTGAGTATCGGAGTCTCAAGATACGAGGCAAGGAGAGCGACCAACATGAAAGATCGCATAGCCAACAAAAAGCTGAGAGAAGAAGCAGACCTAACTGTAGTAGACGCATCTTACCTAGGCCATGTGTCAGACCGGCTTTTTAAATCATGGATTGAACTTTGAATTCGACTATGAAGGAAGAGTTATATATGAGTTGGGTGGGTGCCTTTAAAATCCAGAAATTAAAAAATCCCAGTCTTCACCGAGATTCCAATCTGAAATCCCTCAGTTAGGAAGCCAAGCTTTTTGTCACTAGGCCACTAGCCCATAATTTAAAAAATATGTCTATAATATTTAACACCAAAATGGCGTCGACAAATCATCCTACTTCGATCTGGAAGATGTCCGAGCTATCGTAGGCGCACAACAAAAACAGCTCTGCTATCAAAGAGGCTTGAGTTCAAATCCAGATTCCAGAAGAGTTTATTATTGTTGTTGTTTTGTTGAGGCCCTCGTTTAATTATAAGCCGCTATTAGTTTTGTGTTTTCTTTCTGTCGGTCTGCCACGTTTAGATAAAAATAAACTACAAAACATATTGAAAAGAAGATTTCTCTTTTAGGAGCAAAAAAAAATGACTATGTAATATTAATATCATTAAATCATTATCGAAAATGCGTTGTTAAGTTTGTTTTCAGTATTTTTTAATGCCAAAATGATTCTTTGAAATCGCTCTTCTAACTTATATTACATTTAGTTTTCTTGCCAATAAGGCCATTATTGATAATAAATTGTGCAGTTTATTTTCAATAAAAAAAAAACAAAAAAAACGCCAAATGATTCTTTGAAATTTTATGCTTCAAACAATCAAAACAATAGACGGATTCGTCGGGGGACGCCTCTGACTTTGTGTCATAACATAAGCTCTCTTAGTAATATTGTTTCCATCTGTTTTTAAATATAAAAAGTATTTTCATTTTCATAAAACTCTTGATCTGTGGCGCAACTATTCCATATCTAGCTTAGCAAAGTAATACAGTTACTTAGACTTCTAGCGAGAAAAATTCTAATCCACCTTATCATTTAAATTCCTTTTTTCCGCTTGCAAACTCTTCATCTGGTCAAAAAAAAATGGATGGGTGGACACGGTTCTCGAATAGTGCTCAAACGATTTTTCAAGAAAATTGTATAGTTGATATATATCTTTGGGAAGTACTAGCTCATTGACCAGACTGGGTCAACTCTGATTTGACGTTAGAATTGTTTAAAGTACAATCAACAAATAGTTTGAATTGAGCCTGAGGTCTAGTCTTGCACTCGCTTGTCGGCCACATTCATTCAATAGTTTAACAAGCAGGTCTAGTCTTGCACTCGCTTGTCGGCCACATTCATTCAATAGTTTAACAAGCAGGTCTAGTCTTGCACTCGCTTGTCGGCCACATTCATTCAATAGTTTAACAAGCAGGTCTAGTCTTGCACTCGCTTGTCGGCCACATTCATTCAATAGTTTAACAAGCAGGTCTAGTCTTGCACTCGCTTGTCGGCCACATTCATTCAATAGTTTAACAAGCAGGTCTAGTCTTGCACTCGCTTGTCGGCCACATTCATTCAATAGTTTAACAAGCAGGTCTAGTCTTGCACTCGCTTGTCGGCCACATTCATTCAATAGTTTAACAAGCAGGTCTAGTCTTGCACTCGCTTGTCGGCCACATTCATTCAATAGTTTAACAAGCAGGTCTAGTCTTGCACTCGCTTGTCGGCCACATTCATTCAATAGTTTAACAAGCAGGTCTAGTCTTGCACTCGCTTGTCGGCCACATTCATTCAATAGTTTAACAAGCAAAGAAAAAAAAATACTTAAAAAAAAACAAAAGAACCGCAAAGTTTATATATTTTAACACTGCAGGAATAAGCTCCATTTTACAATACCAAACACAATTAATTTATTACCACTAATTGATTTACTAATTGTTTAATTTTCTATTGATTCGTATACTGTCAAAGACTATGAAATAATTTTGTAAAATTTCGACTTGATCCAAGACTGGGAAGTGAGAGAACAGACGTGTAGAAAAAGTAATAAGGGATATAGCTTCACAGATACAGCCACATTTCTCAATAAGTAGCATTTATTTCCCTTTTTCGTTACCAAACAAACTAAGTAATTACCCATAAATATTTGTTAGGTACAATCAATAATTGTTTAAAGTTTCAACTTGATTTGAGAATGGGTGTGGGAGAAATGACGTTTAAAAAACATTTGACCAGACAGACAGACATACAGACAGAGTGAGTTGATATAAGCTTTGTAATAATATTTCAGAATACTTTGCGCTATAGGGTCATGTGTAGAGGGTCGAGAGCGTAGAGGTCCTGTGCAGCTATCTATGGCGGTTGTCCTTATGACCAGATTGGATCAACATGTTACAGATGTCGTATATTTATAGCACAGCGCATTCATCTTGACGATGGAGTTACATTAAACATATACATAGGAATCTATTCTCGTCTAGTACTTGCTCTATATAATGGATGTATTTCTATAAGTACTCTGTTTTTAGCACGAGCGGATCCAAACATTTGAGTTTGGGGGGGGGGATTTTTTTTCCATACCGAGCCATATATATTTTTTTTTCTCCATATATATATATATATATATATATATATATATATATATATATATATATATATATATATATATTATATATATATATATATATATATATATATATATGGTTTTAAGTTTTAAGTTTTAATATCACTGCCTGGTGTGGCAATCTGAACAAAAATATAAAAAAAAACTTCATAGAATCACAAAAGAGATACAAGACATTGATAGCAAAGACAAACAGACACACACTCTTTTACTCCCCTGGCAATCAAATCATTAAATAAAAACTATTTGCTATGTAAATTATGAGTGAGTCTGGTGTGAGTTTACATTTTGGTTTTCTATAGTTATAATAATTTGTTTGTGTAATGCATAAATTGTAAGACGAATTTCCTTACGGATAATAAAGATTATTATTATCATTTTTATTATTATCATGGGCGTAGCCAGGATTTTTTATCAGGGGGGGAGGGAGGGGTTTGTGTTGGGGGATTATTTTTCTCACCCCCCAGTAAATAAATATATGTATGTGTGTGCGTATATAATTAATCTTAATTACATTCTGACCTTTCATTCTTTCGGAAGAAGTTTATTGTAGGTAATTCATGGAGTTAGTAGACTCCTCGCCCTAGCCAGCAAGGTGTTTGAGGGAGCGCAGCGAGCTGCCCAGTTAGGTTCGGCGCGGAGCCCCGCCGCCAAGCACTATTTCCGGTATTTAAAGCCAACAAAATGCATACTCTGAGGTATCTACAGTGCATTATCCTGCTATTAAAAAGTTTTACTTCAAAGACGTTATCTGCTATTCTTCAAACCTCATGCGACGCTCTGTCACAAGCTTACAAAGGGGTCGACTCCCAGTTTGGCATTGAGACCCGATCTCTATAACTGACTCTTAAAATCCGTCTTAGTCATCTTTGTTGAGCAACATTTAGTGTTTTTCAATTTCGGCAAATTTTAGTTCAAAAAACCAAATCTGCTATTCACTGCACTTTATTAATTGAGCCCATCCACTAGTAGAAATTTGTACCTCTCTTTGTTACGCCTTGGAATTAGGTGACTGTAGTTTGCTTTAGATTTTATATCGAAAAGGGAAGTTTTATCGTCAAAATCATCTGTTTGGGTTTTAAACTAAAAAATCTCTGGATTTTTTTTTTTTAAAATTCAAAACCACTTTAGCTATGCTCATAGAATTTGGTGATTGTAGTTTGCTTTAGAATAATATTGAAAAGAGAGGTTTTCAACCTTAAAATTCTTTGTAGGGGCATTTAAACCTCAAAACTTAAAAAAGCCCTCTGGCTTGGCTACGCTTATAGAATTTTTATGTGTAATTGTTTTTTTTCTTATATTTATATTTTTTGGCTCAAACTCCGCTGAAGAGGGTTTAAACATAAAACCCTTTGGCTACGCTTTTAGATTTTTAAGTAATTTGCTTTTTTTTATCTTGAAGAGGTATTTTTAGCTGGAAACCCCGCTGAAAGGGGGTTTAAACTCAAAACCCCCTTTAGCTACGCTCGTAGAAATTTGAGTGTGTAATTATTTTTTTTTGTTGAAGAGGTTGTTTTTAGCTGCAAACCACGCTGGAGGGGGGTTTTAAACACAAATACCTCTCTTGACTACACTCATAGAATCTGGTGACTGATGAATGGATAGTCTTATATTGAAGAGGGGGTTTTATCGTTAATTTCGGAGGGGGTTTTAAAAATAAAAATCTTCCTTAGCTATGCTCTTGGAATATGGGGATTATCGTTTGAATTTTTTTGTTTGAAGAGAGGGATTTAACTGCAAAACCACCTGGTACGGGGTTTTAAACTCAAAATCCCCTTGGCTGCGCTAAGGCAAATGATGGTTTAGTATGAAAATCTCACCTAAAATAAAACAAAATCAAAGCAAACAATGTTACAAAAGACAGTTTGTGTAGAAACACACACCTACAGTTGGCCCCCGAAGTGGTCCACCCAGGCAGGCTTCAATATTTTCAGAAAGAACATCCGAATGAAATTATATCAGACAAATGAGAGATAAGAATGGAGAAAGAAGGTTAACAGATCTTGTGTAGTGCCCCAACTTTCCCGCAGATCAAAGGATAGGTGAAAGTGAATGTAAAGTTAGATGTGAACCTGGCCTAACTAGTTCCCCTTTCAGACCTTGTCGTCTATAGGGCTGTTTTTGTGGCCTACGGTTAACGAGGGTGTCATGTAGCCAGCACAACGACCAACTTTTTACTTTTCCCCAACTAATGTCAGGTACCCATTAGAGCTGAGTGGACTCAGAGGCGCCCAAAGATTCCAAAGTTGAAAATCCCAGTCTTCACCAGGATTCGAACCCGGGACCCCCGAAGCCAAACGCTCTACCGCTCAGCCACCGCGCCTCCCCTGGTCTAACTGATGTCTTATAATTGATCTAATTGTTTAAAAAAATTTTTAATCTCTTATTCGAATCCACAAAAAATATAAATACAAAAAAAAATTTAAAAAAAATTTCCGCAATAAAAATAATGTTGAGGAAAATAATGTTTACAAGATTACTATTCGTTTTAAATTAAGTCTAACTTATAATGCATACTAATTAGCTTTTTCTCTTTAAAAACTGCTTGCATAACTCATTTTAAAAATTAGATTTTTCGCTTTCAGAAAAAAAAAAGTAGCCGTTGCATCAGAACTTTGAATGGTCTAAAATATTGTGATGTCGGATTTTCAATATCTTTTCTAGTTTACGAGATCTAAACGGGACGGACGGACAGACGGACAGACATTTCGCACAAAACTAATAGCGTCTTTTCCCCTTTCGGGGGCAGCTAAAAATCAGTAACCCTTATCAATGTGGGGGGAAAATTATTACTTTTCTTGTATTCTAACGTTTATTATTAATTTATTAGTAGTTAAAAGTTAGGCAATCCATCACTGAGTACCGGCACCTATTTGTTTTTTTTACAAAACATGTACTATATGTACTATATATATATATTTGTTGTGATCATGTGTATATTGTGATCACGTGTTTGTTGTAGTAGATAAACTTAATAGCCGTGAAAACGTAAAACTACTTGCTCAGAGAACTTCAAACTATCTACTGTTTAGAACTCCAACCTATTTGTTTTTTTGCTGTGATAACTTAAACCTATTGGTTTTGATAGCTTAAACCTATAAGTTTTGAAACTTAAACCTATAAGTTTTGAAACTTAAACCTATAAGTTTTGAAACTTAAACCTATTAGTTTGGAAACTTAAACCTATTAGTTTGGATAACTTAAACCTATTAGTTTGGATAACTTAAACCTATCTGTAGGAATAACGTAAGCATATTTAAACTAAGCACAATCGGACATGAATCAGTTCTATGTGAACTTCCTGTGTAGCAGACGACCTCTTGACATACTTCATTGACAACTTTACGTTCTTTAGTAGGCCTGTCAACCCACTGAAATTTCTAACACAAAGACTACACACAAGTACTAGTGCAACAAATATCAGCGTGACAATCGGCTGTCTAGGAAACAGCGAAGTGGAACATTTAAATACACAACATTGGAATGAAAGTGTGACAATCGGCTGTCTAGGAAACAGCGAAGTGGAACATTTAAATACACAACATTGGAATGAAAGTAATTATTCTTTGTTGATGTCAATAATACTTCAAAATATAAGCATCAAAACAGTTCAACGTTAGCAGTAAAAGAATAAACATGAGAAGTTTAGAAATATAGATTCATGTACAATACTGAAGTTAAATAACAAGAACTATCAGAACTAAAAGACAACAATATCAAGAGAAATGTATTCAAAGAACTTGCTCCTTCGTAGTCAATTCATTTTTATTAATTAAAAAAAAATAGAATCTTCAGATTTAAGACGCTAAATTAGATACTTTAGACTAGCGTTTCTCAAACTGTGATACGCGCCCTTAAGTAGGACGACACAATACTGAAAATATACTATAATTTTAAACACTGATAAATTATTCTGTTCGAATTCATATGTAGTTTATTAGTGTAGCTTCAAATAGGAGGCACCCCTACCAGAAGTTTTAAGATATGATGATGACCTTTTCAAAATAATGTTTCTAAAATTTAGTACACTAAAAAGACAAATTCGCTTCGTTAACTGAATACATAAAAAAGTAACAATTTTTCAATAAACGTTTTTGATATAATCTGCGAATATGTCTCGCACACATAATTAAAGAATGAACAATTTTAAAAGAAGAGAGCAATAATTGTTTAAGTTTTGACTAACAAAATTTCATTTTCGAAAAAAACTATTTCTTAATATTGTTTACAAAAATAACTTCTGATTGAGTGTATAGTTTCATAGTTTCAATGTATATAAAAATACTTTTCTAAATAGATCTGAGTCAATCTGAATCTTTTTCTTCTTCAATTGTAGTTAATTTTCTTGCTTCAAACGTTTATGTTTGAACTTCATAGTTAAGTAATCTTTTTTTTTCTCTCAGTAAAAGTAAAATTGAAAATTATAGCGATGTTTAAGTATGAACAAAACTCTAATAATACGACTGGACGTATTTATAATAAAACTTTATGAAGCTGACTTGAAATTTATAGCGTATTCATTAGAAAACTTTAAGGAGCTGACTTGAAATATAGTGTATTCATTAGAAAACTTTAAGGAGCTGACTTGAAATATAGTGTATTCATTAGAAAACTTTAAGGAGCTGACTTGAAATATAGTGTATTCATTAGAAAACTTTAAGGAGCTGACTTGAAATATAGTGTATTCATTAGAAAACTCTAAGAAGCTGACTTGAAATATAGTGTATTCATTAGAAAACTCTAAGAAGCTGGCTTGAAATATAGTGTATTCATTAGAAAACTCTAAGAAGCTGACTTGAAATAGAATGTATTCAAACTGTTAAAAAGAGTACACTATGTAGTCAAGAATACGTTCCTATGTGCACGAAACACAAGTAAATGTGTAACATGTTTGTAACTCTAATGCAACTCTTTGTCAAAGTCTGTGTCAAGAGTAGAAAACAAAACTTCCATGAAGTGTTCTAAATTCTAATTAAAAGGTCTCGTTAAAAATACAAATATGACTTTAATATTTCATATTAAATGAAGTCATTGATTTCTGTATAACGAGAAAATGTTCTAATAAAAAAAATAATAATGAATTGTCCATATAATCAGGTACAGGCCACTTTGAGAAGCGGCCTACAATTAGATACAAGCTATAGTATCCATTCCTAAAGCTCCTTTTTATATTCCTTTGAAACATCTTAGACATAGCTCAATAGAACTAAACACCTGGTCACTTCTGGAATAATGCATCAATCTACTTCATAATAATGTGAAACATTCGGCACTAGTCGGAAAAATAATTTAAGATGCGTTGCATTATATTTTTCTAGAATGATGTTAAAGTTACCTCCCTGTTTGAGTTTAAGGAGACCCATAGGTTTTGTGATGAACTAGAAGTCTATAGACAATTGCATCTACTCAAACATCGATAATAACACAGTAGACGATTAATACAATATTTAGGCTGCGTCATGCAATCTTTTATGTTCTCATTTCAATTAAATGAAAACATTCAAAATAGTCTGTACATAAAAAAGCTCAATTTGGTGTTGTTACTAGGACAACTACTGACACTGCTAATTCAAACACTACTCTCGTAAACCCAATGAAAACGTCTTTAAGCTAATCTGTGACAACAACACAACACACTTACATTGTCCTCTGTCTCCTTAGACCGGCTGTGTATTGTTCTAGGAAGCAGGTCACAGCTGGCGGGTACAACCCAGTTGTTACAGCGGGTAAGCCAGGGAGCAATACCACTAAACATATTTAGGTTTGTAGGTCGCCCTGGAGTGTGATACCGTTGGCTTCTATTGTTGTTACTGGCTGGAAATGGTGGCTCTCTTGAACACGGGATGTATGCAATAGACCTGCCACAACTCCTGGGCCTAGAAAAAAAAAAGGGACGGTGCATTCTCATGTCACATTAATTCAACCCAAATATAATTTCGTTTTGTCTTCGTTTTTAATAGCTAGTCTACAATGTGTTCTCTCTCTCTGTATTTTTAATGTTAAGATCTTCATGGAAAACTTTTCAGAATATCCTTACACTTCAATTTCTACTTAATCATTATGTACTTTATCTTTAAGAGAAACTAGTCGCTCTAGTAGTGACTTGAGCTACATTATGAATGACTTGTACTGTAATTACACTAAAAAACTCTACTTTAGATTGTAGTGGACTACTCAGACTTCAGCCTTTACATTGACATTGGTATCGAATGAAGAAGACAACAATAAATTATCGTGTGGGTTTTGTTGGTTAATTGTTGACATTGTCCACAATAGCAGCAAAGAATTCTTGATTTCTTTTTGTTTTAATAACCCAAGCACACGCAGTCAGGCACTTTGTTTCGAGGGGAAAATAAAACAAAATATGTTTTCAACAAAATGACGAAAGTAGTTTTGTTTTTATGGAATGTATTTAAACTTTATGCAATGATTTCACCCGGCCTTGCTCGGGTTGTTTTAATGTTATTTGTTTTTATAAAGCATCATGCTTTGTTAATAATTCGTAAAAATATCCATGTAATGTTTGCTAGTCAAATCAAAGCTTCATTGTAGATTTTCCTTATCCCATTGACAAAATTCAAGTTATAGGCCTACTACTATTTCTCCCCCCCCCCCCAGAGTGTGTTAAGGTAAAGCTACCTATTATGTCAAATGGCTTCAAGATTGGGACATATTTTTTTTTAGTTTCCATCTGTTATACAAAGTTTTTTTTTTTTACCAATAACTCTAGAACAGGGGTGAGCAAGATGTATCTTTTATCTTATCTTATAAAATACAGACGTTAATTTAAAAAAAATAAATTCAGGCAACTCATTCAATGTTCTAATATCACTACCGAAGAATAAGTATTTGTACAAATTTATCCTAGACTATGGATCAAGAAATGTGCCTTTATCTTTGTGTCCTTCCGAGTATTTTTATTAGATTTTGTTTTTGTATTTGAAGATTATGGTTCAGTGTTTTATGTATAATTGCTATATTACTTTATCCTGAAGGCTTTCTAAATTTAGTGATTTTACCAAAGGTGTTACTCTAGTCAAATGTGAATATTCGTTTGTTAAAATCTCACTGCCCTATTTTGTGTCTGTTCCAGTTTCTTAATACTTTCTTGAGTTAATGGGTCCCAAACAGAGGATGCATATTCCATCATTGGCCAAATCAAAGTAAAATAACATTTTAGTTGTAGGTTTTTATTTGATTTGAAAAAAATTCTTTTAATAAACTCTAATGCTTTGTTTGATTTTTTTAGAAATAAAAAAATACCGTTTGGGTCAGGATTTTGTGAATTTGTCATCACAAAAGAGATACAAGACACCGATAGCAAAGACAAACATACACAAAAACTCTTTTGTTCCCCTGGCAATCAAATCATTAAACAGAAACAATCTGATATAAACTTTGTCATGTGTAAATTATGAGTAAGTCTGGTGTGAATGTGCATTTGTCTTTTTATAGTTATGTTTTTTTGTTTGGTGTAATGCACAAATTAAGACAAATTGCCTTACGTACAATAAAGATTTTATTATTATTATTATTTTTGTTAATCAGTCTTCACAACTTGGAACGAGATAAGGAAGTTAGCGCTTTGACTTACATCTATATATATATTTGTATCTATAAAACCTTTTTATATTTCATACCAGTGCCTGAAAGTTATTTCTAGCTGTAAGAGTGAGTGCATGGTCACAAAATACTGGAAACTGTAACTGACCAAAAAGATCAACTATCAAAAAAAGCTGCATTCAGCTTGGTGTATATAAGCCGCAGCAGTTTGAGAATAACTGCAACTGAGTAGGCTCAAGATTATCCTGTGGGTGGTAGTTTTTATTTGGCAAACAATATTGATAACAGCTGAGAATTAATCCTCCATAAAACTATGTCGGCTTACTATGATCAGGTGCTTGTTGAGCATCTATGTGTAGCATACATTGTTTTAGATGAAGAGTCAGATATCTGACTCCATTATCTACAACTACAAAATGAATAGCAAAACAGAACAAAGTAGACTCTTTTTTTAGCGACCCCAGAAAGGGGAAAGACACTATTAGTTTTGTGTGGCCTGTCTGTCCGTCAGTCTCTCCGTTCCGTTCCTTTCCGATCTCAGAAACTAGAAGAGAAAATGAAAATCAGACATCATGATATTTTAGATCATTCAAAGTGCTGATGCAACGGCTACTTTTTTTCCGAAAGTGAACCATCAAATTAAAAAAATTGTATATGCAAGCAGATTCTTCAAAAAAAATTACACCACTTTTCAATGAAAAACTTCAGGGGAGGTAAATTATTTAAAAGGTCATGGACTTCTTCATTAATAACTCAAGCTTAATTCATAGATTGGCGCATTGGTACAAAAAAAATTGCATCTAAGTGTCACTGTATGATTATAAAGTATATTTTCCATTTATTAACTAACTCATTGAATAGAATACTAATTCAAATGTCGTTTTCCTGTGAATTTTGTTTGATACAAACTTCGTTTTAGTTATAAGTTCCAAAAATAACGAACTACTTTTATAGTTCAGACATATCCTCATTATACACTTGGAAGTCTAAATAATACTAAATAGAGCCCAGATCTAGATATATTTATAATATATATGTATATACACATACAGCCATATGTTACCAGCTGCCCGCGGGTCAAAATTTGCGTATCAATGTCGATATAGTCACTTAGATTGTTTTGTAAACAATTAAGCAAAATAATAATGTTATAAGTAAAGAGAATGTGGAATGCGTGAATATAGAAGTAGTATGAATGGAGCTATCAAAATAGCTAATCGACCTATATCCATTTTTTCAAATAAAAACATTTGTTTGTAGGCCTACATATATTTGATTAAAATATTAAATGAATAGACTTTTTTTAGATTTTGAGTTAGAGCTAGATCTAGACTAAGATATTAGCTTGGATAGAGTTTGTTCTGCGCGTGCCTGCAGGCTTCGCTCTGCGCATGCGTGACCTTTTTTGTTAGATTTACAAGACACATGAATGGAACTATTAAAATGTATGTCAACAAAGCTTTGCAGCTATAGCGAACGAATGTATGAAAAACAAATTTGAATATTAATTTGATTAAAATATGAAATGCATGAACTATAATTAGTATATTCATGTGTTTAAGTATACATCTATCTTCGCGAATAGCAGTTCTTAGAGTGAATTAGAGTTTTAGACCTAGGAATAGAGAGATCTGTAACTTTTCGGTCTTGTCTAATGAAAGAATGTACCTCAGGAATTCTAAATTTGCAGATATAAGGAACAAATTTATGTAAAAAATGCTTTTGAAACACAAATTTGAATGCTAATTTTATTAAATAATGAAATCAATAGACAATATTTTGTATTTGCAAAGTGTAGTTTTAAAAATTAAGATCTAGATCTAGATCCTTTCGATCTAAACATAGCAAGCAGCCTAGATCCATGAAATACTAATACTTTCATAGCAACTTTTGAGCACCTTTTTTTTTTGAGGGTCTTTAGTTTGTTTTAGGGCTTCTATACATACGCCACGGTTCCAGTTAGTATACCAAAGAACATTTATGCTAAATGTTATCAAGATTGGTAAAACGGTTTTGATTTATATGCGGGATTATTGTTTGATCCATAAAGCGTACTGTTCTACATGACTCACCATTTTTGGCGGTTTGGTTGTTTATACAGGCTTAAAGTTTTTTTGGTGGCTCAGCGTGCCATCTGCCTTGTTACTTTCCTATGTTAGTGACCCTCATAATGTGCTAGCCAGGAAGTGACCCTCATAAAGTGCCAGAAAGCAAGTGACCCTCAAGTGCTAGCCAGGAAGTGACCCACAGGAAGTTATAGCCAGGAAGTGACCCCCTGAAAGTGCTAGCCAGCTAGTGATCTCCAGGAAGTGGTAGCCATTATGTGACCCCCGGAGTGCTAGCCAGCAAGTGACCCCCAGGAAGTGCTATCCAGCAAGTGACCCCCAGGAAGTGCTATCCAGCAAGTGACCCCCAGGAAGTGCTAGCCAGGAAGTGACCTCGAAGTGATAGCCGGGAAGTGACCCACAGGAAGTGCCAGCCAGGAAGTGACTTCTGGAAGTGATAGCCAGGAAGTGATCTCAAGGAAGTGCTAGCCAGGAAGTGACTTCTGGAAGTGATAGCCAGGAAGTGATCTCAAGGAAGTGCTAGCCAGGAAGTGACCCCCTGGAAGTGATAACTAGGAAGAGACTCCCTGGAAGTGATAGCCAGGAAGTGACCACAGGAAGTGCAGACCAGGAAGTGCAGACCAGGAAGTGACCTCAGGAAATGCTAGCCAGGAAGTGATCCCCTGGAAGTGATAGTCTTTCTCTTCTTGCCACCTTTGTGTCACCTGGCTCCTATATTGTACCCAAGAAATATCTAGTCATTGAAGAGTTCCAAACAATCACACCTTATAGTGTGAGTACTACAGTACCCTACTGAATGGTTAGACCTAGTCGTTTTTTTTTAATTGCTGCTCTTCTTCACATTTTGAGAATTCGTTTTGTGTTGTAGCCCGTCTAAATGATGTAGCCTAGTGTCAAATAGTTCACATGCACTATGTTTATATGTAATGTATATATAAAAATAACATACCATTCTAACCTATTACTATGTAATATAATGAGAAGTAAGTCTATTGTATGTTATGGAAGCTCTTTAGAAATAAATACCATTGCTTTGCCACCATCTCTACAATGTCTCCATCTTAGAAAATGTCTTATTACCTTCTTGCAGTGATTGTTTTTTCCTAACCCTAAAGAATTGTGTTTTTTTTTTCTTTCCCCCATGGCAAGGTCTGATGGAGACAACATTTTCCACCTAGTTTGAGTTTTTTTTTTGCGTGAGAAAGGAGGTTTGTATTGGAATCAGACCAAATGTGTCTGCAGAAAAGGAAAAGGTAGTGTTAGGCACTCGATGTCATCAATAACTCCATGATAGTGAGGGCTTAACAAGCTTAAAACTTAAATCTCAAAAGCCCTGGGGTTGCGTGTCATAATGTATGGTTTCATTTAAGTTACTTTCCAGACCCTTTGCGGACTTCCTCAATTTGGGGAACTTAGTCAAAATGCGCAACGATTGCTCCTTGCTCCCCAACCTACAGAGAGGGACATCTATACAGAATAACGAATTCTTCTTATGTCATTCATTAAGTTCAATTTTGAAGTCTAATTCAAATTGACTCTTCATGTATTGATACACCAAAGAGGTCATATAGAACGGCTGAATTGAATGCACTAAGGAAGGCCTGGAACAAGGACCAATCAAAATGACACAAAGATTTGATGGTGTAGTATCGATTCTCTCTCCTGTGCCAGGCCTCCCCCTCCTCCCTACAGTTCTCTCTTCACTGTGTCGCTGTGCTAAGATATCACATATCACGCCGCCCGTGTTGTAACGCTGCCAATTTAGTTTCATTACAGCTAGATTAGCATCTTTTAGAATAATTGTGAAGTTAGACGAATTCAGTTGTGGCTGGCATTTATTTATTTAGGTATTTTAAAGTTTTAAATGTTTAACACTGTCTTTTGCTTTTGTTACAAATAATAAATGTACACGTGACCCCCATGGACTGTAGTCTTCACTCACCAAACATGCAGTACACACAATTTTCCACTTATAGAGACCACCAGGAAGTGCTTACCAGCAAGCGACTCCCCAGGAAGTGCTAACCAGCAAGCGACCCCCAAATTATCGGACCATCATTTAATAAGTGAAAAAATAATTATTTGTCGACGTCTTTTGCAATCATCATGTGATTTTAGATAAAACTTTATACATAACAAAAAAAAAACTTTCACAAGATCAATAACCGTTGTACCTATTTTAACTACAGTTCAAGACAACCTGCTGACATTACATTTTCAATTGGGCTTTTCATAATTTTTTTTTAGCTCTGAACGTAATAGACAGAGGAAAAAGAAATGGCCACCATTCTGTCTGGGCCAGTGTAGTGAGAAGTCCTGCATGTTAACTGTGACAGTGTAGTGAGAAGTCCTGCATGTTAAATGTGACAGTGTAGTTAGAAGTCCTGCATGTTAACTGTGACAGTGTAATGAGAAGTCCTGCATGTTAACTGTGACATTGCAGTGAGAAGTCCTGCATGTTAACTGTGTGTGACAGTGTAGTGAGAAGTCCTGCATGTTAAATGTGACAGTGTAGTGAGAAGTCTTGCATGTTAACTGTGACAGTGTAGTGAGAAGTCTTGCATGTTAACTGTGACATTGTTGTGAGAAGTCATGCATGTTAAATGTGACAGTGTAGTGAGAAGTCCTGCATGTTAACTGTGACATTGTTGTGAGAAGTCCTGCATGTTAACTTTGACATTGTAGTGAGAAGTCCTGCATGTTAACTGTGACAGTGTAGTGAGAAGATACGTGTAGGGACGAAGTCGTGAATAGCTTGGAGGAGAAACAGCTGATGAGTTTGATACCTCTGTAGTCACATGTATACTTATAGACTCTGATTATAGTTTTATAGTCTGATTTTTAAGTGACTTATTCAACAATTATTTAATAAAATTAACATTTTTTTTCTTGTAGTTTTTAGCGGCCCCGAAAGGGGAAAAGACGCTATTAGTTTAGTGTTGTGTGGTCTGTCTGTCCGTCCGTCCCGTTTAGACCTCATAAGCAAGAATAGATATTGTAAATCCGACATATTACATAATATTGAAACCTGCCTTTTTGCATGCCTGGGTGGACCACTTCGGGGGCCGATTTTGAGTTTTTTTTCACATAAACTGTCTTTATAACTTTGTTTTATTTTAATAATGTTGATCACTTCTAGAATTAACTATCACTACAATGTTAAATACTACATTTACTTTATTATTTTCTATCTTATGTTAATAAACAATTATGTTATGCTCATAGAAACACCTATAGACGTCAGTTGTTATTACAATAATAATGATATTAGTTTCTATGTTCCTGATAAGTTGCATGATACATTTCGTATAAAGTTGAGTGTCTTTATGTATTCTAGAAGCTACTCTCTACCTGTCTAATTCATCACAAGAAAGATTGTGAAATCTACTTTCAAACTTGTTTAAATTGGAAGTTGGGAGTTAACACATATATATTTCAAATAAAATCTTTAGAACTACATAGTTTCATGAAAATAAAATAAGTCTACATTCTGTTGTAGAGAAGTCAAATAGACTAAAGCTTGGAAGTGACGGGCTGATATTGTTCGCCTGACGGAATGGTCGAAATTTGTTATTACAAATTCTAAACACAGGTCTATAAATATTTAAGTGCAAACAACGAAATGAGCTCTTGACTCTCTCTAGTATTAACATCGGCTGGGGCAGACATGTCAGGAGCTCGCCTGGAAACTCGAGTCTAATGTGCTATGGACACATTTAAGTGAATTCTCTCTCTCTCTCTCTCCCTTTCTCTCTCTCTCTTTTTCTCTCTCTCTCTCTTTCTCCAGCTTTATCATCCTTACACACATACACAAAACTCTGATTATCTCACTCACCACTCGCACACTATGTTTGACTATCTCTATTTATTTATTTCTCTCTGTCTTAGACACACATACATACACACATAGATAGACGGACGGACAAGTAGACAGACACAAGGTTAGAAAGATAGATAGATAGATAGATAGATAGATAGATAGATAGATAGATAGATAGATAGATAGATAGATAGATAGATAGATAGATAGATAGATGGATGGATAGAATTTTAAATGCTTATTTTTTTCTTGATATATTTTTCTTGATTATAGTCTTTATTTAAAATTTTAATTATATTTTTTAAAAAGCACCATCTAATGAAGTCATTAGTCAGCCATTTTGTTTCTGGACTCTCCTGGACAGTTGTTTAAAGTGAGAGTTCTGCTAGGACAGGCAAAGTAAACATTAGGCAACCTGAACAGACTCTAGAATATCATCAGTTCTCTCCCCTACACACAAATTGCCGGCTAGCATAAAACCACCTGGCATCTTATGACCTACCGCTTATCTGGTTAGGAATGTCCGGCTCTCAGAGAAACGAAGTAAGATTGAATACACTCCACTTGAATACTTATAGCCTGAAGAATACCTCATACCGGTACCTAAAGACATTTCATGGTAAAGTATCTATTGTTTTATTGCTCAAGAATGGACACAGCATGGTTTCTCAACAAGAACTCAATGTCTAGTCTTGTGTTGCTAGTAGTAAACTAAAGTTCCCCTTTCAGACCTTGTGATGTAAAGGTCAAGATGTTGCTAGTCAGGTGGATACATTGAGTTTCATGTAATTCAATATTTAACACTTATATTGCCAGTATTAGATTGTTTGAGTTTTCAATCGCTGCTCATCGGTTTGGTAAGTAATGAAGGTAGAAAGGCAAGTTTCAATATTTTCAGAAGCTATGAAGTACAAAATATCAACAACCACAATCCTATCTACCTCTGTTCAATATGTTATTTAAAGCATGATTGTACAAATTACCAACAACCACAATCCTATCAACCTCTGTTCAATATGTCCATGATCAAACACAATACAAAGGCATAACTTATCACCTAACTACAGCCATCGTGAACATAGAAGGATTCTCTACAAATAGATGGGAATTTGACTACGCTTGGATCATTTCAAGTAACACTAGAAACAACTGCCTATTAAATACTTGACTACGCTTGGATCACGAACTAGAGCCTATTAAATATTTGACTACGCTGGGATCAGGAACTAGTGCCAATTAAATATTTGACTACTCCGGGACCACGAACTAGTGCCTATTAAATATTTGACTACTCCGGGATCACGAACTAGTGCCTATTAAATACTTGACTTCGCTGGGATCACGAATTAGTGCCTATTAAATACTTGACTTCGCTGGGATCACGAACTAGTACCTATTAAATACTTGACTACGTTTGGATCAGGAACTAGTGCCTATTAAATATTTAACTACTCCGGGATCACGAACTAGTGCCTATTAAATACTTGACAACCCTTGGATCAGGAACTAGTGCCTATTAAATATTTAACTACTCCGGGATCACGAACTAGTGCCTATTAAATACTTGACTACGCTTGGATCAGGAACTAGTGCCTATTAAATATTTCACTACTCCGGGATCACGAACTAGTACCTATTAAATACTTGAACTAGTACCTATTAAATACTTGACTACGCTTGGATCAGGAACTAGTGCCTATTAAATATTTGACTACTCTGGGATTACGAACTAGTACCTATTAAATACTTGACTACCCTTGGATCAGGAACTAGTGCCTATTAAATACTTGACTACGCTTGGATCAGGAACTAGTGCCTATTAAATACTTGACTACGCTTGGATCAGGAACTAGTGCCTATTAAATATTTGACTACTCTGGGATTACGAACTAGTACCTATTAAATACTTGACTACGCTTGGATCACGAACTAGTGCCTATTAAATACTTGACTACGCTTGGATCACGAACTAGTTCCTATTAAATACTTGACTACGCTGGGATCACGAACTAGTTCCTATTAAATACTTGACTACGCTTGGATCACGAACTAGTACCTATTAAATACTTGACTACCCTTGGATCAGGAACTAGTGCCTATTAAATATTTAACTACTCTGGGATCACTAACTAGTGCCTATTAAATACTTGACTACGCTTGGATCAGGAACTAGTGCCTATTAAATATTTCACTACTCCGGGATCACGAACTAGTACCTATTAAATACTTGACTACGCTTGGATCAGGAACTAGTGCCTATTAAATATTTGACTACTCCGGGATCACGAACTAGTACCTTTTAAATACTTGACTTCGCTGGGATCACGATTAAAACGTATTTCTTGTTCAATGGATCCCAACATTTGGCGCATACAAAATTGTACCGAACTCTTTGCTGCACACCCAAATCGGTTCTACTAGGAAATAGGCGACGTTGAAAAAAAAAAAACCTTCCATCGCTTTTTCTGTCTGCGTCTTCTTCTTTTTCCTGGTACTGTTCCCTGAAGGAAGGTCTTTGCGAGCCCCGAAGACCTTGTAATATGGCCATAGATTTCAAGCTTTTTTTTTACGATAGTTAGCAGGTCATCATGACTGATCTCTTACATTTCTGTTTGAGTGGGCTTCAGAAGGACTGATCTCTTACATTTCTGTTTTAGTGGGCTTCAGAAGGACTGATCTCTTACATTTCTGTTTTAGTGGGCTTCAGAAGGACTGATCTCTTACATTTCTGTTTGAGTTGGCTTCAGAAGGACTGATCTCTTACATTTCTGTTTGAGTGGGCTTCAGAAGGACTGATCTCTTACATTTCTGTTTGAGTGGGCTTCAGAAGGACTAATCTCTTACATTTCTGTTTGAGTGGGCTTTAGAAGGACTGATCTCTTACATTTCTGTTTGAGTGGGCTTCAGAAGGACTGATCTCTTACATTTCTGTTTGAGTGGGCTTCAGAAGGACTGATCTCTTACATTTCTGTTTGAGTGGGCTTCAGAAGGACTGATCTCTTACATTTCTGTTAGCAAATTTCTAAAGTCTCTGAGGATTGACAAAAAGGAATGAATTGTAAAACTTCCTAAAAAGGGAAGCTTGGCAGATTGTAACAACTAGAGGAGCATTACCCTAATCTCTGTCCCGGGACAAGTTTGCAGCAGTATTCTGTTGAGATGGCTTCAAAGAAGAGCAAGCAGGCTTCCAAAGAGGCAGATCATGTGCAGAGCTGATCTTCGTTCTACGATATTATAGAATATCATATAGAATACCAACAACGGCTTACGATCAGTTTCGTAGACTTTAAGAAAGCATTTGATAGTTTCCAACGAGAATCACTATGGAAAATAGAGAATATGGTATCCCAGAAAAATTCGTCCATATTCTACGACACCTAAACAGCAATATACTTGCAGCATTAAAAGGAAAGAAGGAACAACCGAGTTCTTTAGCATCGAGACAGGTGTGAGACAGGTGTGAGACAGGTGTGAGACAGGTGTGAGACAGGGGTGCATCTTGTCTCCCTTCCTTTCCCTCCTAGCCATTGACTATATAATGAGGAAAGCAATGAATCAGACTACCTTCGGTATTCCATGGCGTGAACAAACCAAATGACGGACTTGGACTTCGCTGACGAAGTGACATTACTCGGGTCTACAAGTAAATGCATACAAGAAATGACGTAGAGCCTAGATCGAGAAGCGCCCATAATTGGCCTCCTTTTGACAGAGCGTCGCATGAGATTTGTGAGACATATTCTTCGACAAAATGAATTACGCATACCGAGAGTTGCGATGACATGGAGGCCGATACGAGGAAAGCTCAAACAGGGAGTTCCTCGTATAGCTTGGCGCCACACTTTCATGGAGGCCCTCAGAGCAGTGGAAACCAGGTAGGAAGAGGCTTCAGACATTGCCAGGTACTGATCTTTGTGGAGACAGCTTGCCACCCAATGCGCCGAACGGCGGGGAAGAATCTAATTCACAGTAAGTCTAAGTAAGTGTAAGTAAGTCTAAGTAAGTCAGAAGTATCGTGCATATTGCACGTGGTAAGAAAAGACCTCTAACACTGTGGTGGCTGATTGATCACAGAATGTGGTAGTGAGATCACACATGACCTAACCAAGGCATGAGAAACTGGGCATAGGCTTAAGTAGCTGGTCACGGCAGAAGTAACCGGGCAATGGCTTAAGTAGCTGGTCACGGCAGAAGGAACCGGGCAATGGCTTAAGTAGCTGGTCACGGCAGAAGGAACTGGGCAATGGCTTAAGTAGCTGGTCACGGCAGAAGGTACCGGGCAATGGCTTAAATAAACTGAAAAATATAATTTAATAGTAAAACCTAAGCTAAACTATTATACAGAATAGAGCTCATTAAGTCTTTATGGAGGTAAGTGTAACTCGTTGACAAGGATGTTTGTCTAGTATTTTGAAGAGCTCAAGGAAAAAAAAAACGTTTAGTCTACCTTGTCTAGAATGTAGTTCTGCTTTTAGAATTTGGACAAATATAACTCGCCTACAAATTGACCTCCTTTTGAAAACGAGGTAGGGCTATTCTTAAGGCTGATTAACATATATTTACATATGAAATAAAAATGCATCGCCTTGCTAAAAATAGCTTACATGTAAGACATAAACGTGATTATAGAATGACCTTAAAGGTTAATAATAGCTTTTTACGATGGCTTTGTGCAATGACGCTTCAGGTGAGACCCTGCGGGAAAGAAGTTCGACTGCTTTCAGCAATGTTCAATTTATGATTCAATTCAAAACCAACAGACTATATATAAAACAAACTCCTTAGAAACCAATTTGTGTAAAACTGTTGTACAGACATTCATTTCTCTACACAATGTCCAGACACCTATCAATGTATTTGCTTTCTTCGTCATCTGATACATTGAACAAGACAATCATACGATGTGAGTCTTCCTGTATAATAGTAATTCATAATGGCAAAATTCAGGTCATTGGTTAACATGCATGACTAGATGAATGACGCATAGGACGTAATAATCTTCTTTTTTTAAAAGACGTCTGTATTTTATAAGCTAAGATAAGAAGATAATTTTTAAAAAAAACGTATACTGATAATACAACAGAATCAGTTATGCATACAGTTATCAAAGTGTTCAAGAGGTATCAACACAAGGTGGAGATCAGATAATAAGAAACTTTTTTTTTTCGGAGAGTCCCCATGAAATAAAGGTTACGTCCTAACCTACAGTAGGGAGGGAATCTGGCAAACTTCGAACTCGGGACCTTCGTGACGATAGTCCAAACGCACATCGCACGACCAGGCAGGTTATGCCGAACTGAAAAAACGATTTAGCCTTTTTAGATGTGCAATTAATAAAATCAATCAATCAATCAATCAATCAAGGGTCAGCATAAGGACATTGAATAAAGTCATGTCCATTAAAGATCTTGCGATCTAGAGGGCAGATGATGTTAAGTTTGTTTTAAAAAAATATGATTAGATACAAATTGAATTATTTAATATATATATATATATATATATAGCACCCAGAAAAGTTTGTAGAATCTACTTTAAAATGAAAGTAGTTTAAATTTTGATCGCCAATAAGCAAATTTTTTGTTAATTGATACCTAGCACAAGGAACATGACAGTGAAACTTTGTCGTATATTGATATATTTTTAAAATCAGAACTTGTAAAATAGTCTTCTGAATATTGTTTTTAAAATGGTTGAAATGTAGGTTCCTACATTAATACAAAGCTATTTCACCGACCTTATTTTTCTAGAGTCTTACGAGAAGGCCAAGTGTTCGACTTGGTGGTCAGAGGCAAAGGAGTATTTACTAGACACTACTGGAGTTTATAGACACCCCAACAACCTTGAAAACGAAAACCTGTTACTTTGAAAACCCTGACGTTCACTCTGTCTGTCTTCACTGTCTGTCTGGTACATTTTGGTGCATGTTATTTCTCCCACACCCAATCTCGGATCAACTTAAAATTTTGCAAATTATATCCTGTACCTGACCAAACAAGAATCTATAGAAAAAAAATTAACCAGTTAACCAGTTGTCATTAATTATTTTGTTTGCTATTAAACAAGGAAAAGAAATTGTACTTAAAAGATGTGGCGGTATAAGCTAAATTAGTCCCTCTATACTTTGTGTAGAGAATCAGGTCGTCGCTTAAAAGTTTGAAACTAACACTACATAGTTATGAAACTTTCTATTTATTTTCTTGAGTCTTGAGTTGTTTTTACCTTAACCTTTACCTATCACAGTCTATTGGACAATTTGGGGCACCATGCAAGACTTGTCCACCGTCTTTCTCCATTCCTCTCTGTCTTTTGCCTTAGTTAGTACCACTTTCAATGGCAGGCCCGTCCATTCTTTTATGTTGTCCTTCCATCGCTTTCTCTGTCTGCGTCTTATTCTTTTTCCTGGTACTGTTCCCTGAGGCCCAATCGCTGCAGTAACCCTGTCTCTGATCTCTTGGTTTGTGATGCGGTCTTTAAATGTGATACCTAGGATCCTTCTGTAGCATCTCAATTTCCCTCCTAGGATCCTCCTCTCTAGCTCTCCAGTCAGCGTCCAAGACTCACAAACATATAAAAATTTGGCCATGACCAGGGAGCGCGCATCAGTCTGATTTTGGTGCCCAGGGCCAAGCCCTTGTCTTTCCAAATTATTCGGGCCAGTAGTTCAGGTTTCGTTCCCTCATCTGAGACAATAGCTCCGAGGTATTTGAAGCTGCTAGTCAGCTTTTCAACTCCAATACTGATGCCTCTTTTAAAGCCCTGTTGGCTATTGGTCATAATTGTTGTTTTTTTTTCTGCATTTATTTGCATGTCATATGCTGCGGAAGTCTTGTCAATGCGCATCACCAGGTCAGCTAGTTCTTCTTCTGTCCCTGCTAGGCCATCAATGACATCTGCGAAGCGCATGTTAGTAATTCTTCTTCCTTCAATGCATACAGTACCTTCATAGCCCTCGAGAACATCTTCCATTATCCTTTCAAGAAAGATATTGAAAAGTGTTGGTGAGAGTAGGCATCATTGTCTTCTTCTTATTATTATTATAGCTTTTAAATAGCGCTACTTTCATGCTTATATAGCATGCTTTTGGTCCAATCTCATCTGTGGGGGTGGGGGGGGGTATCTAGGAGTTGGTTTTCCGTGCTGCCTTTGGGCGCTCAGTAAACACAACTCTGCCCGAGTCGGGTGTCGAACCTCGAGCCCCCTTCTAGGTAGCCAAGCCAAGCCAAGTTCAAGCTCACTTGGCCTTTCGACCACGCTTCCCACTTACTCTAACTAGGGTTTTGAACCAATCCCAAATATTATTGTTGAAGTACACCGCACTGGTAACATCCTTGTAGAGGTTCTGGTTAACTTTAATTATGTTTTTTTATTAATGTTACACTTTTTCATTGTCGCCCAGAGTGCCCCGTGCCATACTCGATCGATAGCTTTCTTAAAATCATTAAAGACATGGAAAAGATTTTCTTGTTGTTGTGGATATTTTTCACGAGTATTCTGAGGTTTAGGATTTGTTCTGTTGTGCTGTGACCTTGTCTAAAACCCGTTTGTCCTTCTGGTATTCTTCTGATGATTTAGTCTGCTATCGGTTTTAGTTCATTACATATAATGTTTTAGCAGTACTTTGCTGGGATGGCTTAAGAGGCTGATGGTGCGATAGTTTTGACAGAGTTGTAAATTGCCTTTCTTTGGAAGGGTTAAGATGAGTGATTGGGTCCAGGGTTTGGGCCATTCTCCTGACTGCTAAATCTTGTTGCAAATCGTATAGAGTGCGCTTATCATGGTTTCACCTCCCGCCTGTAGAGTTCACCAGGAATGTTGTCAACTCCGGCCGATTTTTCCCTTTTTCAGGGCTTTTATTGCTGATGCTACTTACGAGCAAAGAATTGGATAGTCGTCTATGTTGGATACTGCCGGGACATTTAGTACCTCTGTATCTCCTGAGATTTCAAAGTTATACAACTCTGAAAAGTATTCCATCCTTGAGTTGTACAACTTATATTTATTACATACATTTTAAAAGCAATCAGAGTTATCTTCACCCAGATTCCCCTTTCATTATCGCCCCTCCCTATTACCCAACTGGTCCAGAGTTATAAGATTATAACGCATTAAGAAAACCAAAAGCATGACATTGCGCTGAACAAAAACAATTGTTAAAAATATTTTTTTAAATGTACAGAATTATTGTTGTAAGTCTAGATCTATTCTAAATGTAATTAAATGGCTGATACAATTACACTGAATATAAACTTTTCATAAAGACATCGCGAGACGGACATTCAATGGAGATGATAATAAGAATAATGTAACATATAGAGCGCTGTTAACAAACAAAATGTAGGATAACATTACAAACATAAACACGAGAGTTAAAATGACAAACTAATGTAAACAAGTTTTAAACAGTTCAGTAGACTTACAATTAAATCAGCGCTATTAGAGAAAACGTTATTGATGTTGATGTTTAGTCGTATACTGTTGAGATACCCTCACTACGAAGTCATTCACAAAGATACTGTTGAGATACCCTCACTACGAATTCATTCACAAAGATACTGTTGAGATACCCTCACTACGAAGTCATTCACAAAGAAACTATTGAGATACCCTCACTACGAAGTCATTCACAAAGATATTGTTGAGATACCCTCACTACGAAGTCATTCACAAAGATACTGTTGAGATACCCTCACTACGAAGTCATTCACAAAGATACTGTTGAGATACCCTCACTACGAAGTCATTCACAAAGATACTGTTGAGATACCGTAACTACGAAGTCGTTCACAAAGATACTGTTGAGATACCGTCACTACGAAGTCATTTACAAAGATACTGTTGAGATACCGTCACTACGAAGTCATTCACAAAGATACTGTTGAGATACCGTCACTACGAAGTCGTTCACAAAGATACTGTTGAGATACCCTCACTACAAAGTCATTCACAAAGATACTTTCGAGATACCCTCACTACGAAGTCATTCACAAGAATACTGTTGAGATACCGTCACTACGAAGTCATTCACAAAGATACTGTGGAGATACTGTCACTACTAAGTCATTCACAAAGATATTGTTGAGATACCGTCACTACGAAGTCATTCACAAAGATACTGTTGAGATAACGTCACTACGAAGTCATTCACAAAGATACTGTTGAGATACCGTCACTACGAAGTCGTTCACAAAGATACTGTTGAGATACCGTCACTACGAAGTCAATTACAAAGATACTGTTGATATACCCTCACTACAAAGTTCATTAACAAAGAAACTGTTGAGATACCCTCACTACAAAGTTCATTCACAAAAATACTGTTGAGATACTTTCACTACGAAGTCATTTACAAAGATAATGTTGAGATACCGTCACTACGAAGTCATTCACAAAGATACTGTTGAGATACTTTCACAACAAAGTTCATTCACAAAGATACAGTTGAGATACCGTCACACGAAATCATTCACAAAGATACTGTTGAAATACTTTCACAACAAAGTTCATTCACAAAGATACTGTTGAGATACCGTCACTACGAAGTCATTCACAAAGATACTGTTGATATACCCTCACTACAAAGTTCATTAACAAAGATACTGTTGAGATACCCTCACTACAAAGTTCATTCACAAAGATACTGTTGAGATACCCTCACTACGAAGTCATTCACAAAGATACTGTTGAGATACTGTCACTACAAAGTTCATTCACAAAGATACTGTTGAGATACCGTCACTACAAAGTTCATTCACAAAGATACTGTTGAGATACCTTCACTACGAAGTTCATTAACAAAAATACTGTTGAGATAGCCTCACTACAAAGTTCATTTACAAAGATACTGTTAAAATACCGTCACTACGAATTCATTTAAAGATACTGTTGAGATACCCTTACTACGAAGTCATTTACAAAGGTACTGTTGAGATACCCTAACTAGGAAATCGTTCACAAAGATACTGTTGAGATACCGTCTATACAAAGTTCATTCACAAAGATACTGTTGAGATACCGTCACTACGAATTCATTCAGAAAGATACTGTTGAGATACCGTCACTACAAAGTTTATTCACAAAGATACTGTTGAGATACCCTCACTACGAAGTCATTCACAAAGATACTGTTGAGATACTGTCACTACAAAGTTTATTCACAAAGATACTGTTGAGATACCGTCACTACAAAGTTCATTCACAAAGATACTGTTGAGATACCTTCACTACGAAGTTCATTAACAAAAATACTGTTGAGATAGCCTCACTACAAAGTTCATTTACAAAAATACTGTTAAAATACCGTCACTTCGAATTCATTTAAAGATACTGTTGAGATACCCTTACTACGAAGTCATTTACAAAGGTACTGTTGAGATACCCTAACTACGAAATCGTTCACAAAGATACTGTTGAGATACCGTCACTACAAAGTTCATTCACAAAGATACTGTTGAGATACCTTCACTACAAAGTTCATTAACAAAAATACTGTTGAGATACCCTCACTACAAAGTTCATTCACAAAGATACTGTTGAGATACCGTCACTACAAAGTTTATTCACAAAGATACTGTTGAGATAATCTCACTACAATGTTCATTCACAAAGATACTGTTGAGATACCGTCACTATAAAGTTCATTCACAAAGATACTGTTGAGATACCTTCACTACGAAGTTCATTAACAAAAATACTGTTGAGATACCCTCACTACGAAGTCATTCACAAAGATACTGTTGAGATACCGTCACTACAAAGCTCATTCACAAAGATACTGTTGATATACCCTCACTACAATGTTCATTCACAAAAATGCTGTTGAGATACCGTTACTACAAAGTTTATTCACAAAGATACTGTTGAGATACCGTCACTACGAAGTCAATTACAAATATACTGTTGATATACCCTCACTACAAAGTTCATTAACAAAGATACTGTTGAGATACCCTCACTACAAAGTTCATTCACAAAGATACTGTTGAGATACTCTCACTACGAAGTCATTTACAAAGATACTGTTGAGATATCGTCACTACGAAGTCGTTCACAAAGATACTGTTGAGATACCCTTACTACGAAGTCATTCACAAAGATACTGTTTAGATACCGTCACAACAAAGTCATTCACAAAGATACTGTTGAGATACCGTCACTATAAAGTCATTCACAAAGATACTGTTAAGATACCGTCACAACAAAGTCATTTACAAAGATACTGTTGAGATACCGTAACTACAAAGTTCATTCACAAAGATACTGTTGAGATACCCTCACTATGAAGTTCTTTTTTAAAAATACTGTTGAGATACCCTCACTACAAAGTTCATTCACAAAGATACTGTTGAGATAACGTCACACGAAGTCATTTATTAAGATACTGTTGAGATACTTTCACTACAAAGTTTATTCAAAAAGAACTGTTGAGAAACCGTCAATACGAATTCATTTGAAGATACCCTTACTACGAACTCATTCACAAAGATACTGTTGAGATAACCTCACTACGAAGTCATTCACAAAGATAATGTTGAGATACCCTAACTACAATGTTCATTCACAAAGATACTGTTGAGATACCCTCACTAGAATGTTCATTAACAAAAATACTGTTGAGATACCCTCACTACGACGTCAATCACAAAGATAGTGTTGAGATACCCTCACTACGAAGTCATTCACAAAGATATTGTTGAGATACTCTCACTACGAAGTCATTCACAAAGATACTGTTGAGATGCCGTCACTTCAAAGTCATTCACAAAGATACTGTTGAGATACCGTCACTACGAAGTCATTCACAAAGATACTGTTGAGATACCCTCACTACAAAGTTCATTAACAAAGATACTGTTCAGATACCCTCACTACAAAGTTCATTCACAAAGATACTGGTGAGATACCCTCACTACAAAGTGATTCACAAAGATACTTTTGAGATACCGTAACAACAAAGTCTTTCACACACATACTGTTTAGATACCCTCACTACAAAGTCATTCACAAAGATACTGTTGAAGAATGGGATGGGGGTCAAAATGCAAAATAATTTTTTATAAATGTCTTTAAAAAAAAAGGAAGGAAAAAAAAGAGAGAAAAGAAATAGTCTGCCAGATCAACATTGCAGCCAATTACTGGTCTCTTTCCACTGCAGTATGATACTAGAGCTCTATCATGAATGAACAGGTATAACCCCATTTACTCATGAAGGTCAAGCCACGTTAGCTCACGACGCAATATTGTCACCATAAGAACGAAGATGTCGACCTTCCAATACCGGAATGTGAATGTTCGCCTTTTTCCGATGCAATGGCTCTACTGCATAAACGTTCTTCCTTGCGCTCTCAAGATATAGTTCGTATCTTTAAGTCAGCACTATTGCTGAAACAAAAGAACAGGAACTGGAAGACAAGGAAAGAGGCATTTGTTTCGTGCACGTTTTAGAAGTTAGCTGAAGAATATTCAATTACCTTCTTCTAATTATTCAAAGAGTTGCCTGAAAGACTCTACGCCCATCTTTCTTCCTTTTCCTATCCGACTCTCCACCATCTCTCCTCCATCTCTCCTCCATATCTCCTCCTCCATCTTTCCTCCATCTATCCTCCCTCCATCTCTCCTCTCTCCATTTCCTCCATCTTTCCTCCCTCCATCTCTCCTCCATCTCTCCTCCATCCATCTCTCCTCCTCCATCTCTCCTCCCTCCATCTCTCCTCCTCCATCTTTCCACCATCTGACCTTCCTCCATTTCCTCCCTCCATCTCTCCTCCCTCCATCTCTCCTCCTTTATCTTTCCACCATCTGACCTTCCTCCATTTCCTCCCTCCATCTCTCCTCCATCTCTCCTCCCTCTCTCCTCCTCCCATCTCTCCACCATCTATCTTTCTTCCATTTCCTCCTTCCATCTCTCCTCCATCTTTCCGCCCTCCCTTTCCTACATCTCTCCTCCCTCCATTTCTCCTAAATCTTACCTCCCTCCATCTCTCCTCCATCTCTCCTCCCTCCATTTCCTCCATCTATCCTCCCTCCATCTCTCCTCCTTCACTCCTCCATCTCTCCTCCATCTCTCCTCCCTCTATCTCTACTCCATCTCTCCTCAATTTGTCCTCCCTCCATCTCTCCTACATCTCTTCTCTATTTCTCCTCCATCTCTCCTCATCTCTCCTCTATCTCTCCTCCATATCTCCTCCTCCATCTCTCCTGCATCTATCCTCCCTCCATCTCTCCTCTCTCCATTTCCTCCATCTATCCTCCCTCCACCTCTCCTCCCTATATTTCCTCCATCTCTCCTACTCCATCTCTCCATTTCCTCCATCTTTCCTCCCTCCATCTCTCCTCCCTATATTTCATCCATCTCTCCTCCTCCATCTCTCCTCCCTCCATCTCTCCTCCATCTCTCCTCCTCCATCTCTCCTCCCTCCATCTCTCCTCCCTCCATCTCTCCTCCTCCATCTCTCCTCCATCTCTCCTCCATCTCTCCTCCTCCATCTCTCCTCCTTCATCTCTCCTCCTCCATCTCTCCTCCCTCCATCTTTCCTCCATCTCTCCTCCTCCCATCTCTCCACCTCAATCCTTCTTCCATTTCCTCCTTCCATCTTTCCTCCATCTCTCTTCCCTCCATCTCTCCTCCATCTTTCCTCCCTTCCTTTCCAACATCTTTGCTCCCTCCATCTCTCATCCATCTCTCCTGCCTCTATTTCTCCTCCATCTTACCTCCCTCCATCTCTCCTCCATTTCTCCTCCCTCCATTTCCTCCATCTATCCTCCCTCCATCTCTCCTACTTCTCTCCTCCATCTCTCCTCTCTCTATCTCTACTCCATCTCTCCTCCATATCTCCTCCTCCATCTCTCCTGCATCTATCCTCCCTCCATCTCTCCTCTCTCCATTTCCTCCATCTATCCTCCCTCCATCTCTCCTCCCTATATTTCCTCCATCTCTCCTCCTCCATCTCTCTATTTCCTCCATCTTTCCTCCCTCCATCTCTCCTTCCTATATTTCATCCATCTCTCCTCCTCCATCTCTCCTCCCTCCATCTTTCCTCCCTCCATTTCTTCTCCATCTCTCCTCCTTTCCTTTTTATCCATCTTTCCTCCCTCCATCTCTCCTCCATCTCTCCTCCCTCCATTTCCACCATCTATCCTCCCTCCATCTCTTCTCCATTTCTCCTCCCTCCATCTTCCTCCATTTCTCCTCCATTTCTCCCCAATCTCACCTCCCTCCATCTTTCCTCCATTTCTCCTCCATCTCTTCTCCATTTCTCCTCCCTCCATCTCTCCTCCATTTCTCCTCCATTTCTCCTCAATCTCACCTCCCTCCATCTCTCCTCCATCTCTCCTTCATCTCTCCTCTCTCCATCTCTACTCCATCTCTCCTCCATTTCTCCTCATTCCATCTCTCCTACAACTCTTCTCTATTTCTCCTCCATCTCCCCTCATCTCTCCTCCATCTCTCCTTCATTTCTCTTCCATTTCTCCTCCATCTCTCCTCCTTCCATCTCTACTTCATTTTTTCTCCATCTCTACTTCATTTCTCTTCCATCTCTGCTCCCTCCATCTCTCCCCATCTCTCGTTCATTGCTCTTCAATCTCTCCTTCATCTCTTCTTCATTTCTTCTCTATTTCTCCTCCATCTCTCCTCATTTCATCTCTACTTCATTTCTCTTCCATCTCTACTTCATTTCTCTTCCATCTCTCCTCCCTCCATCTCTCCTTCATCTCTCATTCATTTCTCTTCAATCTCTCCTTCATCTCTTCTCCCTCCATCTCTCCTCCATTTCTCCCCCCTCCATCTCTCCTCCATCTCTTCTCTATTTCTCCTCCCTCCATCTCTCCTACATCTCTTCTCTATTTCTTCTCCCTCCATCTCTCCTACATCTCTTCTCTATTTCTCCTCCCTCCATCTCTCCTACATCTCTTCTCCCTCCATCTCTCCTCCATTCTCTTCTCCCTCTATCTCTCCTACATCTCTTCTCCATTTCTCCTCCATCTCTCCTCCTTCCATCTCTCCTTCATTTCTCCTTCATTTCTCCTCCATCTCTCCTCCCTCTCTCCTCCTTCCATCTCTCCTTCATTTCTCCTCCTTTTCTCCTCCATCTCTCCTCCCTCTATCTCTTTCATTTCTCCTCCATCTCTCCTTCATTTCTCCTCCATTTCTCCTCCTTCCATCTCTCCTTCATTTCTCCTCCATTTCTCCTCCATCTCTCCTCCCTCTATCTCTTTCATTTCTCCTCCATTTCTCCTCCATCTCTCCTCCCTCTATCTCTTTCATTTCTCCTCCATCTCTCCTCCCTCTATCTCTTTCATTTTTCCTCCATCTCTCCTCCATCTCTCCTCCATTTCTCCTCTATCTCTCCTCCCTTCCTTTTTATCCATCTTTCCTCCCTCCATCTCTTCTCCATCTCTCCTCCCTTCCTTTTTATCCATATTTCCTCCCTCCATCTCTCCTCCCTAAATCTCCTCTTCCCATCTCTCCACCATCTATCTTTCTTCCATTTCCTCCTTCCATCTCTCCTCCATCTTTCCGCCCTCTCTTTCCTACATCTTTCCTCCCTCCATCTCTCATTCATCTCTCCTCCCTCCATTTCTCCTAAATCTTACCTCCCTCCATCTCTCCTCCATCTCTCCTCCCTCCATTTCCTCCATCTATCCTCCCTCCATCTCTCCTCCTTCTCTCCTCCATCTCTCCTCCATCTCTCCTCCCTCTATCTCTACTCCATCTCTCCTCAATTTCTCCTCCCTCCATCTCTTCTTCATCTCTTCTCTATTTCTCCTCCATCTCTCCTCATCTCTCCTCTATCTCTCCTCCATATCTCCTCCTCCATCTCTCCTGCATCTATCCTCCCTCCATCTCTCCTCTCTCCATTTCCTCCATCTATCCTCCCTTCATCTCTCCTCCCTATATTTCCTCCATCTCTCCTCCTCCCATCTCTCCACCATCAATCCTTCTTCCATTTCCTCCTTCCATCTTTCCTCCATCTCTCCTCCCTCCATCTCTCCTCCATCTTTCCTCCCTTCCTTTCCAACATCTTTCCTCCCTCCATCTCTCATCCTTCTCTCCTGCCTCTATTTCTCCTCCATTTTACCTCCCTCCATCTCTCCTCCATCTCTCCTCCCTCCATTTCCTCCATCTATCCTCCCTCCATCTCTCCTCTTTCTCTCCTCCATCTCTCCTCCCTCTATCTCTCCTCCAACATTTCGCTTCCATCTCTCCTCCATCCATTTCCTCCATATATCCTCCCTCCATCTCTCCTCTATCTCTCCTCCATCTCTCCTCCATCCATCTCTCCTCCCTCCATTTCCACCATCTATCCTCCCTCCATCTCTCCTCCATCTTTCCTCCCTCCATCTCTTCTCCATTTCTCCTCCCTCCATCTCTCCTCCATTTCTCCTCAATCTCACCTCCCTCCATCTCTCCTCCATTTCTCCTCCCTCCATCTCTCCTCCATTTCTCCTCAATCTCACCTCCCTCCATCTCTCCTCCATTTCTCCTCCATCTCTCCTTCATCTCTCCTCCCTCCATCTCTACTCCATCTCTCCTCCATTTCTCCTCCCTTCATCTCTCCTACACCTCTTCTCTATTTCTCCTCCATCTCTCCTCATCTCTCCTCCATCTCTCCTTCATTTCTCCTCCATTTCTCCTCCATCTTTCCTCCTTCCTTCTCTACTTCATTTTTTCTCCATCTCTACTTCATTTCTCTTCCATCTCTGCTCCCTCCATCTCTCCCCATCTCTTGTTCATTGCTCTTCAATCTCTCCTTCATCTCTTCTTCATTTCTTCTCTATTTCTCCTCCATCTCTCCTCATTTCATCTCTACTTCATTTCTCTTCCATCTCTACTTCATTTCTCTTCCATCTCTCCTCCCTCCATCTCTCCATCATCTCTCATTCATTTCTCTTCAATCTCTCCTTCATCTCTTCTCCCTCCATCTCTCCTCCATTTCTCCCCCCTCCATCTCTCCTACATCTCTTCTCTATTTCTCCTCCCTCCATCTCTCCTACATCTTTTCTCCCTCCATCTCTCCTCCATTCTCTCCTCCCTCCATCTCTCCTACATCTCTTCTCTATTTCTCCTCCATCTCTCCTCACCTCTCCTCTATTTCTCCTCCATCTCTCCTCCTTCCATCTCTCCTTCATTTCTCCTCCATTTCTCCTCCATCTCTCCTCCCTCTCTCCTCCTTCCATCTCTCCTTCATTTCTCCTCCATTTCTCCTCCATCTCTCCTCCCTCTATCTCTTTCATTTCTCCTCCATCTCTCCTTCATTTCTCCTCCATCTCTCCTCCTTCCATCTCTCCTTCATTTCTCCTCCATTTCTCCTCCATCTTTCCTTCCTCTATCTCTTTCATTTCTCCCCCATCTCTCCTCCCTCTATCTCTTTCATTTTTCCTCCATTTCTCCTCCATCTCTCCTCCATTTCTCCTCTATCTCTCCTCCTTCCATCTCTCCTTCATTTCTCCTCCATTTCTCCTCCATCTCTCCTCCCTCTATCTCTTTCATTTCTCCTCCATCTCTCCTCCCTCTATCTCTTTCATTTCTCCTCCATCTCTCCTCCCTCTATCTCTTTCATTTCTCCTCCATCTCTCCTCCCTCTATCTCTTTCATTTCTCCTCCATCTCTCCTCCCTCTATCTCTTTCATTTCTCCTCCATCTCTCCTCCCTCTATCTCTTTCATTTCTCCTCCATCTCTCCTCCCTCTATCTCTTTCATTTCTCCTCCATCTCTCCTCCCTCTATCTCTTTCATTTCTCCTCCATCTCTCCTCCCTCTATCTCTTTCATTTCTCCTCCATCTCTCCTCCCTCTATCTCTTTCATTTCTCCTCCATCTCTCCTCCCTCTATCTCTTTCATTTTTCCTCCATCTCTCCTACATTGGCTTGTCTGAACTGTCTGAGAGGGATGAAAGAAATGTAAATTGTTAATCCCTATTTCTGATGGCACGTATTCCAAAATTCTCTGTAACACATCAGCCGTGCGAGTGTTCGCCCCTTAAGGAACTGTGAGTGAACAGTGACATGTTTGTTGGAGCTCTATTCCATCCCCGCCAGTGCAATGGACTCTGTCCTTAAGCATCCCAATAGGGGTTCTGTTTTGCTTTTCTGTTGCCTAGTTGTCTCCTCTATCGACCTTTCCACTCAGGCGAAACGTTGAGACTGAGAAGCATTACCAGGGTAAATTCCCTTCAAAAATGTGGACTTGGTGTTCTGATTTGCAAGGTCTAAAGAAAGTATCAGATGACTCTGTGGCCAGATGAAACAGTTGAACTTGCAGAAGAAAATGGCGAGGAGTACAAATGAACTTGAGGAGAATAGGGAAATGATTGCTACAGAATTTTAATGGTTTTAAATTTATTGACATGTGTTTTTTCTTGTAATTTTGCTGTCTTGTATGCAAATTGCGTGTGAAAGAAGTTTCTGCACGGTTGAAATCAAGACTAAACTGAGAAGCATCCTAACACCAGGCACATTGACAAGTTCATGTTGATGGCTGATGATAACATTTTTAAGAAAAGAATAATTAAGAATGGAATCCTAAAGAGGTGGCAATGAGTACTTTGTAAAAAGAGGAATCTTCTCGTGTTTGTAACACAATCCATGAAGGCAGCACATGAAGTTCAGTCTAACTTTTTCAATTGTTTACTCTTTTAGTACAAATGAAATAGTTTCCAACTATTGTACTCTATTAGTCCTGGCACCCATAATGAAATAGTTTCAAACTATTGTACTCTATTAGTCCTGTCACGTGGCCTACCAGCTGAAAGAAATAGAATACGTCACGCAAACGTACGCATGCACGCGTTCACTTTTCCATACACATGTATTCGTCATCAAATTTGACATTAAATCACATGTTTTATGTACTTTTATTTCTATTCTTCCTATAGAGTATAATTTTTTTAAATTATATGTAGTTCAAACTTTATAAGCCTTATATATAGCATCGTGTTAATAATGTATTTGTAGCGAAAGTCTGCAAATATCAGTTACAAAATCAGTTCGCTTTTAGAAGACATAGAAGACAGAAAGTAGCCATTGCACCGAATCCCCATTTTTTAAAACTTTTCTAGTTTTCGAAATACCTAGGAAAAGGAGGGAGGGAGAAACAGACAGACCATATAAATATAGGTGTCTAATATAACAAAAAAAGTTCTATTGTAGTAATGAGATTGTTAGATTCATTCCGAGTGGAGTCTCAATGAGAGGGTTAGGGAGAACAAGGAATCTCCAGTCAAGAGGAGATAACAATGTTAGTTTTAGTTTACAGCAAGGTTATTCTGCTTTCCATAGTAGTGTTTAATGTTGCCGAATCTAAGCCAACAAAGCCAACAGTGTCATATGTATGTCTGAATAGCATGCTAGTAACATCAGCAACATACACAATTGTTCTGCGAACGTATGAAACAGCTTTAGATCAATCCCATTACTACTTTATAGAACTGCAGTCAATTGAAACACAACATTTACTGTTAGCTAATAAAATGTGTGCAGAAGAAAACAAGTCAGGACTTACTTTTCTATTTTCTCGACAGCGTCACTGAATAATGAATATGGATGAGTGTTTTTGTTGACTAGTCACTTTTTCTTTGTAAAATGCTGTCATATTTTTTGGAAGTCATACCAAGAATCAGTCCATTCAATGTGTAAATAAAACAATAGACTTACCTGTCTTATTGAGACCACACACACACGATCTCTCTCTCTCTCTCTCTCTCTCCCTCTCTATTATGTACGTCCACTAGCTAGATTTGTTGTGCACATTCAAATTGAAACAAAGTAAAACTAAACCGGGGGAGGGCAGAGTGGGCAGCGCTGTGCTACTCCAGCCAGCTAGTTAGTGCACTAACATGATAGAGCTGACTTCAGATAAACGTGGAGGCGGCCAGGGGGAGATATAAAGAGGCTTATGTTCTCGAGGTTACATACCTTGAATATTTGCCGGGAGGTGGGGGAGCTACGGTTGGCGCTGCTGATATGGGTGCACAGAGATAGACAGAAAGTAGAACAGACACGAGGGCTTGGAGGTAACAGAGGGACAGAAAGTAGGAACAGGCACTCAGATTGTAAACGTATACGATAGACAATGGGAGGAGCTATTTGTAAATGAGGGTAGAGGGGTGGGGCAGCTCTAAATACAAAACCAAAAGAGGAGAATTTAAACTACAGAGAGAGGGAATAATTCTCCTAAATGTGGAGGTTATAGACTATGACAGGATGTTCCCTGTACAGAGAGTAGGTCGTGGTGCTATATGATATGGAACCACAGTCCAAACCAGAGATAGGGTCAGGCTTCTTTTTTTTTTCAGTAGCAGCTTTCATTAATGCTACGCCTATATCAGCCACAAACCTCTGGACTTGTACAAATGAGTACAATTAAGTAATATGTTTTTGTGAATGTTAAGCTTTTTTGTTGTTATTTGTTTGTTTGCTTGTTTTTGTGTGTAATTGATTGTTTTGTTAAGTAAGCAGTTTAGACATTGGGCCAGGCTCTCCTTCTTTGTCTACTTCCCTTTATGTTTTTACTAGCGATACCCACCGGCTACGCCCGTTGATGTGTTCCCAAACTTTATGCTGTTTATTATAACCGGAACAATCCCCCCTTCTTTTTCAGGGCCCGCTCTCTCTTTCCTTCTTTTTCTCTCTCTCTCTCCTATCCTTCTTTCTCTCTCTCTCTCTGGAACCAAATTTTGTTTTGTTTTTAACCTGCGCATCGCAATTTCTCCGACATAGACTTTTGACTTGATTTGGAAACCCGCTTTTATTAATTATAATCGTTCCTTGACCCCTTTTGAATGTAGTGAAATGATCTATATTTATCTTTTTAATACTAATAGAATTAGTTTTTGTATCTCTTTTATTTTTTCTATTTAATCAGCGTCTAAATGTCTCCTCCGATTAATTACTATACACTTTTCAGATTTGAATCTATATTTAGCATCTATGGTTAGTTTTAAACATTTTATCTACATCATTTAATCATAAGAAAAAGAATATGGACCTATCTTTTTATTGTTATTAGAATTAGTTGTTGTTGTTTTTTTATTTAGACCGCATCTAAAAGAAAAAAAAAGGCTTTAAAAATACGGAATTTGTGTGTTATTTTTAAATGCTTTTTATTTAGAATGCGGACTTTTAGGGAAATACCGAAAATAAAATACAAAATGTTTGATAGAGCTTGCGGTTTTTCGCGAATAGCGATCGTGAGTAACTTTCGCTTCTTCTTCTAGCCAGCTTAACTCTTCTGAGCTGTAGCACCCAATGAGCCATACACCCTGGTACCCACCTTATGACGCCTCTGCTTCTTATCTTCCATTTTTCACCTTTTTTAAGTGAAGATATTTAAAACAAGAATTCAAAGACAGTTTGTGTGAAACACAAACTCAAAATCGGCCCCCGTAGCATACGCCGCTATTTTGCCGGGTCGGCCTAAGCCACTGCAACCTATGCGACCGTATTGGGCCTCGCACTTTCATAGGACCCGCGCTTATTCTAGGTGTATAAATTATTAAATGAAACCATTTTATAACTTCTAATAGATTTCCGACGGCCTCCTGTCGATTTATCAGGAGCTCCTGGAAATCTCCTGAAATTGCAAAATATACGAAAAAGTTCGGGAAATCTCCGGAAATTATTTTAATCTTTTGAAAACTCATAAAAATCTCCTGAAATATATTGTCATTTTGGGGTTTCATTCAATATGGAAAACTTCAATCCTACGCGCGATAAAAAAAAAAGGCATTATTCAGAACCCGTAATTGTGGAATGTAGTGAAAGAAGCTTCTCGCGCCTCAAACTAATGAAGAATTACTTGAGGTCAATAATTCTCTTAGATAGATTGAAACATTTGGTAGCATTTGGTAATTCTTGCTATTGAGCGTGATCTATGTAGGAAATAGAATTTTTATGATATACTGTATGACTTCGCTACACGCAAGGTTCGTGTAGTAATTCTGTGCGTAGTAAAGAATGAATAAAATGCAAAGACGAATATTTTTTCTAATACAAACTCTTAATTTTCACTTATTATCCGAATCCCTACCCAAACATGGCCCAGCGAAATCCGTTTTGCATAGGTCCCCAAAACGGCTGAATCCGGCCCTGCTATTTAGTAACGGGTGAATACAAAGTAGATTACTTGTTCTTTCCTACCCCCCTCTTTTTTTTTTCGTCGCTCAAGCTACATGAGGTAGAAATAAATAAAAGAGTGATCTTTCCATGACTTCTAGGTCACACTGGTTAAGTCCGGCCCTGCTATTTAGCTTCGGGTGAGTACTACTTGTTCTCCCCCCCCCCCTCTTTTTTTTCGTGGAGTAACTCTAGTCCTCAGAAATAAAAGAGTAATCTTTCCTTAACTTTTGTTAAAATTGTTGAGCCATGAAGAGAATTGCATATATAGATTCTTTTTACCGAAGATATCTAAAGTGTCAAATGTCTTGGAAAATCGTTAGAGCCGTTTGCGAGAACCGTGTCCAGGTTCCATGTTTTGCTGATGATTTAGCAAACTGTATAGAGAAATTGTAAACTAGATCAAAGAAAAACAATTTATAAATAATTTTTTTTAAACACTGTGCTAATATTATATTATATTACGTCATTGTTTGTTGTTTATGTTTTGTCTGAAAGTAAAAAATTTGGACGGAAAGAAGAGAGTCTTCTATGTCTACTTTGATAAACACAGTCTCCGTTATTATTACTTAATGTCTACCGCTGGCGGGTCCAGCGGGGGGGCGGTAGGGGCGATCCCCCCCACACACACTCGGCCGATGGGGGGGGGGACGGACGACTTTAAGGAAAGAAATCCCACAATTTGTATACGAATTTATTAGTTATGTTAATAATTAAGTATTAATTATTTATATTTCAACCTATTTTTAGATTATTTCGCCCCCCTTTAGTATGTTGGCCGATTTGGTGGGATGGGGAGGTGGCGATGGAATCGATCCCGCCCCCCCCCCCGACATAAACTTTCGAGGAGGGGGGGGCGGTCCAAATTATTTGTAGAAATCACAGCTTGTCAACGGAATCAATTAAATATCTATATAATTAAAACTTGTTATTGATTTTTTAACCGATCTTTATATTATGTCGTTCCCCTGTTAGCCGATTGGGTGTGGGGGGGGGGGGGAGCGAATACATCTGCAGCCCTTCCAACCTAGACCCTTTGAGTGTGGGGGGGGGTGGTCCTACTTTTAATTAGAAATCATAGTTTGTGAACAAAATTAGTTGAATGACAATATAATTTTTATATTATGTTGCTACACTTCTGGCATCTTAGCCGATTCCCTGAGGTGGAGGGGGGGGCGATTGGTTTTGCTGCCCTCCCCACTCTAGCCCTCTAAGTGGGGGGGGGGCGGTCCTATTTTTATGGAGAAATCATAGTTTTTGAACAAAATTAGTTGAATATCTAAATAAATATAAGCTATATATTGATGTTTAAATCCATTTGTATTTAATGTCGGACACACGATCTGATCTCAAATTTTATCATAAGTAAATATAAAATGAAAAAGGGTTGTTCCAGGTGGGAGGGGCGATACATGCGATCACCTTCTGACCATCGGACAAATCAATACTTGTTTCTTTTTGTATTTTAGTTAAGAAATTACAAAATAAAAAAAAAGTGTCACTAATAAAATTTATATATGCTATAAATTGAATGAGTCGCCCCACCCCCTATTCTTTAATGCCAAATGTTATCATTAACAGAAATTATAAAAAGGAGCGAGGATTAACGTTTTCACTCTACCGCCCTCTCCCCTTTCCAGATGAAAAGATGACGTTTTAAAACAGAAAAGTCAAATGGGGCGATAGAGTTTATGTAATTGTATACGAATTTATCTTAGTTATTTTAAGAAAGACTTTGTTTTGAAACATTTAGAATTCATTTGAAATTTCTCATTATAAAAGTAACAATTGAAATGAGTTCTGAACCCAAATATTATTTTCCTAGTCATCTTTTCAACCTTTAATCAAACTAATATTTTTCTGTTGTAAAAAAAAAATTTGGGACAATAACTCACAATTTATGATTGAATACTAAAAATGCAAAAAATTTAGATTAAAATCTAATTGGTTCACTTAATTTCTCCTCCTTCTGTAACAAATCAAATTACAAACATGTCTATTGAACAAAATGTATCACTTACAAATGAGCTTTTTTTTAAAAAAAAAATATTTTTCGAATAGATGTTTTTTCAGCGGCGTTACTCAAAGTCTTAATCTAAATCTGTGAAGTATCTTATCTTTTCAAGAACAAATCGGATGTATTTGCGATGTAGTAAGAGCCTGTAAAATCATATTAGAATATTTTTGAAGTAAAATATATTCAAAAGGTCCTATCTTAATAGGAGAAATAATGAGCTGTAGATGTCAGGAAAATGCGTTTCTGAAGTGAAGAATGCAAGAAAACGATTTTGGCGTCGGGGCTTCGCTCCGATCCCCACTGGGGGAGCGCTACAAGCTCCCCCAGACCCCCTAGCTGTCAAGAGAAAGGCCTCAGATCCCCGAACCCCCTAGCTATCTAGGGAAGGCCTCAACATGGCTTTTTTTTTCAAATAATTTTTTTTCGACTGCGATCCTCAAAGCCTTAATCGAAATAATATGTCTTATATCTTATTTTTCAAGGAACAAATCGGCTATATTTGCAATGTACTAAGGGCCTATAAATTCATATCAGAATATTTTCAAGTAAAACATTATTCAAAAGATCCTTTTTGGAATAGGATAAATAATGAGCTATAGATCTCAGGAGAATGCAGTTCTGCAGTGAAGAAAGTAAAAAAAACGTTTCCCTTTTTTTTAACTTTCTAATATATATATATATAAAGATATATATACACTGTAAGCGCGTTTATGCTTAGGGTTAGGGTTTACTGGGCATTAGGGTTAGGGTTTGGAAAATAAATCGCCCCCCCCCACTCCGAAGTTCTGGGTCCGCTAGTGATATCTACACATCATTGTCTTGTACAAGAAAAGGCGACAATTACCATGGCATTAATTTACAGTCAGTAACGAGGAAAAGCCATGCCAGAATACTCCTTAGCCGACTGACCAGCTGTATGGTAGTCGATGTGCTCTCTCAGAGTCAGTGTGGTTTCTCACTCTCAGGAACTTTTTTTTCAGCCTTCAAATCGTAATGTTCTCTGACATAGTCTTTTTACTTGAATTGGAACAATCCATTTTTTGTTTTCTTTACTGTGACAAGAATAATATATTAATTAATATTAGAAATTGAAAAGAAAATGTGTACCACTGTTTAACATCAATGATTGTAGACCCCTCTAGTCACGTCTGATTTCTTACATTTATCTCTCCATCTCAATTCTAAACATTTATCTCTCTATCTCAATTCTTACATTTATCTCTCCATCTCAATTCTTACATTTATCTCTCCGTCTCAATTCTTACATTTATCTCTTCATTTCAATTCTTACATTTATCTCTCCATCTCAATTCTTCTATTTATCTCTCCATCTCAATTCTTACATTTATCTCTCCATCTCAATTTCTTACATTTATCTCTCCATCTCAATTCTTACATTTATCTCTCCATCTCAATTCTTACATTTATCTCTCCATCTCAATTCTTACATTTATCTCTCCATCTCAATTTCTTACATTTATCTCTCCATCTCAATTTCTTACGTTTATCTCTCCATCTCAATTCTTACATTTATCTCTCCATCTCAATTCTTACGTTTATCTCTCCATCTCAATTCTTACATTTATACATAGCGCGTTCAGTTGTTTTCTTTCTGCATTTAATCTTTTTAAAACATTTCTTTGACATACAAACTGGAAGTATTTAATGAAAATAGAAACACAGATTTCCATGAGAGTTTGTAATTCCCTTCATTCTGAGCTACTTCCAGAGGATGACGGCAAGGAATGGAAAAAAAACTTTCTTTTTTGTACATCCTACGCTCCGAAAGTAAGTAGTGATACCATTTTCAACGAGCTTATATTTGAATGTGGCATCATCTGTTTAATGATTTAGTCAAGACGGAATGATCAACCACGTGTTCGCTCACAATCTTTGCTAGTTCTCTTCTTGTCACAACTGTCAACCGGTGCCATGAGCTGAAGGAGTCCCCGGCAACGTTTTCCCAGTTCTTTCCCAAGACAAACTAGACACAAATGTTGGTTCTAACCAATCGTTCTTCTCTCTCTTGGATCAGGGGAAAAACAAAGACAGTTGAAGGAGTGACATCAAACGTCAAGACCTTCGCACAAAATGATTAGTGCTAGCCACCATTACAATAGCCTCGATGACCACAGTTCTTTCTATTACCTTAACCTACGGTTAAATGGTTTGCTGTGCATAGAAATGGTGTAACAATTTGGACATTTACAAAACAATTCATCCAAAATTATTTGTAGCGAAATAAATATGTATGCATCTAAATATTAAAAGTGCGTAAGCATGTTCGGGTATCTAGTTACTGTCACTTATTTTTTTTAAAGTTGTTTGCTTTGCTTTGTTATGAACCTCACTGCTCTATTTTGTGTCTGTTCCAGTTTCTTAATGTTTCATTGAGTTGAGGGGTCCCAAACAGAGGATGCATATTCTATTATTGGCCTAACCAAGGTTAAATATCTTTTAGTTTTATGTTCTTATTTGATTTATAGAAATTTCTTTTAATAAACCCTAATGCTTTGTTTGATTTTTTTGATAGTTTCATGAATATGTGGATTCCATGACAATTTTTCATTTATTATAACATCTAGGTATTTTGGGTTTTTAGTCTGTGTTACTGGTTTACCATGAATAAGATAAGTGGAATTAATTTGTTTTAGGTTTTTTTTACTCCTAATGGCTGACATTTTTCTGGGAGGAAAGACATGCTTCAATTTCTGTAATTCATCTAATACTCTTTGTAAAATTTCTGCATCTTGTGTTGTTTTTATTGTTCTATATATTATGTAATCGTCTGCAAATAATGTGACTTTTGTTCCTGAACTAATGCAATTTGGTAAATCATTTATGTAAAATAAAAATGGTAGTGGACATAACACTGTTCCTGGAGGTACACCTGAGTTAACTGTTATTGATGTTGATTTAGAGCCATGCAATAGACCATCAATGCCAAAATGTTTTGATTTTTTAAACAAACTATGGTGGTGAACTTTGTCAAAAGCCTTTGAAAAATCTAGTAAGATAGCATCTATTTGCTCACTCATCTAAACTTTTTAAAAAATCATCGTTAGTCCTATTATCAATGTTGGTATGGAGTAAGGACATTTTGTTTGACTAAGTGGTTTATGATGTTACTACATGTTATGTGCTCTAGGATTTTATATGTGATGCCGGCAAGTGATAGGCTACTGTTCTGCAGTTTCCTGGGTCAGATTTTCTCCTTTTTTAAATTTGGGGGTGACATTAGCTTCTTTCCAGTCCCTTTGTACTCTGGTTAAGATATGCCTGAAAAAGTATTTTGAACACTGATGCTAGCTCATTGCTTAGTTCTTTGAGTTATCTAGCTGGAATACCATCAGGTCCATATGCTTTATTCGGTTTGATGTTTGCCAATAGGTTTTGGATTCCCTTTTCTTGTATTTCTATAACTCCTATGATGTCTACTTGGTTCAAATTAAGTAATATGTTTTTGTCTCCTGGGGCTGAGAATGCTGGTGCAAAGTATTTATTTAGGTGCTAACAGAATAGTCTACCTTATAAAACCTGCTCCCCCAAAATACTTCATGCTAACAGAATAGTCTACCTCATAAAACCTGCTCCCCCAAAATACTTCATGCTAACAGAATAGTCTACCTCATAAAACCTGCTCCCCCAAAATACTTCATGCTAACAGAATAGTCTACCTTATAAAACCTGCTCCCCCAAAATACTTCATGCTAACAGAATAGTCTACCTCATAAAACCTGCTCCCCCAAAATACTTCATGCTAACAGAATAGTCTACCTCATAAAACCTGCTCCCCCAAAATACTTCATGCTAACAGAATAGTCTACCTCATAAAACCTGCTCCCCCAAAATACTTCATGCTAACAGAATAGTCTACCTTATAAAACCTGCTCCCCCAAAATACTTCATGCTAACAGAATAGTCTACCTCATAAAACCTGCTCCCCCAAAATACTTCATGCTAACAGAATAGTCTACCTCATAAAACCTGCTCCCCCAAAATACTTCATGCTAACAGAATAGTCTACCTCATAAAACCTGCTCCCCCAAAATACTTCATGCTAACAGAATAGTCTACCTTATAAAACCTGCTCCCCCAAAATACTTCATGCTAACAGAATAGTCTACCTTATAAAACCTGCTCCCCCAAAATACTTCATGCTAACAGAATAGTCTACCTTATAAAACCTGCTCCCCCAAAATACTTCATGCTAACAGAATAGTCTACCTCATAAAACCTGCTCCCCCAAAATACTTCATGCTAACAGAATAGTCTACCTCATAAAACCTGCTCCCCCAAAATACTTCATGCTAACAGAATAGTCTACCTTATAAAACCTGCTCTCCCAAAATACTTCATGCTAACAGAATAGTCTACCTTATAAAACCTGCTCCCCCAAAATACTTCATGCTAACAGAATAGTCTACCTCATAAAACCTGCTCCCCCAAAATACTTCATGCTAACAGAATAGTCTACCTTATAAAACCTGCTCCCCCCAAATACTTCATGCTAACAGAATAGTCTACCTCATAAAACCTGCTCCCCCAAAATACTTCATGCTAACAGAATAGTCTACCTCATAACACCTGCTCCCCCCAAATACTTCATGCTAACAGAATAGTCTACCTTATAAAACCTGCTCCCCCCAAATACTTCATGCTAACAGAATAGTCTACCTCATAACACCTGCTCCCCCCAAATACTTCATGCTAACAGAATAGTCTACCTTATAACACCTGCTCCCCCCAAATACTTCATGCTAACAGAATAGTCTACCTTATAAAACCTGCTCCCCCCAAATACTTCATGCTAACAGAATAGTCTACCTTATAAAACCACACACATTTTCGCCCATGAATTCTGGTAGCCTTTAAAACTTAAACGCCATTGCTCTTCCCGTGTTATGTTTGAGGTAGGTCTCCTCATCCCCTTACACACACAAAGGGGCGGACTGGCTATATGGGCAAATGGGCAAATGCTCGGTGGGCCGGTACCAAATGGGCCTGTCTGGTCGCGACCAAAGAAAATTGTTTTTCAATGCAGACAACTTTAAAAAAAAAAGTGACAGCAGCGAGACACAGATGCCTGAACACGTTTTCTTTTCTTTTTTTTTTTTTTTTTAAATATTATTACACTTAATTTTGTTTGAAATTCAACAAGAATAAAAAAAAACTGTACTCTATACACTGTACGTATTATCATTTGCAAAACGTAGACGATACTTTTTGCTATGTACGAGCGGCATGGACTGCTTTGATGTCTTCAAGGTTGTTATTGGCCTAATCATTTTGCTGGTCGGCGTGGACGTTCGATGGCACTTCCATTTGTTTTTGCTCCTTCCCTTCCCCGTCTTTTAACGGTTCTATTGTCAGTTAATGAAAAAGAGTGATGAGAAGAGAAAGGTTAATTAGAAAACATTGATATAATGCAGAAAAAAAAATATGGACGACAATTAGTTCTTTAACGGATACAATGGATACCAGCACATATACAACTAAAAGGAAATGAAATGGCTGAGACACTCGCCAAGAGTGTGAGAACAAACTCACAATTAAACATTGCACTCTATCTAGAAGAAATGAATCTAATCTCTATATATAATTCTCTTCCTCGCTCAAGAGTTTGGACAAGAAGAAGAAATAAAGGAAACATCACTCTTCTATTTATGCGCATAGAGTTATCCCACGAACTTTATGATAGCAAGAATTAACAAATGTTTCAATCTATCTATGAGAATTGTTGAACTAAAGTAATTCTTCATTAGTTTGAGGCGCGAGAAGCTTCTTTCACCAGATTCCAAAATTACGGGCGTATTATTGGCATTTTCCTTATTGAATGACACCCCAAAATGACAATTTTAGTCTATATATTTCAGGAGATTTGTATGAGTTTTCTAAAGATTTTAATAATTTCCGTTTTTTTTGTGTATATTTTGCAATTTCAGTCCAAATTGCAAACCACACCGAGACATTTGAGACCAAAAGAACATTCGCTGCCGAGGACAAATGCAGACGGCGAAAATGAAACCTAAATCGACCACCTGCGGACAATAGCTATGCTTGCCCTGTCTGAGCCAAAATATGTAGGTCACAGCTGGGTCTACGCAGCCACGGGAAATACTGCATTCCTCACTAAAATTCGGACTCGAAGACAAGCCTTATTATTATTATGGGTATAGAGTTCTACTTTCTGCGATTTGTAAGTGAAAGTAAGCTTTCTTTTTGTTTATTTTTAATAACATAGATCTAAAAATACTACACTTAAAGCTTACAAAAAAAAAAATTATAAAAAAAAATTGAAAAAATCTAGATCTAAATATTATTTTTTTTTACTATTATAATTAATGGCAAACTTATGCCTATATTATGAAGTCACAAATGATAGAAATACTTATAATAATGATAATAATTTATATAGCGCTGTCACATCTGATATATATGGAGATTTCTATTTTAAATAATGGGCCATGATATATTCATATACAATTCGCGTTTTTTGAGAATGTACTAGGAGGAAGCAAGAGCTTTTCACATTAAGTAAGTGCCTCTCTAACCGTTCTGCATTCTCTTATCTTTTAATGGAATGGGTTGCCTGAGTCAGCCAGGAAAACCAATGACTTAGCATATTTTAAGTCACAGATCAACATGCATGACTAGATTGACACTTGAATTGCGTAAGACGTAACTATCTTATTTTTTGAAGAAACGTCTGTAATCTATAATTAATACCGAAAAGCTTCAAACTCATTAAGGCTGCTATTGTATTGTTTAAGTTTTCAGACTACATACATGTATAAATTAAAATACATTATGTAATCCTACGCAGGCATACATCCAGTTCTCGATGAGTTATCATCAAAATGTATATATTTTGAAGAGAATTAGGCTTATACCTATAATATGACATATGGACGTAGCCGTGAGGAGTGGCGGTTCACACACACCTTCTTTTCTGGGCCGTCCCTTCGAGCCTCTAAACATAATATAGATTTGTCTTCTTCCAGGAAACATTTCAATAGGCAAACCATTTCCCACAATTCAGTCATCTCCCCTTACAATGATATTTCTTTGGTTCGTGATCAGTTTTAGTTCTAGATTCTAGAGTGTGAAATTCTAAGAAAATCGTAAGAGTCTTTGTAGATATGTCCATCCAGTTTCCAGCCTTTTTACAAAGCCTATATCACCCTATCTGTCTGGTCTATCTATAAAACCTTCTATTTTCATCAGCCCAGTGGTCAATGTAGTGGCTGGAAGATTCTTTAGCTCTCCAGTTCGAATTCAGGTTGCGTTTTTTAATTTAAAAAGTGATCACCCAGATACCCCGTTCTTTCTCACACTAACACTTTCTAACTGGTTTAGACAATTGATAGGCTAATCAGCGTATTGGGAAAGGTAAAAGTATGAAATTGTGCTATACAATTGGTAAAAATATTTTTAATCATACAGATTTATTTTTATTAGTCTAGATCTATTACAAATTTAAATACATGACTGATCCAACTGATTGATGCAACTACGCTTAATATAAGCTTTTTTTTTTAAATTATGTTTTATGTTTTTCTTGTTCAAGTTTTTCCTGCCACACACAAATGCTACGAGTGCCAGCATTAGATTATATATATATATATATAGTCTATAGTGCCAACTACTAGTATGACGTGTAATTAAGAGCTCAATTGAAGTGCAGATATGAGTTCATTGATATTTTTAATAAAGTTTAGAAATAATGCTATGTCCAAAATGAGTTGGAAAGTTGCTGGGCCTACACTATTCACTCAATTGTATAACGGAGTTTCACCTCAGCAGACACTGGATGTTACAATGATTAAAACAAGACTTGCAGACTCTTGAAGTGGACTACAGAGTGGTGCTGGGAAGAATGCACCAAAGACCCGCTGGTTGCCTAAAGTGGACTACAGTGCGTCCACAAGCTAACTAGTTCTATGAATAGACAGTATGTTATCCATGTATTAGTAATGACGGAATTATTTCAAGCCATTTGTTTTCATTTCTTTTCGTCCTAAATTTAGCAAAGACACGCTACTTAACGTCTAAATCCACCTTGACCCAGTAAGTCGATGGTCCAGTTAATATGAACACTAGCACGAAGGAATGCTATTTCTAAAGTAATCGTGTAAAGTATTGAGTTCGATGCAAACATTGTGACAATTAAGTTGTTTATTTCCAATGAGAAATTGGCTGTCACCAGACTTAACAGAACTGGTGGTGAGACCCAAATAGAGTTGAGATAGAAGGCTTTGATTTTTGTAACATTCTGAATATAGTTTAAGAATTTCTTGTATTGCTATATCTATAACTTTTCATCAACATACCACTATGTCCAGCTACACTTCATGTTTTTAAGTGTATCGTATGCACAGCACTACACATCAGTACTGTCATGTTTTAAAGTGTACATCAGTACTTTCTTTTTTTCAAATGTGCAGTATGTGCTGTAGCGCACAACAGTACTTTCATGTTTTCAAGTATACCTATGTACTGTAGTGCACAACAGTACTTCTATTTTTTCATGTGTACCGTATATACTGTAGTGCACATCAGTGATTTCATGTTTTAAGTCTACGGTATGTACTGTAGTGAACATCAGTACTTTCATGTTTTCAAGTTTACCGTCTGTTCTGTAGTGAACATCAGTACTTTCATGTTTTCAAGTATACCGTCTGTTCTGTAGTGAACATCAGTACTTTCATGTTTTAAGTATATGGTATGTACTATAGTGCATATAAGTTTCATGTTTTTACGTATACCGTATGCACTGTGGTGCACATCAGTATTTTCATGTTTTTAAGTATACCGTATGTACTATTATGCACATCAGTACTTTCATGTTTTTAACTATACCGTATGTACTGTGGTGCACATCAGTATTTTCATGTTTTTAAGTAAACCGTATGTACTGCAGTGCACATCAGTACTTTCATGTTTTTAAGTGTACCGTACCGTATGTACTGTAGTGCACATCAGTACTTTCATGTTTAAAATGTATTATTGTGTCTACAGTTCCAGCTGAGAAGAAGGGTGAGACCAGGACGCAGGCATGTTGACTTCAACCCATTTTGTCACCTGTTGACTTGACGTTTACAGTCTGGGTTTTAATTTTAATATTACACAGTTCTCTAGAGTTGAAATGTCCCAAACAGAGGATTCATTTTCTATTATTGGCCTGACAAAAGTTAAATAACATTTTAGTTTTATGTTCTTACTTGATTTGTATAAAAAAATAATAATTAATAGACCCTAATGCTTTGTTTGATTTTCTTACCTACTTTCAGCAATATGAGGATTCCATTACAGTTTTTCATGAACTCAAAACACCCATGTATTTTGAGTTTTAGTTTGTGTAACTTAGTGAAAAAAACATGCTCCAATTTGATTCCCATTTCTGTAATTCATCTATTTCTCTTTGTGCAATTCAATTATATTTTGTGTTGTTTTTATTGTTCTATATATTATGGAATGTTCTTGAAATAGTTTTTTTGTTCCTTAACTAATGTAGCTCGGTTAAACTATTACGAACCGAACCGAACGGTTATTACCCTAACCTTACGGAATTAATATTTGCAATAAAGCTCATTTTAATAATAATCATAAAAATAATCATATAATATTTATCATCCATAAGAAAATAGTCTTTAGTTTGCACCTATATAATAACATCTCTTGTACCCAAATGAAAATCATCGTTGAAACATAGTGACATTCAAGCTTTGTTAAGTTTTTATGTGGTGACATTCAAGCTTTGTAAAGTATTTATGTGGTGACATTCAAGCTTTGTAAAGTATTTATGTGGTGACATTCAAGCTTTCTTAAGTATTCACGTATTCCTTGTAAGTGAATTCATGATAAGTTCCTTCTTGCTGATACTAAGGACTAACAAAATTACCAGCGAGTGAAGGAACAATGGTTGTTTGACATCGCTGAAGTTTTGCCTCCACTTCACAAGGCTGCTGTCCCACCATTATGTGACAATGTGTCATCCACAGCTGTATGGCCAATGCATCTGTAAGATCAATGCTTCAGACAGTAACAAAATGCGTATAATTTAAAGAGTGTATTTCTGTCAGGCTTGGATACAAATACACCATTCATCCTTTTCAACACTCATTTAGAATTATTGTACCTTGTAAAATATTTGTCTTTTGTGAATGCAAAAGTTCGAAAATTTGTTTATTCAGAGATGCGTAATATGGTAGGCCAAATTAAGTCTTCTTTAACACACCAGCTGCAGCTAAGTTAGGTCTCCTTCAACACACCAGCTACAGCTAAATACTCAGATCATTAGTATCAACAGCCTGTTTTAAACAAGAGCACCTTGGCAATGAATCATAACATTCACTGCTAGACTTTAAGAAACTCTGGCTAAGATTAACTGCAAGACTTTAAGAAGCTATGGCTAAGATTGACTGGTATACTTTAAGAAGCTGTGGCTAAGATTGACTGGAAAACTTTTAGAAGCAATGGCTAAGATTGAATCGTAGACTTTAAGAAACTTTGGCTAAGATTGACTTTTAGACTTTAAGAAGTTATGCCTAAGAATGTCTGATATACTTTAAAAAACTTTAGCTAAGATTACTGCTAGACTTTAAGAGGCTATGGCTAAGATTAACTGCTAGACTTTAAGAAGCTATGGCTAAGATTGACTGGTAGACTTTAAGAAGCCTTGGTTAAGATTGACTGCTAGAATTTAAGAAGCTATGGCTAAGATTGACTGGTAGACTTTAAGAAGCCTTGGTTAAGATTGACTGCTAGAGTTTAAGAAGCTATGGCTAAGATTGACTGGTAGACTTTAAGAATCTATGGCTAGAATTGAATCGTAGACTTTAAGAAGCCTTGGCTAAGATTGACTGTTAGACTTTTAGAAGCTATGGCTAAGATTGACTGGTATACTTTAAGAAGCTATGGCTAAGATTGACTGTAAGACTTTAGGAAACTATGGATAAAATTGAATGGTAGACTTTGAGAAGCTATGGCTAAGATTGACTAGTAGACTTTATGAAAATATGGCTAAGATTGACTGGTAGACTTTAAGAAGCTATGGCTAAGATTGACTGGTAGACTTTAAGAAGCTTTGGCTAAGATTGACTGCTAGACTTTAAGAAGATATATCTAAGATTGACTGCTAGACTTTAAGAAGATATATCTAAGATTGACTGGAAGACTTTAAGAAGCTATGGCTAAGATTGAATCGTAGACTTTAAGAAGCTTTGGCTAAGATTGACTGTTAGACTTTAAGAAGCTATGGCTAAGATTGACTAGTAGACTTTAAGAAGCTTTTGCTAAAATTGACTGGTAGACTTTAAGAAGCTATGGCTAAGATTGACTGCTAGACTTAAAGAAGCTATGGCTTAGATTGACTGCTAGACTTTAAGAAGCTATGGCTAAAATATACTGGTAGACTTTAAGAAGCTATAGCTAAGATTGACTGGTAGAGCTTAAGAAGCTATGGATAAGATTGAATGGTAGACTTTAAGAAGCTATGGCTAAGATTGAATGGTAGACTTTTAGAAGCTTTGGCTAAGATTGACTGGTAGACTTTAAGACCTGGCGTTCCAGTACCACCTCATCGTGGTGAACACTCCGCTCTTTTGGAGTGGCCAAGGGTACTGGTTGCTTGCCGCTGATGAATGAGCAGCCGGCAAGTGTAAAAGGAAATCAAAGGGGTTATGTCCAGCCCCCCTCCTGTGGGGCCCCGGGGCAACGGTTAGTAAGAGACTCACGGGTTCTCCGAAAAGCGGATAGCGCTGGACACCAACTCCTGGGTTGGTCGGGTTCTTCTGGGACTCGGCTGATTCGCGGGTCTCTCTTTGGGCAAAGATTGGACTGACTGGCGCGGCCTTAGCGGGCTGCGTCGGGCGGACTGGTTGGCGTCCACGAGCTAGGCTCTAACTAGCCCGTCTCCTGTGAGGTAGTAGAGGAACGCGCTTCCCAATAAGCAGTTTCGATACTGGGGATATCGAGCAATCCTCACACAACCACTCCTCTCGTAAGCGAGCTCTTGCCATACGGAGGTGGTGACCAGTGGTGCGGACTTCCCGCACCCTAGAATCCCGGACCCTCTTGCAGGCCCTTTGTACACTACTTTCTAATCGGCAATAACTAAGGCCGCCAACAGTCTTCGACTTCTATGCAAACATGAATAATACACATCAAACCAGAAAACCCGAGTACGAGCAGACCCGAACAGGCTCCGTCGCGCGGGTAGTGGGAGGCAGGCCCGACAACGAAAAATCCTCTACTACTCATCCCGTGGTTCCGATCCAGCGGAACCTGTTGAACCACGAAAAATTAGCGAAGGTTCCCCTTCTCAGGAAAAAGCCCTCTTCCCAGGCTACACTGCATTCGTTCTTCCCTATGAAGAACGGTAGCCAAGGTGTGGCTAGCCAACCACACCAACCTGGTGATCATGTCCCGCACCAGGCCAAACCAACTATTACCACCCAAAAGGCCCAACCGACTATGACCAATGAAGCGAGGACCATCGGTCCTCCAAAACACCAACCATTACAATGGTTTGTCGCTTCCAGTCCTAAACCCTTAGGGAGCGATAAACTTAGCCAGATAAATGTACTTCAGCTCAATATCTGTGGATTAATACCCAAGATATTAGAGCTTACAAAACTCCTCCACGAGAGGGCAATAGACATCGCGCTCTTGCAGGAGACTTTGTTAGGCAAGAAGCGAAGTAGCCACATCTGTGGCTACACGGCTTATAAATGTAAATGCGATGAGTGCCGTGGAATTATCACAAATGTAAGAAACGGCATGACAGTTTCACAAAATCATGGCCTTCAAAGCGGGCGTACCGACGCCATCTCGCTTGATATATTCAAAGCTGGTAGAAAACTTACGGTCATTAACTGCTATAACCTGCCAAAACACGAACTTGCCATTAACATTGGCAATAAGAACATCCTCACTAAAACTCTATTAGCTGGGGACCTAAATGCCAAGTCTTCTGCATGGGGCTATGACACAACCGACTCCTCGGGCCAAAACACTACGAACTTATTTTGCCTGCAAAATAAACATAGCCCGCCAACCCTCCTACACACTGGCAACGGGTTTCTTTCGAGACCTGATCTAACTCTAATATCTGCAGATCTAGAGGGGAAAACCACAATTAATGTGCTTGAGGATGTTGGAAGTGATCATAGGCCCATTGAAATCACTATTGCTCTCTCAAAAGCCAGGGGTGTAGCCACTAAACGGCCCAAAAAATGGAGCTACACTAAGGCTGACTGGCCAGCATACGGGGCGGCTGTCGACTCCGCCCTGTCGTGTATCGCGGTGGAGAAAGGGACAGTCGACTCCAAATACGTCGAAATCACTGCAGCGATTTTGTGTGTGGCTAGGAAGTATATCCCGCGGACCTATCCCGGCACACGGCATAGACCCGCCTGGTCCCGAGATTTAGACCGAATAGTCAGGGCCAGGAAACGGGCGAGGCGCAGAGCACAAAGAAAGGGGACCCCCGAATGCCGCAGGGAGTTCAATGCATTATACCGGAAGGCCAGCGAGGTGGTCCAACGTGTACGGGCGGACCACTGGAGGGATGCCTGTGCCGGGCTAGATCTTCGGGATACTTCCAAAGCCTGGCGTATTCTTCGCAATCTTGAGGCCACCCCATTATTGTCACCTAGTGGGGATCGAGTGGCAAAAGATAAAAAAATGGCCGACTTGCTTAACAAATATTTCGCTTCGATAAGCAAGTCCGAAAAGAAGACAGCCACGTCTATAGCCCTCAACAAGGAGCGTAGAAGACTCGAGAGGGAGCCGGATTGGTCGGAAGACCTGGACACGTGTAATGCGCCCTTCTGCTGTGCTGAGCTGGACAGAGCGATAGCCAAGTGCAAAAACAGAAAGGCTCCGGGGCCAGATAAGGTTACTCCTGAGATGGTAAAACACCTCGGGGGTATTGCGAAAGACAAGCTCCTTGAGTTTGCGAATCGGACCTGGGTAGAGTCCAGACTAGCCAGGGCCTGGCGCTGTGCTACCATTGTTCCAATACTAAAAAGGGGCAAAGACGCGACTAACGTAGATTCCTACAGACCCATATCCCTGACCTCCACTATCGGCAAGATAGTAGAACGGATGGTCAGCGAGCGACTCGTGTGGAGATTTGAGAATGCCGGTATCCTAGCGCCAGAGCAGGCTGGCTTTAGGGCAGACTTGAGCCCGATCAACCAGGTCACAGTTTTCATGCAGAAGGTGGTCGATGGGTTCCAGAGGTCCGAGAGCACATGTGCAGTATTTATAGACCTAAAACAGGCTTATGACCGGGTGTGGAAGCAAGGCCTCTATCTTAAGCTTAGAGCCATGGGCGTACACGGGCGGACCTACAACTGGATAAAACAGTTCCTAACTGAGAGGAAAACACGAACACCGTTCCAGTACTCTCTAAGTGGGAAAAACACCCCAATCAGAGGGTTACCCCAGGGATCCGCCCTCTCATGTATCCTTTTCATGGCCTATCTTAACGATTTGCCCAGCTCACTCCGATGTCGCAAACTGCTATATGCTGATGATATTGTCCTCTGGTCAACCGGGAGGAAAGCTGACCAACTACAGGCAGCCTTACAAGCCGATCTCCATACCATCTCCTCGTATTGTTCAAAATGGCAGATACGAATTAACGTTGCCAAAACAACCTGGTGCCTGTTCAGCCTGGGAATCGACATTCTTGGGGCTCCATTCGAGCTCCAACTCGGTGGGCTGCGACTCCAACGTAAAAACACGCCAAAATATCTAGGAGTCACCCTAGATAGAAAGCTCTCAATGCACTTGCACATCCAGGATGTTGAACGAAAGGCCTCGGAGAAGTTAGGGTTACTCAGAAAGCTAGCCAGTACCAAGTGGGGCGCCCGAGCTGACATGCTCCGCACACTGTACACAGGGGCTGTCAGATCCCAAATCGAGTACAGCCTGCCCGTGCAAGACGATCATTCGATCGTGTACAGGCCCAGGCTCTTCATCTGCGGCACCTATAGAACGAGCCCAACTTCCGCTGCATAAATCATGTCCAACGTGGCTCCTCTCAGCCTGAGGAGAGAGCGCGCCGTGCTAACGGCCCTGGAACGCTACAAAAGGGGCGAACCAGGGCTACCGACCCATACATTAGTCCCTCAGTGGAGAGTAAAAAACAGGATAAAACGGACATCATTTATGCACTGCGCGTCAAATTTGAGTGCTCAAGCTGGCCTCTCCACTGACCGGGTCCCAATCCGACGGATAAGCACGTGCCCGCCCTGGAGGAGACAGCCCATCCCTCCCATAAATCTAACTATACACGGGTTGGAGGGGGTCACAAAACGACACACACACCCGGATTTACTTAGAAAAATGGCAATGGACACATTAAAGACCTACCCGGCCAACGCCATTTACTGTTATACAGACGGGTCGGTCATGAAGGACCCCGTAAGAGCTGGGTATGGGGCCTATATCGGTTACCCAGACCACGAACCAGACAAGATGTCAGGCACATGCGGCCTCGCTGCAAGCAGCTTTGATGCAGAATTAACGGCGATAACCAACACAATCAATTAACTGCTCCAAAAATTGCATAAAAAGATAACCGTTGCGACTACCGTTGTAATGGTTACCGATTCTCAGTCCTGCCTCCAAGCCATGGCTTGACGCACGTCTTGCAAGAGTGTCCGCAGCTCGCGGGTACGCAGCTCCGCGAGCTGCGGTAAGACGTATCCAGTGGTTCACTATGTTTGTATGGAAGCTATGAGGCACTATGTTCCCAAACTTTAGATCTGACCGAACCAAACTTGAACATTAAATCGAACCGAACCGAACTGAAACATTAAATGGAACAGAACCGGAACTTTATATTTAGTTAATTTGCTACTCTTTGTCTTCTGTAAAAGAACCCCTTTTATTTTTAAAATAAAAATAAACCTTTTTTTCCATACAAATATCGTTAATATGGCATGCATGCAATGGAAACGATTTGTATTTTCCTTCCTTCATGGAATAGTACCAGGAAAAAGAAGAAGACAGAGGAAGCGATGGAAAGACAACATTAAAGAATTGACAGGCCTGTCATTTAATGACAAACAATTATATCCAAGGAAAAGTACAGAGAGAAATTGAGAAAAACGGTTGACAGATCTTGTGTGACGCCCTAACGATTCATCAGAGTAATGTAGAGGTGAATGTCAACGATAACATATTTTTTTTTATCAAGATTTTATTAAAAGTTTTTTTTTCCATGTGTGTAATGGTGTAGAAAATTATGCACTGCCATCATTAAACATTCTTTGGTGTTCAGATCATAGGCATTAAGTTTGGACGACAATTGTAGCTATAGATCATGGACATGTCTACTCATGCATCGTCTCCACAACTAACATTTAGTTGAACTCGAACATTTTGTTTGTTTCTTAAGAATTGAAAATGATTTTATCCTAGCCCTAAAGCTCTCGCAAGACGGCGGCTAATGGTAGCTGGAAGGATTCGAACCCGGAATCATCGAGATGAAAGTCCAGAACGCATGCCACACGACCAGTTAACCAAAAGCAAAATTATGCTTACTGGTAAAATAGGCCACATAGAAAAAAACTTTTGTGATCAAATTTAACATTGACTAATGATACGTGCGTTTTAACCTGCATTGATTACCCTAAGACGATTCCGAAGTGTGACAAGTTGGATTAAGATTTGGCCGTTTTGGGTGTCTAAGGGATTTTATAGTTTGAGAACCCACACTTGCACATAAGATCTACAAGCACAGCGTTATAATGCAGGCAACAAATACTATGATGTAAACTTATGTACAGTTAATTATACAAAATAAGATAATGAAAGGTGAAATGCTGTACAGTTTTTAGTATGGGATCTAGCGTATTTACATATATAGGAGACTATCATCACTAGATTTGAGAACCAAGTGGTCTGAGTGTCATTAGGCTGGTTGCTTAGCTTAAGGTCCGGTGCTGCACTGAAGATACGGGTGTGGCTGGTAGTGATGCTGTCTACAGGTGGGCTTGCGTAGTTGATCCAGGCTCCGGGTGCAGTCCAACGTTGTATGATTGCAGAGCTAAGCTGCTTATACCATCCAGTCAAGCCAGTGACGAGTCTGTGGCGAGCGTTGTTACTTGGACTCTTGAAGGATGAGTAGGACTGGTGTCTACATATCTGGTGCCAGCAAATCTGCTATCAGCTTAAGGTTGCTAAGATTTCAGGCGAATGTTGCCTATAAATAAAAGCTGCAACGATATGATGTATATGTCGGTTTAGCCATAATGATAACACTGGGAGGTAGATGCCTTTCCGTTAAGGACATCTTCAGAATGATGTAGAGAAACTATAAGCTAGTTTCATAAATATCAACGGGAACTAACAAATGAATATAGTGTCCTATCAAGGGAGATAACAATAATAATGGGGACTCACATAAAGGGAAATAACAAACAGTCATAAGTGATATATGATAAGTAATACAATTGACGTTCACCAATCACGGTGAATAGCAAGTACATACATCGCTTAGATAAATGAGATGAAAAGGGGGAAGGGGAGATCAACGACTGATACTCGCCCATGCTCTCACATAAGTAAACACAGAGCATAAGTAAATACATACTCAGTAATAACATGTTTACATAAATGTCTTGATAATTCCCTGCCAAGGAATTAATCAAGGATAATATATTGAAGGCGCGTGCTGGGCGCTAATATATTCGAGTTACATTAATAATAGTTAAAGAGCTAAATACATCTGGTAAGAATTGTTAATAAATTCTAGTCCAGATGGCTTGAACATTTAACCATAAAAGTCATGATATAAAATATAAGTATACAGTAATCTACTTACATTATCCATGATAAGAATGCACAAATATGTACACAAATAATGTAGTAATAAATGCACATATTTATATATATACTAAGTAAAATGATTTTCAAGCACTTTACAAAGTTACATACCACCAATCCAAAGTAAAATATGGCAATGAAAATAGTCCAGAGCTCAAGCAAGAGATAGATGTGCTCCCTGTCAGCTCTCCAGCGAGAATGAGATCGGACGATGAAGTTCTGTCCATATACACGTGGAGAGTGGGGTGGTGGCGGGAGAGTTTCCGGAAGATAGACATTGCGCGAAGGGGCGAGTTGAAAGCCCAGGAAATTTGCCCAGGTGGTCAGAGACCAAAAAGGGGGGGGGGTGATCGGAGGTGCCCAGGGCAAAGTAGATTACACCTTGATACTGGCCTTGCGCTAGACAACCGGGGAGATCGCCGCCAGAGGGGTCGAGTTGAATGGGCCCTTTGAAGTGACTAAGTCAGAAACCCCATTGACAACGAACAGCATGCTGAGAATTACTCCCTTAGAGCACGTGAGAGGAAGCGAGCAGTGAGTCTTAAGGTTGCCTTGCTAGGACCGCCTGTTCCGCACGATTCAGTCTACTCATTGCCCGGTGAAGCTCACGTCCCTTGTCCGAAGAATCCCAGCCATCGTGCCAAAGTGTCAACATGCGTTTGTCGCCTAGGGATCGTACACTTTGATAAGTGCACGGTTCATCATGTTCGATTGCCGTTGCGACCGCGGTTTTCGCGAGCTGGTCAGCCAAGTCGTGGCTGACCACCCCACAATGGGCGGGCACCCATTGCAAAGTAACGATCACGCCGAATCGTAGGAGACGCCCTCCGACCGTTAGGACGTCCCATACCCTTCTAACACCTTCATCAAGCCCTTCTAAGGCCTCTAGTGCGGCCATCGAATCCATGAAAAGGATTATGTCATTCGCCGACGCAGTCCCGTTACGTACCATCGTTGCCACCTAGTCCAGTGCTTAGAACATTGCTTCGAGTTCAGCCTCGAGGCTGCTTTTCTGCTGACAGGATCCCCTGAGCTCGTCACTTTCGGGATTGCCAGAGAGTCGAACTACCGCCCCGTACCCAGCTTTCACAGTTCCCTCTAGCGTCTGCACAGAGCCGTCTGTATAGATGGTGGTTACTCCGGCTGGATATGATGCGATAGTCTCTTTGGCTGCTTGTAGTAGCCGTGTAGGATGACTCTGCCGCGTCACCACTGGGTCAAGTAGGCCCTTCCGTATCGTCGGCATGCCGAGGGCCTCCATCGGGAAGATAGAACCGGACGGGGAAAGAGCAGCCCGCTCCACCGGCAGATTCGCCTCTCTGACCAACCCACGCGCCACATGCATGAAGCAGGAACGGTTTTTGAGGCGTCTCCTACCCTCCCAGTTGTCGACCAGACTTCTGAGTGGGCATCCATCTTCCAGCCTCATGAGCTAGTATGACGGCTCGCTCTCTGCGCAATTTCAACGGTGGGATGTTTGCCATAATCTCGCCAGCGGCAATTGGCGTTGTCCTAAAGGTTCCACAGATTAGTCTTATGGCTTGGTTCTGAACAGCATCTAGGCTAGCTAGAGTCGTTTGCTAAGGCCAGACCTGAACAGGAAGACTGTAGTCCAAGTGAGAGCGTACTGCACCCACGTACAGCCCTCTCAGCACGTCCGCTCTGGCTCCCCACTTCGTTCCAGCTAGCTGTTTTACGATGTTCAGCTTCTCGGAAGCTGTTTCCTTCACCTGCTGAATATGATCGCACATAGTCAGTTTCTGATCGAGAATTACTCCAAGGTACTTGGGCTTTTTATCCCATTTCAGAATCTTGCCATCGATTCGTAGCTCGACAGGTTCCTTCAATATATCAAGGCCCAGCGTAAACCATGAGTAAACCGACTTCGAGTGGTTTACCTCAAGGCTCCACATTCTGGCGTAGCAGGATAAAGTTGTTAATGCCTGCTGGAGAGTGCCAATGAGCTGTTGGCGATCCCTCCCTAACTCCCACAACACGATATCATCTGCAAACAACAGCTTCTGACATTGCAAAAGGGCCGGCAAGTCGTTGATATAGACCAAAAAAGCGTACAGCTAAGTGCCGATCCCTGGCGGCACCCCCTGCTCGAGTGGAAGTTTCCTTGACAAGTGCTTACCAACACGAGTCTGTACCATTCTTTCCGTGAGGAAATTTTGGATCCACTTAAGCATATATGAACCGACACCTAAGTTCATCAGTTTCAACAACAAACCGGGCCTCCATGCCCTTTTGTAGGCCTGCTTGAGATCGATAAATACCGCTAGCGTCGACTGACCAGGTCGATTTGTGTTGCGCCACTGGAAGCCATCCGCCACTTTCTGCATGAATAACGTCACTTGATCTATCGCATTTCGTTGCCTGAGACCCTTCGTTTCTAGAAACCATGTCAGCCTTCTGTTGACCATGCGTTCGGCCGCCTTCTTGACGTTGGACGTCAACGAAACGGGTCGGTAACTTTCTGCACGATCTGGTACCTTCCCCTTTTTGAGCAGGGGAACAATCGTTGCCATGCGCCAAGCCTTAGGGAAATCCCCCTTAGTCCAAGTACGATTGATCAAATCCAACAGTTTCCTTCTGCCAATAGGACCTAGATGTTTCAGCATTTCGTTGCTGATCCCATCTGGCCCCGGTGCCTTGCGCAACTTGCACTTCCGAAGTGCAATATCTAGCTCTCCGTAGGTAAAAGAGTTAATGAATGTGCTCGTCTCGTCCTCACCATAGACGTAACTGCGTTTCGCTTTAGCCTTCCTTCTGCCGTGTAGAGCTTTCGACACTTTGCTCCTCTCACCCGTCCTAGAGATGGCCGCAAAAGCATGGTTTAGAGCGTCCGACCGTTTAGAGTCAGTGACCACCAAGCCATGAGCCGTTTGCAGGGGCGCAGCTGCTTTTGGTTCTTTCGCCCTGGTTAGGTTGTTGAGAAGTTTCCATGCCTGTCGTCCGTCCGCAAGATCCAGGTTAGCACATGTCTTGGCCCTTTCTGTCTCGTACCCTCCGCAATGGCTTCCTTTACCTCCACCGTAAGCTTCTTGTAAGCTCTCCTGGTTTCATCGGTTTTTCGACGACTGTGCTGCCTACGTGCAGCCCGCCTCAGTCGGATTAGGCGTGCCAAAGCGGGAGACCAAAAGTGCCTAAACTTGCGCCCCCCGTAGGACCTCGGGATAGCTTTTTGAACAGCACCTAAGATGGCTTTGACAAAGAGTCCGTAAGTCTGGTTAATGCAATCTGCTTGGATATCTGCTTGCATCCGATGCACTCCTGAACAGATCCCAGTTAGCACGATTATACACCCATTTTGGTTCTGTGTATGGGATACTCACGTTGAGCTTTTCGAGTTCGATTGTGACCAAGACCGGCAGATGATCGCTACCGACGTCGTTGAGCACGTCCACTCTCGACTGTGACCTTAAGTCAGTTGACACCAGTGACAAATCTGGTCGCGACATGCCCCCATGCCCGGTGTGCAGAAAGGTCGGGGGGCTGTCTTTGCCCTGCAAAACAACCAGGTTTGTTTCGTCACACATCTCAAGTAGTCGGCGCCCTCGGATGCGACGATCATCCTTGTATCAAATGGCTCACGCAGTTTGAATTGCAACTCAGACTTAGTAGGATTGTAGAAGTTTACGCATGTGAATCGCTGACCATATTTGTACAACTCCACTGTCAAAGTGTCCGTCCCGACGGGTCCCGCAGGGGCGCTTGATTCCACTACTCGGGCCGTAAGCGTATTTTGTACGAACGTTACTAATACCTGGCACCTCGAGCAGGAACACCGGTAGGCCGTGAAGCCGTAAAGTAGAGGTGGCCCCTCGTCTGAGCGTAGAGTCTCTTGACACAGTAGGACATCTGCCTCGTATTGCTCTGCTATCGTATAGACCTCAATCCGTTTCAGTGAGAACTGCCGATTCAGATTGAGATGGATAATCCGAAGCTGTTTGCTTCGGTATTAACCGGGTAGGAGTGCACCACTCTCCCTCGCCTTGCCTCCTGGTGCGTTCACCTTTCGGGTTTTGGTGAATGAGGGTGTACCACGTCCTCTAGCCTTGCCTCCTGGTACGATCACCTTTCGGGTTTTCGTGGGGGGCACAACTCCCCCGTTTGTGCGTGAGGCCATCGTGGCGCTTTGGGACAGTGGGCTGGGCCCGGGCGTCGCGCCTGTTCAGGCTTCTGCGCGGTGTTGATGCTTGTAGATAGATCTAGTGTAGATCTACGTCTGACTGGAGGTAATACCGAACTCAAAACTACTTCAGTAACACCGGCGAAAAGCCGAAACAAACAAAATATGTAGTCGACGCTGATGCTGTTTACAAATCCATTTAATTACTAAGAAGGGAATCGTCCTATGTCAGCTCTGTCCGTTAATCCGTATCTATATTCTACTGCTCTACACAAAGCATCCTCTTTCTAGCGTCACTAAGAGCGTTCTTGTTTTTTAAAGATCTGTCACGTCATTTGTCGCTAAGTAAAACTTTACCCTTATTCCCGAAACAAATAACTAATTCCTAATCATGTCATAACAACTCCTCCCCCTCCCGCTAAAAAAAATTGCCAGTCAATTTTTTATCTACTGTCTTAGTCTTACATTGTGCAAGGGCCAAAATGTAGGGAAACATAAAAGACAACACAACTTGAGTCTTGATTTCGGTTTCAACTTCTTCATCATTGTCCCAAACTCAAGTTGATCTGAACACATATTTCCCTCAACTGTCACCAAGTGCTACTGTCCAATGAGATGTGCCATAGGTGGCCGCCGACATAGTCCGTATATCCATACTTTATCACATCACATTCCAGAGGTTCCACCACTTTCCCTCACACGTCAGGACAGACATTTTACCTAATATGACAAATTAACATTTATCAATAATCGTTCTCCCACTATACACCTAACGTTCTTTCGGGCATTTACAAGTGTATTTTATTTCCTCTCTCCACTTACTTGTCCCAGCGCGACCTAACTCTTTACTGATGTATGAGCATGATCAACAACAAGGAATAACTTATAAAACTTACTTTCCCTTGATATCAATACCTCGTCGCCTTATAAATGCCCTATCTATTCATACGTCCATACATACAATTCATACATATTAATATTCATACATAATAAATAACTAACATGAGTCAATCTAATACTAACTAATACTACAACAACATAATACCCATCTGATTATGACTACTAGCCAAATCAATTAATTAAGAATAAACAATTTAAATAAAATCCAACTTATTTACACTACGGTTGTATAGTGTTATGTTTCACATGCTATCTACACGACCCATACATTTGTTCTCTCCAACTGGAGTTAACATCTCTTCTTACACCACTATAGCCCGCTTGTGTCCTTCTTCCTCTGTATGACGTGCGCTTACCGCTACCACAGTCATCGCTTCTATCATCAATGTCGGATACAGACCTGTGCCTCCTATCCGAACTCGCAATCTTCTGTTCAGATTGTTCTGCCCTACTCCAACAGTCTTTAGCGATGTGCCCATGTTTATGGCAGTTAAAACAAATTCTGTCCTTTCTAGGTTTGTTTCGCCTCATGTTGCCATATCTGTTTGTCCAACTTCTAACCTGTTTGTCAGTAGCGGCTCTGACACCTGCTACATTTCCAAGTAAAACATCTCTAGATAACCTCGGCATGGCTACCCCTTCACAATACCCTGTGTATAATGGAGATCGAAGGAACACTTTGCACGCTTCGAACCTCTTAACTGCGCCGTCTGCCAATCTGACTGATTTGGTATAGCCTAAATAATCATTGGACTTAACTAATCCCCCTCTAACCGCGAGTGTACTGCTAGCTGTGTCCCGGATCACATTTACCTGTTTATTATTTATCATGCCCGGATATAATTTAAATCTATCTTCCCCACAATCAACGTAGTTAATTTCTTCATCTGGTTCACTATCTCCATTATCCTGTTCCCTACCTTGAATGTTCCTCACAAAATTAACCCTATCTGATGGCCGATTATCCCTCTCTTGTCTACGGTTTCCTTGATTACCTCTCCTATCACTAGTGCCACTATTATCCTGTGTATTCCCATTGCCAGCTCCATTCCCTCTATGTTTTTTACATTGGTATGCCATGTGTCCCTTTTCCTGACAGTTAAAACATGTAACCTCCCTAAGGTTTCTATCACCCGCTTTAGGTCTATCTATTCTCCTATCATAACTTTTCCTGCCGTCGTTTTCATTTTCCCAGGATCTATCCTTTATGCCATCATAACTATCCCGACTATTGTTCCCACGTTCCCTGGACCTACCATTTCTCCTACCATAGGTGTCCCTATCACTAACATCATTCCTTCTACAATACTCCCTATCATTGCTATCATTTCCCTTTACATAATTTACCAGGTCAATAACTTTTTTGTGGTCTCTAACTGAAAGTGGGTTGTTTGGATAAGCATTCTTAAAGATCCTAATAATTTCTACCAAGTCTTCAATTACCTTAGGGTTTCTCTCTTTTATAAAGGACTGTAGCTGAGGGTCGCACTTGTTGATAAAATTGTCAATTAGAATAAAGTTCTTCAACCCTTCGTAGGTGTTCTCCACATTTTCGAATCCGAGCCATTTAGTGAAGAAGTCCTTCTCTGAGTTGATAGTTGTTTGTGGATCAACTTGGCTGGATGGAGTGTTTTCGTAATACTTCTTTCGGAATGTTGCCGCGTTGTGCCCGTATGCGTTTAGCAGTTCCTTCTTTAGCACCTGATAGCTATTTTGCATCGAGTGATCGTGGTTCTGGCAAATCGTGAGGGCTTTACCATGCACGAAGTCCAACAAGATTTCGGACCACTCCCTCTCTTGGACATTAAACTTTGCTAGTTTAATTTCAAAGCGTTTAAGATAGTCGCCGATGTCGTCCTTGTCTTCCGCAAAAGGTTGTATTTTCTTTTTCATCCATGCGGCGCTACTATGGCTTTCTATATTGGCGCTATTGTTGCTGTTCCCTTCGATGGGCACACTTACACCAGCCTCTATCCTCATCTGCTCAACTTGAATTCTCACTTTTCTGTCCGCCTCTTCTTTCTTCTCCCTCTCTGCACGTTCCGCCTCTCTAACCTTTTCCCTCTCCAACTTTTCTGCCTCTCTAACCTTTTCCCGCTCTATGCGATCTGCTTCTTCTTTTTCCTTTTCTCTGGTCTTTTCCGCTTCTCTAACCTTCTCTCTCTCTAGGCGTTCTGCTTCCCTAACTCTCTCCTTCTCCAAGCGCTCTGCTTCTTCTTTTTCCTTTTCTCTGCCTCTAGCTTTCTCTCTCTCCAAGCGTTCTGCTTCCGCCGCCACCAGCTGCTGCACATAGGCAGTTAGTTCTTTGCCTCGCAGTTCTAATTCTGTCTTGGCTTCCTGAATTAGCTTTTTTCTAAATTCTTCTATGTCGTAACCTGAAGTAGTTGCCATATTCCTTATTTGTTACTTTATCCTACGATATGATACCTCTTATACCAACAAACAAAACCCTTGGCGTCTAACTACCAACTTAGACTAATAACCACTTCTACCCTTTCTCAAGATACACTTAGTATCCTTGGTACAAGTGTGTAGGCTACACTTTGACCCGACTGAATACGCTGTGCGACACACGCACACTCAACCGACACCGTGTTACTCAACACGAGTGGCCGGTAAATAGACCAACCTGTCTATTTACAAATACTAAAATTACAACTGGGCAATCAGGCTTCACCTCGATTGTTCCCCAGATCTAGTCTAGATTACGCTAGATCTTAATTACCTCTTACCTGCTTTCACAGCCAGGAGTGTATATAACTTACAACTCATACAAATAAACTATGAAAATAAACTTAAATACGATAAACACCAAACTACAGATCCAGTTCTAATGAATGAGACTTTCGTCTGACAGTAAGACTTAAGACGGGAGTATTGCAAACAATTAATACATGACGTTACTAAAATTTAACTAAATGATTCACACTCACATACAGGACGCATTAACAGCTAAACATAAATATGGACCTCTTGCTAGATTACACCTAATTTTAAGGATATCCCCAATCCACCACGATTTAACCTGGTAGTGATAATCTAGCGAGTGGTCACTTCCTTACAGACTCTAATTATTCTAAGGAGAAAGTAGTTAAATAACACTTGACTTATCTGTCTACGAAGCGGCGATAACTCCACAGTCAGTCTCGGGTCCACTCTTCCTACGCTAATGTCTGTCCCGGCGGCAAGGCTCACAGCGATGTCTTCCCTAGCGGTGAGACAAGACCAACGAACGTTTCGGCTCTCCAAGGTCCTCCGGTACTGGTCTGCAATGGCTCCGGTTCTTCGGTGGTACGGCGTCTGGTTCTGGTTCACGGTGATCTGTCGTCTGGCTCCGGTTCGTCGATGGCGTAGAGTCTGGTTCCGGTTGCTGGTTCCGACGCAGGTACGGTGGTTCCAGGTGGTCGTCTGTCCAAAGTGAACCTGTAACGGTCCAACTATTAACACAGCGACAAAGTCAAAGTCCAGTGCTAAACCACCGGTTATCTGGCTATCTAACGTGTAGCACAGAATTCAGCCGAGCTGTAAATCAAATTAGCACTACTGTACTTAAGTGCCGTAGGCAGTACGATGTCTCCTACGTCAAAAGTTCTTTGGCGTGACCCCAACGGTCGATCTTGGCCTTGCAGAAGGTGACCTTCACGTTCGTTCTCACTATGCCGGGCAGGCGATATCTCTTCAGTACGGAATCGACAGGACGGTTTTCTTCCCTCCACAAAACTGTAGCCTTCTCGATAGAAGCTTCAATACGATGCCACAAGTATGGGCATTTACAAATCACAACTGTAGATCTAGATCTATATTTCGTTACCTCCTAGGTCTACGAGTCCAGGGTCTTACTGGCTTTCCTTCGCCGACGTGGCTGTATAATCAGGGTCTAGCTGCAGACTAGGCCGATGACGTTAACTTCTGCCTCCTCCTAACAGAGGGCTTCTATTCTTCTTGATGTTGCTGCCAGTAAGCTCCGAGTCGGGGGTCGCCACGTTGTTCAGGCTTCTGCGCGGTGTTGATGCTTGTAGATAGATCTAGTGTAGATCTACGTCTGACTGGAGGTAATACCGAACTCAAAACTACTTCAGTAACACCGGCGAAAAGCCGAAACAAACAAAATATGTAGTCGACGCTGATGCTGTTTACAAATCCATTTAATTACTAAGAAGGGAATCGTCCTATGTCAGCTCTGTCCGTTAATCCGTATCTATATTCTACTGCTCTACACAAAGCATCCTCTTTCTAGCGTCACTAAGAGCGTTCTTGTTTTTTAAAGATCTGTCACGTCATTTGTCGCTAAGTAAAACTTTACCCTTATTCCCGAAACAAATAACTAATTCCTAATCATGTCATAACAGCCCGAGGGATGCTGGCCACCCGATTCACATCCCAAAGTATTGCCGGTCTTTAGGGGGGGGGGCACGACTCCCCCGTATGTGCTTGAAGCCATCGTGGCGCTATGTGATAGTGGGCTGGGCTCGGGCGTCGCACCCGAGGGATGCTGGGCTGGCACCTGACTCACATCCAGAGGAAACCGTTTCCTCCCGTGTTAACTTATCCGATAGTTTGTGACACAACAGCTTGATTTGCTTTTAACAAGTCGCTGAATCTGGACATATTGTTTCTAGAATCCTTTTTCTCTTGCTATTTTCCAGAGTGATTCCGATGGACACTACCAACCTTTTTTTTAATCAACAAAACTAATCAACATCGTTTGTTGTTTCGCAGGACGTAAACCTGTTCAGTGCTTGATTTGCCTTTTCGGAAGCAGTTGAGAAACACTAGTATATTTTAAAACCTTTTACGTAAGGAGCTCTTAAATAATCTCTAATAAAAATGTTCAACTCAATGTTTCTCAAATAAGTAATTGTACATTTTAATTGTATGTAATCACTATTGACAAAATGTAAAAAAAAACAAAAAACGACAGTTTAAAAATATAATCGAAAACCATTTTCTTGTGTAACCAATCAATTAATTAGCTTACAGTTTTATTGTTCAACATAAAGAAAAAACAAAGTTTGTTTTTTAAGGGGAAGAGTTTTTATTCCTTGGGAAGGGGGAGTTGACACCCTGAGCCTACCGCACCGGGTGACACCGACCTCTCGTGACGTCACTGCTTACAAACACTTTTTTTTTGGTAACTTTCTTTCGTTTCATACATTTTAAATGTATTTTTGCACAGATCTAGATCTTAAATCTAATCGTCCTCTAGGTGTAGATAATTGTCAGAGTGATCCTTAGATCATTGTGGTTATCAAATGTGTTTTTAAAATATCTATGAAAGCGTGTGAGTGCAGAAAATTACTACAATTTGAAATGTAGAGACTGTAGTTACTGATAATGTGCAGTACAATTTCCAAACGACTAGATGAAGATTAAAAATTAAAATTCTTAATCTTTGTCACTGTGAAAATAAGGGCCTATGAAAAGAATGTATATTGAAGGGTTTTTCTAGCTAAGGTGCCTCTAGGTGTAGATCTATAACTGAAGAACTACAAACATCTTGATAATAAAATTCAGCAGCACGAGATTTCTGTAAATGACGTTTAAATGTTTGTAAAATGTTTTTAATGTTTCAGATGTTTTTTAGCAGGCCTCCAATGTTATACTAGTTCGAGGTGGACGACGTCTTTGCACGAGTTGCGTGATATATGCCAGTCGCAACTGAGCATGCATAGTCCCGTGAATCGCTGCAAGCATCAATCTTCGGAACTGAAGACATTGCCATTATAATCTAGATGAACTTTTGTCCCTTTTTGTCATATGACTTATCATATGACACAGCTATAGACTGAATCTTCTACTGGTAACTCTACTTTGTTCTAACTGTCACACCAGCTGATCGATTTCTTGTAGACTCTCATCAACTGACTGTTCAGTATCTTATCTTATATAATACAGACGTTACTTCAAAAAAGAAGATACGTCCTACGCGTCATGCATTTAGTCATGCATATTAACCAATGATTTAAATTCTGCCAAGTCACTGGTTTTTCTGGCTAGATCAGGCAACCCATTCCATGCTCTAATAGCACTAGGGAAGAAGGAGTATTTGTACAAATTTGTCCTAGCATATGGGACGAGGAATGTGCCTTTATTTTTGTGTCTTTCAGAGTATTTTATTAAATTTTGTTTTTGTATTTGAAGATTATGGTTCAGTGTTTTATGTATAATTGCTACTTTACTTTTGAGTCTTCTGTCCTGAAGGCTTCCTAAATTTAGTGATTTTACTAATGGTGTTACTCTAGTCAAATGTGAATATTCGTTTGTTATGAATCTCACTGCTCTATTTTGTGTTTGTTCCAGTTTCTTAATGTTTTCTTGAGTTGACGGGTCCCAAACGGAGGATGCATATTCTATTATTGGCCTAACCAAGGTTAAATAACATTTTAGTTTTATGTTCTTATTTGATTTATAGAAATTTCTTTTAATAAACCCTAATGCTTTGTTTGATTTTTTTTATAGTTTCCTCAATATGTGGATTCCATGACAGTTTTTCATTTATTATAACACCTAGGTATTTTGCGTTTTTAGTCTGTGTTACTGGTTTGCCATGAATAAGATAAGTGGAATTAATTTGTTTTAGTTTTTTTGTTACTCTTAACAACTGACATTTTTCTGGGTGGAAAGACATGCTCCAATTTGATTCCCATTTCTGTAATTTATCTAATTCTCTTTGTAAAATATCTGTGTCTTGTGTTGTTTTTATTGTTCTATATATTATGCAATCGTCTGCAAATAATCTGACTTTTGTTCCTGAACTAATGCAATTTGGTAAATCATTTATTTAAATTAAAAATAGTAGTGGACCCAAGACTGTTCCTTGAGGTACACCTGAGTTTACTGTTATTGGTGTTGATTTAGAGCCATTTATTATTACAGTTTGTTCTCTCCCTATAAGGTGAACTGAAGGTTAAAAGAGTTCACTGTAAAATTAGAATTTTGAATTCAGCACACTAACAATGAATTATGAATATCGAGTAGGCCTCTTCAACTTTATGGACTAAACTATGGAGTGGTGATGATTAGTCACTCCTAAATTTTTAAATAGTGCCGGTGCGTAGGTTATGGCATTCTAGCACCAATGTGTATTAAGTGCACAATTGTTGAACGCACTTTCTTTTGTTGCCTTGCTTGTAAGCTGATGGAGTGCTTTTGTTATAATGCTGGTGAAACGTTTTCTTTGAGATTCTTCTGTGTTCCCCTGTTTAGGGTGAGTATCTAAGGCACGACTGCATTTCGCGGTTGTTTTCGATGCCATAGTATACTAGACTGGTTCTTTTAGTTTGTCTTTATTTATGTCTCTACTGGGAGTAAGTATGGGATTGGAGTTCTACACTAAATACTAGATTCGGCAGTTTTTTGTTGTGATTGCGAGCATTTATGTGTCACGTTGTCGGACAGCAAGCTGTAGAATTACTGTTTAATTAATATATCCATAATATTAGAATGTTTCAAATGTAATGTCATTACTCCATCAGTTGTCATCATAACTTATATTCATATCATTAAACAATTACATTGTCACCAGTGAATTACTTATTTATTTGTAAGCACGAAGGTACCTGTTGAATGTATGTGCATGCATTCTTTAAGACTTAGTTTTAAAAATAAAATCTTTCAGAAACTTGAAATGCCTTGAGAAATATCACGTGAATTTTAGTGACTTGAAGATAACAAATTATTTTATTCAAAAGTGAATTATTCTACATTTGATTGTATTAACATTTAAGATTGAACAAAGATTTACTTCTCAATTGTTTCACTCCTAGAGATTGTACAACTACAAATAGATGTCAAACAAATAACTTTTTGTTCATAGAATGTAGCCACAAGGTCAACTTCCACAAGACATTCTGTATGAATCAGAAGGCAGGAGAGCCGCTGGTCACCCACTTTGACGGTATATTGTATGCAAATGGGACGTGAAGCTCTTCAAAATCGACACCAACAGCTAGAAAAAAAAGTGGCACTTGTTAAATCCACATGGAGAGCAAGTTTTAAGGAAGGGTTCCAGTTTGCAGATGCCTTACACAACAGCAGTAGAAAGGAGGATGACAACAGTGCCCAACCTGTGACCGCAGCTGTGTATCAAGGTTTGGCCACTTTAGTCCCACAAGACGTTGCAAGGTAAAAAGATGACGTCTCGAGACGTGCCACAAACAAACAAAAATAGAAACAAGAACAACGTCAAACAAAAAATACATTTTGTTTCCACCAATACCTGGGGGGGGGGGAGGGCCAGTAGACACACAGAAAACACAAATAGTCAAGTGTAACGTGTAGTAGTCATTTTTAGTCATTAAAAGCCAGGTAATCAACTACTGAGTACCGGTACCTAATCACTGAGTACCGGCATTTATTTTATTTTTTTTTTCCAAAAAAGCACTGTATATATATATATATATATATATATATATATATATATATCAAGATATCTTATTTAGAATTCTTAAGCTCTGGTCTAGATTTGGATCTACTTCTAGATCTAGAATCTAGATGTTTTGTACATTAGATTTACGTAAAAATATAAGCAAAGCTTAACTAATCTATCAATGAACTGAAAGCAATTTTAAATGTAATAAACGACTCAGTTTTCGGTTAACTCCGGCTGATTACTACATGTTGTTGTTTTGTTGTTGTTGTTAAATTAATGCCAAGTCTTTATTTATTTATTTTTACTTTGAAAAAATATAATTGTCAAACTAGAGTATTTCCCGTGTAGCCAACGAGAAAGTAATTCTCTTCTCAGCGATATACATCAACTGTTAATTTTCTTGGAAATTCGTTACAGCCGTTTTTGAGATCCGAGCTCAAGTTCCACCATCCTCCCACTTTTCTTGAAGTTGTGACTTTAAAATATTTTTGGAAACAGGAAAAATATTTTAAAATGCATGAGAAGTGGGAAAAATCACGTGATCAAAATTTGTACCAGACCGAAAGATAGAGTGAAGAGAAGCTTGGTGATCAAAACTTGTATCAGACCTAGAGATAAAGTGAAGAGAAGCTTGGTGATCAAAACTTGTACCAGACCTAGAGATAAAGTGAAGAGAAGCTTGGTGATCAAAACTTGTATAAGACCTAGAGATGAAGTGAAGAGAAGCTTGGTGATCAAAATTTGTACCAGACCTAGAGATAAAGTGAAGAGAACCTTGGTGATCAAAACTTGTACCAGACCTAGAGATAAAGTGAAGAGAACCTTGGTGATCAAAATTTGTACCAGACCGAAAGATAGAGTGAAGAGAAGCTTGGTGATCAAAATTTGTACCAGACCTAGAGATAAAGTGAAGAGAAGCTTGGTGATCAAAACTTGTACCAGACCTAGAGATAAAGTGTAGAGAAGCTTGGTGATCAAAACTTGTACCAGACCTAGAGATAAAGTGAAGAGAAGCTTGGTGATCAAAACTTGTACCAGACCTAGAGATAAAGTGTAGAGAAGCTTGGTGATCAAAACTTGTACCAGACCTAGAGATAAAGTGAAGAGAAGCTTGGTGATCAAAACTTGTACCAGACCTAGAGATAAAGTGAAGAGAAGCTTGGTGATCAAAACTTGTACCAGACCTAGAGATAAAGTGAAGAGAAGCTTGGTGATCAAAATTTGTACCAGACCTAGAGATAAAGTGAAGAGAAGCTTGGTGATCAAAACTTGTACCAGACCTAGAGATAAAGTGTAGAGAAGCTTGGTGATCAAACTTGTACCAGACCTAGAGATAAAGTGAAGAGAAGCTTGGTGATCAAAACTTGTACCAGACCTAGAGATAAAGTGAAGAGAAGCTTGGTGATCAAAACTTGTACCAGACCTAGAGATAAAGTGAAGAGAACCTTGGTGATCAAAACTTGTACCAGACCTAGAGATAAAGTGAAGAGAAGCTTGGTGATCAAAATTTGTACCAGACCGAAAGATAGAGTGAAGAGAAGCTTGGTGATCAAACTTGTGAAATTGTTGCCAAAATTGTCATCCTAGTTTGACTATACAAATATAAATGTGCTTATCACATTAAACTTTTGGTTCACTATGGAGAGGTTAGGTGGTCGAGGAGAAATCTTTCATAGGTACCCCCCCCTCCCCCAATCATTTGTAGATCTGCGCTGCACGCTGAACCCTGATGAGAGGTGACACAAAGGTCAACTTTTTTAAAATTGTAAAATCATGAAATAGCCTCTCAATAAAATGTGTGAATAGTGTCCACTGTCTCTTCTTTCGTGTCATCCATTAGGTGGACATAATGCATCTACCGCCCTTTTCCACTTCGCTAGTGCTACTATCTTCATACTCAAGATAGATGGGGGGGGGGAGGAGGGGACGGTAGGAGCAGCTAAACATTGACCGCTCCCACCTCCGATTTGTATTGACTGATTCCTAGATTTCTGAATGTGTCGTAGAGCCAGTCCACGCGCTGCAGTTTGAAAGCAAGCTGGGAGGACACAAAGTAAGAATGAGTTCAACATAGCGATACATAGTAGAAGGATGGAGACAACCTTTTAGTCACACAATGCCCAGCACCGACCCATCAGCCTATGATGACTATTACTCTGAAAGCGTAATTTTTTTTTGTTTTAAAAAATAAATAGGTTTATGTCGACTTTTTTAAAGCAAATACACCTTGGCAGGAAAAGATATAATTTTTTTAAAGCGTATTCAAATAAGTCTAGTAATCACTTCTATAGTAATCACTTCTATAGTAATCACTTCTATAGTAATCACTTCTATAGTTATCACTTCTATAGTTATCACTTCTATAGTAATCACTTCTATAGTAATCACTTCTATAGTAATCACTTCTATAGTAATCACTTCTATAGTAATCACTTCTATAGTAATCACTTCTATAGTTATCACTTCTATAGTAATCACTTCTATAGTTATCACTTCTATAGTAATCACTTCTATAGTTATCACTTCTATAGTAATCACTTCTATAGTGTGAAATACTCAAAAACGTTGCTGAAAAACATACACACACTGACACACATATATGTGTGTACATATAGCCATAAATATATATATATATATATATTGAATATTGAATATATATATATATATATTTATCATGGGCGTAGCCAATATTTTTTTTTGGGGGGGAGGGGGGGGCAGGGTTGTGAGGGATTCCCCCCCCCCCTTTGAAAAACATATATTTATATGTATGTATGTGAGTGTGTGTATATAATCTTTATTACATTCTCAGCCGTCAGTCTTTAGGAAGACGGCTTATTGTGCCCTAGAATAGGTTCTTCCTGGAGTTAGTGGGACAATTGTAGACTCCCCGCTATTGCCAGCAAGGGGGCCTGGGGCCTTGCCGCCAAGCACTATTTCTGATATTGAAAGCCAACAAAATGCATATTCTGAGGTATCTGCAGTGCATTTTCCTGCTATTAAAAAGTTTTATTTCAAAAACCTAATGTGCTATTCTTACTGACTTAGACCCTCCCGCGCCGTTCGGCGCATTCGCCGTCAAGCTGTTTCCACAAAAATCTGTCACTGGTAATGTCTGAGACCTCTTCCCAACTGCTCTGAGGACCTCCATGAATGTGTGGCGCCAAATTATACTAGGATGTCATCGCAACTCTTCTTATGCCTAATTCATTTTGTCGGAGAACATGTCCCGCAAACTTCATGCGACGCTCTGTCAGAATCTTACTAAAGGGTCGACTCCCAGTTCGGCATAGGATTTCCTTGATTGAGACACGATCTCTATAACTGACTCCTAAAATCTGTCTTAGTAATCTTTGTTGAGCCACATTTAGTGTTTTTCAATTTCGGCAGATGGCTATTCACTGCAATTTATTAAATAAGCCCCGCCACTGGTAGAAATGTGTAACCTCTCTTGAATACGCTCTTGGAATTAAGTGACTGTAGTTTGCTTTAGATTTTATATCGAAAAGTGAAGTTTTATCGTCAAAATCATCTGTTGGGGGTTTTATACTAAAAAATCTCTGGAGTTATGTGTTTTTTTAAATTGAAAACCCCATTTAGCTACGGTCATAGAATTTAGTAACTGTAGTTTGCTTTAGAATAATATTGAAGATAGAGGTTGTCCACCTCAAAACGCTCTGTAGGTGGATTTTAAAAAAAAGAAGAGGGATTGAAACTCAAAACCCTCAATTGTCTTGGCTACGCTCAAATAATTTTAGTGTGTAATTTGCTTTTTTTATATTGAAGAGGAATTTTGTAGCATCAAACCACTCTGAAGGGGGGTTTAAACTCAAATCCCTTTTGGCAACGCTCATAGCATTTTGAGAGCGTAGTTTGCTTTTTTTCTTACATTGAATATGTATTTTTTAGCTTGACACCCCGCTTGCGGAGGGTTTAAACCCAAGACCTCTTTGGCTACGCTCATAGATTTCTGAGTTTGTAATTTTCTTTTTTTTTATATTGAAGAGGTATTTTTTACCTTCAAACCCCGCTAAAGGGAAGTTTAAACTCAAACTGAGTCAAAACCCATTTAGCTACGCTCATAAAATTTTGAGTGCGTAATTTGCCTTTTTTTATACCGAGTATTGAAGAGGTATTTTTTAGCTTCAAAACCTTTGGCTACGCTAATAGAATTTTTAGTGTGTAATTTTCTTTTTAGCGGCTTCCGAAAGGGGAAAAGACGCTATTAGTTTTGAGCGAAATGTCTGTCCGTCTGTCCCGTTTAGATCTCGTAAACTAGAAAAGATATTGAAAATCCGACATCCCAATATTTTAGACCATTCAAAGTTCTGATGCAACGGCTACTTTCTTTTTCCTGAAAGCGAAAAATCTAATTTTTAAAATCAGTTATGCAAGCAGTTTTTTAAAGAGAAAAAGTTAATTAGTATGCATTATAAGTTAAACCTAATTTAAAACGAATAGTAATCTTATAAAGTTCATTTTCTTCAACGTTTTTGTAATAGTGGAATTTTTTAATTTTTTTTTCAAATATGAGATTGAACCTTTTTAAAACAATTACATTATTTATAAGACTTCAGTTAGACCAGGAGAGGCGCGGTAAAGCGCTTAGCTTTCGAACCGAGGGTCCCGGGTTCGAATCCTGGTGAAGACTGTGATTTTCAATTTCGGAATCCTTGGGTGCCTCTTAGTCTACCCAGCTCTAATGGGTACCTGACATTAACTGGGGAAAAGTAAGGACGGTTGGTCGTTGTGCTAGCTACATGACACCCTCGTTAACCTTAGGCTACAAAAAGAGATGAACTTTACATCATCTGCCCTATAGACCACAAAGTCTGAAAGGGGATCTAGTAAGGCCAGGTTCACATCTAACTTTGCATTCACTTGCACCTATCCTTTGATCTGCTGCACCGTTGGGGCACTACACAAGATCTGTCAACATTCTTTCTCCATTCTTATCTCTCATTTGTCTTTGATATAATTTCATTTGGATGTTCTTTCTGAAAGTATTGAAGCCTGCCTGGGTGGACCACTTCGGGGGCTGATTTTGAGTTTGTGTTTCCACACAAACTGTCTTTTGTAACCTTGTTTTATATTGTTTATTGCTAATTTTGGAGGCGGTTTAAAAATCAAAATCTTCCTTAACTGTGCTCGTGAAATTTGGGGGATAGTCGTTTGCATATTTTTTTGTTTTGTGCTATAGAAGAGGGGAATTTAACTGCGAAAACCCATGGGAAGGGGGGGGGGGTAAACTAACCCCCCCCCCTGGTAGGGGGTTTTAAACTCGAACCCCCCTGTAGGTTTTTTTAAACTCAAAACCCCCTTGGAAGAGGTTGTAAGCTCAAAAACCCTGGTAGGGGGTCTTAAACTCAAAACCTCCTTTGATGTGCTAGGGCAAGTGATAGTTTAGTATTAAAATCTCATCTAAAATAAACAAAATCAAAGCAAAAAATCAGTCACTAAATTCCGACCCCCCCCCCCCTCATGCGGGTACGCCAATGATATATATATATATATATATACACATATACTGGCCCCTTTTTCAATGTGGGAAAAAATTATTACTTTTCTTGTATTTTAACGTTTATTAATGTATTAGTAGTTAAAAGTTTAGCAATCCATCACTGAGTACCGGCACCTTGTTTTTTTTATTTTACAAACTACATAGCTACATACTAGTAGGGCCTATAACATTTGCAAAGCTACATACTTGCACGTTGCATCTCATATGATCATATGTCTGTAGACTAAAAATATATTTAGTAGCCATTTACTAGTCTCTCATTTGTCCGTAGGCCAAAATTAAACCTAGCGGCTACATACTTGTTAGTAGACCAAACTCTGGTACATTATAACTAGTCTAAGAGCTGGCTTTCCTAATTGTCGAAGTTTTCATCCCTTGATTTAAGTAGCTTTATCCTCCGTTTTCTGCCCTCTCTCTCTCCCTCTGCTCGTCTCATTCTTTCTGTCTATCCAGTCCTGTGCTGTGCAGTCTGGTCGTATGACACGCCAGTTTTATCACCGTGTTTGAAGGTTACTTGTGTGTCTGCTGTAGTGAACGCGAGGGGTTTTGGTGATAAAAATAGACGCATTTAGCCAGATTTATAACAATCTGCCAGTGAGCACCTGCTGGACCTCCAATTTGTTGTTGTTTTTTTCAAAACCGCAAACATGAATTTATTCCGTTCACTTACTAAACAGCTTATAGCTAAGAGACCAACGTTTTCAACATAAACAGACTTTATTAATATTGAATTATTAACAGATTTGCTTTAACAATATATAGAGATATAGATATAATATACAGATTGCAGACTTACATGCTTTAACATAATTAATTAAATGTAAACGTAATTAATTTAACATACACAAATAATTGAATGCAAAGTGACTTAATTTAACAAAAGAAATAATTGAATGTAAACTGACATGGTATAACAATATCGAATGTAGACTCATTTGCTTTAACTACAGGTATATTGAATGTAAACGCACTTGCTGTAACAGTATTCTTGATTAATTAGTGGTTTTAATTAAATATTTTTGAAAAGGGAGCTATGTTGGAGTTGGTAGGAAACGTTTGTTGGGCTGGAGGGGGGGGGAGGCTTACAGAAATTAATAAGCTGTTGCAAAATCTCCATAAAGTTTCTATTTATAACTTAGTTGTCCATCCGGTGGGTCATAAAACATTTGGAGTCGGCTGTCAAGACAAGTGTTGTGTGTTGTCCGCCTGGCATTTGACACAGTTACACAGTTTCTCTGTGTGGGAACACTACAGTTTCAATAGCATGGCAGTAGCACAAAATTATTTGTTTCATTTCTAAACACTGTGCACGCACAAACAGGGACACAAAAAAAAAGGGGGGGGGGATATTATTTATAAATTCTTACTATGTAGCCTAGATGGTTTCAGAGGGGAAGTGGTTATTGGATCAGTGGCGTCACTAGGGTTAGTGGCACCAGGTCCAGTGGAGTCACTAGGGTTAGTGGCACCAGGTTTATTGGCGTCACTAGGGGTAGTGGCACGAGGTTCAGTGGCTTCACTAGGGTTAGTGGCACCAGGTTCAGTGGCTTCACTCGGGTTAGTGGCACCAGGTTCAGTGGCGTCACTCGGGTTAGTGGCACCAGGTACGGCCCAGGGCTTCATTCCCCCCTCCCCCTCAACGTTCTCGTTATAAAAGTCCGACTAAGAACATTTGTTAATGTATTCTTTTTGTGGAACAAAACACACTGAGTTTATTACCTACATTCTTTTATTATATACATTAAATATGAAATTATTTAAAATAAGAAACAGACTTAACATCAAATGAATATATTTTTATTTTAAAGTCTTTAATAGGACTTTCCAGAAATGGTTTTACATCGTACCTACATTTCTTTTATTTTTTTTTTACTGACGCAGAATTAGACAATTTAAAAAATTAGCCTACGTACTCTGTCGCCTTAGTAATTAAGAGATCGAGGAGGTGCTTTAAGAGGAGGGGGGTCCGGGTGGAGCCCCAGCCTCCAAACCTTTGCTATGCATTTCTAAGTTTTAGAAACTTATTCTCCTGGCGTCTACAACACACGATTTCACCTAGTGGAATGATTGCAGGTTAAACTAAAAAAAATAACAAGTGGTAGGATAGAACGAGACTGAAACATAATTCACATTCTAGACAGTAGTGCAAGTTTGATCACATCCTTAGTTCATCTTCGTGCTCAACCAAACGTTTTGTAGCGTGCAAACAATGTGAATATAAGTGATACTATATACTTTTTGAGTGTGGGATAACAACAGTGTTTTTGATTTATGTTTACAATATGTTTAATTTGGTGTTTCGATGAGATTGTGTTGTTCTGACAATGGTGTTCTCTCCTTTAAACAAATTACTGACACAATAGCGTGATGCGGAGATACAAATCTAAGCTGTTAATTCAAAACTGAAATGCTATAACTATAAACTACACGAAGCGATTATCCTTGAACTAGGAATCTAATAATATATACACTTTTTGAATGTACGATACAATTTAACATTTACTGTCTTCATTCAAGTCATCAAACTACTCATGCAGCTCTTTAAATACTTTTTACCATCTCCGTCCTACCGCCTTTTCGGAACCAACAAATCTTCTTTCGCGCGCGTAGAATTTCTCAACCACTCCTTTTATGGTATGAAATTTCAGTCATTGACATGCCGCCTTGACCTTGTGATGCAAATATTCAACCCATGAAAGAATTAATAATTTGTTATTCAAAATGGCTTTGCACGCTTCTTTGTGACAATAACATGGCTTCACTATCAAACCCAGCAAATTGGAACTAGCCAGGAATAAAGAAACATTTTTAGGCTACAAAGCTACCACTCTTTAAAAACCTGAAGATCAAATCATCAAGAGAATATTAGACATGCAAGTACCTAAGACAGAAACAAATCATATATACTAGGACTAGCAATTTCTACCGAATTACCGAAATACCTAATTACACAACACTCACATCATCCATGACAAAATCAAGAAACATCAACCAAAAAAGTATTCCATTCACAAGAGCTGGAAGACATTGTAAACGAAATGAATGACACCTTTTCAAACGAGTCTATTCTCAAAATACCTGACAAAAACAAAACATTTCATCTAGCGACAGACGAGTCCAGAGAAGGAATTAGAGCCTTTGTGACGCAAGAGCACAATGGAACATACAATCAAGTGTATTTTATATGAAATGTAAATTTTTATATATGAAATGTGTATGTATTTTAATATTATTTCTTTGAGTAGTATTCATTTTGTAACCATAGTGCCTTTTTCAGACAACTTTCATGCATTCATACTATAGTGTAGTAGTTGAATATACTGCATTTTTGTATTACATATTGTAGCTTAGTTTTGTACATAGAACCACTAGCTTATCATTCCACAAATATCTTATTACCACTATTTTAGATCCGACCACCTACTATAACCACAAACACACATCCCAAGTTGCACCCCAAGCGCTTAAACACACACACGCAGCCCTTAAGACCAGAGACATTAAAATTTGGTGTCCACATACACCACTGTTGGATGACAGTCCTAACGCCAACTGCCATTCATACTGTTTCTGTCCAACATTGCAACCGGTGATGGTCAAGCCTAATAAGTGATACGTTGCATCATTATCCCCCTCCTCTGTCCCCTAAGGTCCAGGCGCGGGAAAAAGAAGATCAGGAGTGTGAAGTCATTGGTCCAAGTTAACCCTTTTCATTCGGAAAACTTAGTACTCATTGGACCCGGCACATTTCTAGTCCACCGCGTGGGTCTTGGGTACCTATAAAGGCTGAAGGCGAAAAGTTAAAAGTTAATGTCACCCTCTAACAGACTCACTGAGAAGTCGGAAGTCAACAACCTGTTTGAGATCTTGTGTTAGTCAAAGCGGGTGAGTTGGAAAAACTTTATTGTTATTATTGGTGTCTTGACTTAAAAACATTCCTTATATCTATTCATCATTGTTACCATGTTAGCGCTCGTCTATGCAGTGACGTAGCTAGGGTGGAGGCAGGAGCTCCCCTCGGGCCCCCACTGGAGGGGGGCCCCAAATAAGTGTCCGAAATTTGTTTTTAAATAAATTAAATATTAAATCACTATCATGTAATCTTACTTTTCATGTTGTTATGTATGTTAGTGACCCTTTTGTATGTATTCCACACAGAGAAGTAACACTTTCCGTGCGGGGTTACTCTCAATTTCAAGGAGTAACTTCCATAGCGCTGACTAGTGCCGTGTTACTCTCATGAATTAACTTGTTATATAGGGTAGTTTATTTCATCATCCTTATCATTTAAGAAAAAACCTTATAAGAGCACTGAAAACAAAGGAGACCATGAACGTGTCAAAGAAAAGTATCACTATTCAGATGATTGATACAAAGATACAGAAATCGAAGAAGTGAAAATGTCTCTTGATGAGAGCAGTAGTGCTGAAGAGACTCCAGGGGAATACATTGTACTACAGTCAGAGAAAACATCTGAAGTAAGTGATGATGAGTCAAGTGATGGTCTACCAAAATCACTTTCTCTAGAAGTGGAAGAAGCTGTAATTAAGTACAAAAACTTTGGATATATCCAGCCTAAAATTTTATCTGAGAAACTGGGAGCAAAGATTGTGTTAAAGGGTAGTTTATTTTTCCAAAACAAAGATGAACAGTATTTTTTTCCAATAGATTTTACCCAAAATAAATCACGAAGTTTGACATCATGGTTCACTAGAATGCTTCCAACATGAGAAATTTGCAATCGATCTTGGCTCCTCTTCTCTTCACACTTGGGATGTCTGTTTTGTTTTACATGTGTACTGTTTTATGAGGCATCAGATAAGACATCTAGAGCAAACCTGGAGTTGGTTTCACCAAATGGAAGAAACATGAGAGACTGAAAGAACGTCAAGAAGGAGTCCACCATAGACAAGCTTTTTTGCAGTGGAAGCTAGAAGAAGAGCAAAATGAACTCTCACATATGTTTCATGAGCAAATTTGGAAACAATTGGAGAGATATTCTGGAGCGTGTAACAGCAGCTATTAAATACTTAGCAAAAACAAACTCAAGCGTACGTAGTCACAATAAAAAACTGAATTCACGAAATCCTGGGAACTTCCTAGCATCTTTGAAATCTCTTGCAGAATTTGATGAAGTCACGAAACACCACTTACATTGAATTGAATATGGGAAGACACACTATCTGTCACCAGAAATTCAAAATGAGTTCATAAACTTGATGGGCAATAAAGTTAGGGAATTAATTGTTGGGAAAGTCAAGCAAGTTTGTTACGTTTCTCTGATGCTTGATTCCACCCCAGATGTTTCTCGTCAAGAACAAGGTCTCCCTAATAGTTCGTTATTTGGATGTTGATAATTTCGAAATAAAAGAGTCATTCATTTGGTTACTTTGACATTTTGAAACCTGATGGACAACATTATGAAGAACTTGTTCTGAAAACTCTGGCAGCTTTTCATTCTGCTAAGATTGATCCAGCAATTGTCACCTTCTTTTTTGGAACTGTATATAAATTGTGCAACTTTTTTTCTAATTCTAATGGGCCAAACTGAAAGAAGCTGAAGCCAGGAGTTTAAAAAAGGAGAGTAATACAAGGTGGTCCGTAAGAGAAGAAGCTACGTTGGCAGTTTCTTTGCATCTCGACATCTCAAGCTGTTGGACAAACTTTCTGAATCAACAACTAAAAAAATGGACACTAGAAGCAGTACACAGAATCTTCATTATGCAGTGGGAAATTATGATTTTTTATTTATCTGGAATTCTGGTCAAATCTCCTGCGCCAAATCAATATAGTCCAGAAGAAACTACAGAGTCTGGACTGCACATACGGGAAGTTGCTGAAGAAATTAAAACCCTTTCAAGCTTTCTGTAAAAGGATGAGAAACTGACGAAACTGATCACCCAATCCATCGAAAGAGCAAAAGAAGGTAGTGAATGCTATGGATGTCCTGTAATCAAAACAAATTAGAAGAAACAAAAGATTTGATGGGGAGTTGAGTTCTGATGTAGTACTGTCAATAGAACTGCAATTCAAACGTGATGCGACAGAAGTGCTGGACAGACTTTATATGGAGATGAAGAACAGATTCCAAAGGCTGAAAAACTATGTAGACACCTTTGGGTTTCTTCTTGAACCAAGACACATCTTGGAGTCTATGGATGATGGCACGCTGATAAAAAAATTGTGTTTTTCATGTTTGACGAAATAGACGCAAATCGTTTGTTCAAGGTGTCATTGATACACGAGCATTTTTCATCAACAAGCCAGTGCCACAATCACCAATTGACATATTGAGGAAGCTGGCTTCATATGGTACTGATGTGTGTTCAAACCTTGCAACATCCATTCGAATACTTCCAACTCAGGCCACTTCCTTTGCATCATGTGAGAGATCATTCTCAAAGCTCAAGTTAATCCAAAACTATCTCACGAGCACAATGACGCAAGAAAGACCTAGCATGACTTTATTGTCAGTAGAATCACAAATACTAGACTCTATCGATGTAATTGATAATATAGATGACTTTGCTGCACATAAAGCGATTTGAACTGAGATTTGTCACGTGTGCATTATTTAGCTAATAAACAACTTTATTATTCATTAAAGAAGTCTTAATGATTATTTATTGTTAATTTTACTGATATACTGTACCAATTTGAATGTAGGGTTATAAATTTATTAAGTACATTATCTCATATAATAATGTCAAATTTCACAATGCAAGGGGCCCCCAAAGAGGCCAATCCCCCGGGCTCCCAAATCCCAAGCTAAGCCCCTGCGTCTGTGTCTAACTGTTATGTTTTTAAATATCTATAAACATGCATTTGTACATTCCTCACTCAATTCATGAAAGTTAACTGTACTCCTTACAGTGGACATCAATCCTACAGTTTAGTTACTTCTGCAGTCTATTTATATGTGTCCACGCGTCTAGATCTATTAACATCCACACTACCTTCCTACCTGTGTAGATATTTCTCTATATACACATATTCAGACATAGTTCATGTTTTTTATAATGCACATACTCCACTTTTCAACATGCACTCTTAGACTCGCGTGTGCCTATTATCTTTGGTCAGTTGACCAGCAATGGCTTTGTGCCCTATTCTATCCCCCCCCCCTCACCTGTCAGTGGCCGCGGACTCTTTTGTTTACCTGTCGGTCAAAAGGGCTACAACCCCATAATAACATTACCCTGTTTCATTCCTTAGTTATGCCCCTGCCTTTAATATAAACATAGTTTTTTACATGTTATGCTCCCATAGAGCAATTATTATTAGATTTGGTAACATTGTTAGAATGTATTTTAGTTAGTCTCAGGGAGACGCTCCTATCAAGGATGCGTCCCTCGCCAACCAGCCTCATAGTTTATTAATTCAGATTTCTTTCACGTCTTATCCTATAACCTCCTACGCCAGGGCTGGCGTGTTTGTTGCCTAAAGGTAGACCCCAAAAGTTCTCCACATATTCCCGTTGAGGGTGGGTCATACATCTCATTCGATCATAGCTGAAGGCATTCCAGACTAAAGTCCCGGGACCAGTCTATATCCACTCAAGGAGTAAGCCAACCGCGTGGCATCCTCACCACACTACGATCTTCCTACTTGCTGGACCTCAAGTGACTGACTTCCAGCCAAGTGAAGTCCCAGCACGCTTTAACCTTGACAATGAACTTAAAACAAAGAGATAAGTGAGAGACAGCTGAGAAAAGTGTACCATACATGAGCATTTAAGCAATATCCCTAGGATGATGTTGTCTTATAAAATAAATTATCCTGAATCCTTTATACGTATTGTTTGTATAACCTTTATTATCTTAGATTCAATGCTTTTTTCCTTTATACCAAATCACTAAGCTTCCGTTCCTGCTTATGCCTGTCCACGTGCTTATTCAAGATGATATTTATCGCGTTGTGATCTTAAGACATTTCCCCTAAAAGACGCAGGCCATCCACCCCCATCGGAAAGTACAAACTGACCGATCAACGAATATATATTTCACCACACGCAGTTCTGTGTATTGCACATCATGCAATCAACTTTCGGAGAGTCGTGGAGGTATGTCACATCTTTGTAGACTGCTCAAGGTCGTTCACAAAATGTAGGACAGTTTGTCTGTACTCAAATTACGTCACACGTTATGACACTTGGAAAGGAAAAAAAATGACAGACAGACCTTAACGGAATAGTATCTCAAGGCAACAAAAACAAAGATCTACTGCTGCAGTGATGAACGACTATATAAGTGTAAGTCGCATCCACCATCCTTTAAAGAGTCTTTCCCCTACTTCCAACTTCTGCGTATCCGCCGCCTTTGCCAAGACGACTATGACTTCACTGAAAAAGCCACTGAAATGATAGAGTTTTTATTGTCGTGGCTACCCTCAAATATTTTAGACAAATCTTTATAGCGAGTGGAAGATCTAAAAACAAGCTTTCAAGAAAAAAACGAAATCTGAAATGTTGAGAGGCCCAAATTGATATTAACCTACCATTCTCACAACGTGAAAGAAAAAAACCTCTTTTTGAAAAACCTGAACATTCTCTTGAGGATACACGCGACGTCTTTTCATTCCCACCTCTTGTGATATTCAGGCGAGACCAAAACCTACAAGACATATTTGTGCACACTTAACTCCAAAATATTTCGAGTGAACCTAGCAGTTGGCCATGTAAGTGACGTAACTGTCAGACCTGCAAACACACGCTAGCCACCTCCACCATCACTTGTCCTAAGAGGACCATTAAGAACAGTGGCAATTTCAACTGCAATAGTAAGCGAGTCATTTATACATATATATATATATATATATATATATATATATATATATATATATATATATATATATAGTTCTCTTCATGGCTAAATAGTTTGGACACCGAGACGTAAAGGAAAGATCACTCTTTTATTTATAAAAATCGGACTAGAGTTACCCCACGTAACTTTAGCGGCGAAAAAAAAAGAGGGGGAGGGAGAACAAGTAGTATTCACCCGTCACTAAATAGCAGGGCCGGACTTAACCATTGTGACCAAAAAGTCATGGAAAAATCACTCTCTTATTTCTGCAATCGGCCTCTTTGTAATTTTGTTTATAAATAATTTTAAAAAGCGTCATCAACTACAGATAAGGAAGATACTGACCAGACCTTAGGGGATAAACTCTAGCTTTCAGTTGACTTTTCTGCAATCTAGTTCAAAACGATATAAAAAGATATTTTGTTATTTACATCTTTCAAAGTTCCGATACAACGGCTACTTTTTTGCTTTTCTGTGCAAGAAGTTTTACATTAAATACACCATTTTTACAGCTATTCACTATTAATAGTCTCTAGTTCCAGATCTATGAATGACAAAATACATTTCGAAAAGGAAAGAGTGAACTAAGTTGTCAATGGTTAGTTAATGATTCATTCATCAGTAATTAAGGATAATGTCATTACGGTTGAGTTAATTTAATTCAATCATTGGCCTCCTTCAGTCGTAGGACGACTATGGTTCATCTCAGAGCACACTTCCTCATGTGGCTGTGGAGCCCTATTTTGGAGAGACACTCCCGTCCACAGATAGCGCAAGTTAGGGTCCCCTTGGCTTTTGCTTCGGTGGTAGAGGAGCTGGCCGTTTTTCGGTTTGTGCGTTTTTCTTCCTGGGCTGAGACCCATGTACTTTCACTGTCCATAGCTTTCTTTGTCACTGTCTCTCTCCACCTGTTGCGGTCTAGAGCTATGTCTTCCCAATTGTCAGTATTGATGTTCACTGATTTGAGGTCGCGTTTTATTACATCTATGTAACGGAGATGGGGGCGACCAGTTTTTCTTGTGCCAGTCGCGAGTTGACCATAGAGGATGACTTTCGGGATGCGCTTGTCCTCCATCCGGCGAACATGTCCAAGCCAGCGCAAACGGCGTTGTCTGAGGGCTGTAAAAATGCTGGGAATACCTGATCGCGCAAGGATCTCAGTATTGCACACTTTTTCTTTCCGTGTGACATTCAAGATCCTACGGAGACATCTCAAATGGAATGAGTTTAGTTTTCTCTCTTGCTTTGCGTAGGTGGTCCATGATTCACTGCCATATAGCAGTGTACTCATAACGCATGCCTTATAGACTTCCATTTTGGTCACCGTGGTTAGCTTATGGTTATCCCAAACTCTAAGTCTGAGTCTAGCGAATGTCGAGGCAGCCTTCCCTATGCGTTTTTTCATCTCCTCCTATAGGGACAGGTCATCTGCAATTGTGGATCCCAGATAGCAGAATTCGTTTACGGCGTCCAGCTTGTTATCGTCAATGAGGATGGAGGGTGGTGCTGTAGTAGGTGGTCCCATAACATTTGTTTTCTTCGTGCTAATAGTCAAGCCATATTCTTTACAGGCCTGAGAGAAGCGGGACATTAGTGACTGAAGTTCCTCTTGTGTGTGTGTCACTACCGCTGCGTCATCCGCGAATAGCATATCTCTTACGAGGGTGGCTCTGATTTTAGTTTTGGCCCTCAGTCTGGCAATATTTAGGAGTTTGCCATCAAATCTGGAATGGAGATAGATGCCTTCAGTGGATTTGTCAAACGCGTAGTGGATTAGCAGTGAAAATAGTATTCCAATTACCGTTGTGTTAATTTAATTATGATGAATGCAGTTTATGGGTAAAAAATGTAGTTAGTGCGGGAGCATTATTCTCTGCTAGGATGCAACGGGTGATTTATAAGAGTATGCTGTGTTAAAGACTGTATTCTATAAGATAAGATAAGAAGGCTGGGTTTTACTGGCCTTTCAATTGCGGGAGGCAACACAAAACTGCAGCGGCTTAAAAGTTCGAGTTGGAAATGAAGACTTTCTATTGTAGGATGCCAAAAATAATGCGTTTTTATAGTAATACTGGCTGTTGCAAAAAGTGTGTTGTTGGAAGTAGTGCTACAACAGATCATTACAGATGGGCCTACGAAATGTTTGTGCATCTACTCTATGTTAGGGTAGTTTCAACCGTAGAGCAGCACGGGTATCTGCTAGTACAAGTATATTAATAGTTGTAGTACCGTACATTTGATAGCATTTGACTGATATTCGATACGTGTTCTACCTATAAGCTTGTCTATAGTACGTATCAGAACAGATAACACAAAATGACGTTATATATACTCGTATACAATTATGTCGCATTCTGTTATATTGGAAATGTTGTGAACACAAATTTAACATTTAGTTTGCACATTTTTTTCTTTTAATATTTCCTTGATCAAGACAAGTTTTATTTTGTATATCTTCTCTTCAAGAAGAACTCGATGTAGACACCTAGAAGGCACGTGACTGATAAGAGTGGTGACACAATGCAATGAAACGTTCACAAATAGAACGTGAGAGAAAGAACAGAGAGCTCAACTGTCGGAGAATCTCAAATGGAATACAAACAAGGACCTCGTTATATAGAGATATATATCATTTATTTGGCTTTAAAAAATAGAAAACAATGCTTTGGGTTTCAAGTACTGATCAATATCAATTTTATAAGAGTTCTGCAGTAGTTTCTTTTGGAAGCTGTTTGCTGCAAGTTGTTCTCTATGCCTGAGAAGAAGCAGTGGTTCGAGTCTATCTTTACCCATATTTGTCTTTCCCTTTCTTCCAAAGCTTCTAACTCCATTTATCTTTCATTCGTTTAATTACAAATTCTGAAGCTAAATATATATTTGTGATGTATTCATGGGCGTAGCCAGGATTTTTTTTTTGGGGGGGGGGGGAATTTGTTTCTCCCCCCCCCCCCGCAAAAATTAATGTGTGTGTGTATGTATATAATTAATCTTTATTACATTCTGACCCTTCATTCATTCGGAAGACGTTTATTGTACCCTCGAATAGGTTCTTCCTAAATTAATGGGAAATTATTTTAGACTCCCCGCCATTGCCAGAAAGGGAATTTGGGAAAGCACCGTGAGAGTTATCTACAATGCATTATTCTTCTATTAAAAGTTGTTTTGTTTTTTTTAAACTTATGTGCTTTTCTTACTGACTTAGATCCTCCCGCGTCGTTCAGCGCATTGGGCGGCAAGCTGCTTCCACAGAAATCTGTCACTGGCAATGTCTGAAGCCCCTTCCTACCTTTTCTAAGCACTTCCATGAAAGTGTGGCGCCAATTTGAACTAAGATGTCCCTGTTTGCGCTTTCCTCGTAATGGCCTCCATGAAATCGCAACTCTTATTAAGCGTAATTAGTTCTGTCGGAGAACATGTCCCACAAACCTCATGCTTCGCTGTGTCACAACCTTACTAAGGGGTCGACTCCCAGTTCCTCATAGGATTTCCTTGATTGAAACCCATCTCTATAACTGACTCCTAAAATCCATCTTAGCCATCTTTGTTGAGCCACATTTAGTTTTTATAAATTTCGGCAGATGACTATTCACTTTACTTTATTAAAGGAGCCCAGCAATTGGTAGAGGTGGTTTTTAGTTCTAAACCACTTGGAGGGTGGTTTTAAACACAAAGCCCCTCTTGATACGCTCATAGAACATGGTGACTGATGTTTGGATAGTCTTATATTGAAGAGGGGGGCGTATTGTAAATTTTGGAGGGGGGTTTTAAATCAAAATCTTCCTTAGCTATGCTCTAGGAATTTGGGGATTTTCGTTTGCATTTTTTTTTTGGTTTCGTTTTATAGAAGAGGGGGGTTTGACTGCAAAACACCTGGTTTTAAGCTCAAAACCCACTTGGATGCGCTGGGGCAAATGATGGTTTAACATTAACAGAATCAAAGCAAAAAATCAGTCCCAAAATTCTTACCCCCCCCCCCGGCTACGCCAATGAATGTATTTATGTTGTCCTGGTGTATTGTTAGAGAGCAAAGCTTCTCCTTTCAGACCTTGTGATCTATAGGGTAGATGATGTAAAGGTCATCTGTTTCTGTGGCCAGCACAACGACCAATCGCCTTGAGTTTTCCTCAACTAATGTCAAGTACACCCCTTAAAGCTAGGTGGATGCCGAAATTAATAATCCCAGTCTTCACCAGGATTCAAATCCGAGACAGCCTGTTTGGAAGCCTAGCTCTTTACCGCTCAGCCACCGTCTCCTCCTGTTAGAGAGAAAGATGTAATTTAAATTAGGGTCTTTGGAATAAGGCTTGGGCCATAACATTCGGCGATTCTAAATATAAAATTGTTTGTGAAGGTGAGTGTAGTGTCTCTTTAGTGCCCACTACAACGGGCTTAAGGCCTAGTGTTCACTTCCAATCGACTGTCCAGTGCCCATAGACTATTACCCAGCGTTCAGCTTGTTATGGCAGTATTTATAGCAATTTTGAAGGTTTTACTCTGTAGTTCTTGATAGGGATTCTGTAGTTTTGAATATACTATTCATTCCTCTGGCTTTAAAATGTGTTATTTTATGTCTACATTGATATGTCTACCGAGGCTTATAACTCTTATTTTTTATTCGACTATTTAGAGAGTTGTTTTATTCCGAACTGCTTGTTTTCAAATAGTCCCTGGGTCCCAGGGGTTGATTACATTACGCTTAGTCTTAAAACTTATTTTCCTTACACTGTCTAATGACTCCTTTTATCAATGTCTTTCATTTCATCATTACCCAGTTTAGTTTCAGAGATTCCTGCAATATAAAATTTATAAATCATTCATATAAATTCAGGGTATTGTAACTTTCTCGCTAATCCACGTACATTTACACTGACTAATTTGAATAATTCGGTTTTGCTAGTGTCAATGGCTTTGTCCTATGGCTTCAAATCTCTTTTGGTAATGGCTGCTGATACTTTGAGGGTTGCTGTTGGTATGAATGTTGTTACAATAAATAATTTTGTGTTGCTTCAGAACCTTGTAAGAGCCTGCTTCATTCCTCTGCGAGCTAGAGACAACTAGCTGTAAGATGTATCTTTTACTGGCAGACCAGCCCAGATCTAAATTTAAACATTAAATGATATGTTACATAGGTTATAGGTGAAATAAACAATTTTAAGTTTTACAACTACTTTACAAAATAACGCCTTGATTCAGATTTTTTGAAGTTTTACACGACATCTGCGTGTAATGTTAGAGATCTCCATGTTCAGTCTAGGTATAATATATGTCTGTGACCTAAATATATCTCTTTACTAGTCGACAGTCGGCGTAGCATACACCGCTATTTTGCAGGGCCGGTCTTAGGCCACTGCAACCTATGCGACCGAAGGATCCGCACTTTCATGGGACCCGCGCTAATTCAAGGAGTATAAATTATTAAATTAAACCATTTTATAACTTAAAATAGATTTCCCGCGCCCTTCTGTTGATCAACCAGGAGCTCCTGGAAATCTCTCGAAATTGCAAAATATACGAAAAAGTCCTTTAAATATACGGAAATACATTTAAAAAAATGTCATTTTGGGGTGTCATTCAATATGGAAAACGCCAATCCCACGCGCTATTAATAAAAACGGCATTATGCATTAGCCGTAATTGTGTAGTCAGCTGAAAGAAGCTTCTCGCTCCTCAAACTAATGAAGAATTACTTGAGGTCAACAATTCTCAAAGATAGATTGAAACATTTGGTATTCTTGCTATTTAGCGGGATTTATGTAGGAAACAGAATTATTATGATATACTGTATGACTTTGCTACACGCAAGGCTCGTCAAGTAATTCTGTACGTAGTAAAGAATGAATAAAATGCATAGACGAATTTATTTTCTAATACAAACTCTTAAATTTCATTTATTGTCCGCTTCCCTACCCAAACTTGGCGCCGCGAAATCCGTTTCGAATAGGGCAGCACAATGCTTAATTTTGGCCCTGCTATTTAGTGTTTGTAAAATGTTTGTTTGTAAAATGTTTTTCATGTTTCGGATGTTCCTTTAGAGTTGACAATAGTTTACTTCCTAGTCCAAACCTCCCGCAATACGAAGGGGTATAGGAGCGAGCAGGGTTTGACAGTCCAGCGCGCAGCCATCCGTAGCGAGTTGTGAAAACGTGTTCTCCCCCCCCTTGTTTTATTTCGTAGGGTGACTCTCCTCAGAAATAAGAGAGTGATCTTCCCTTTACTTCTTGTTTGACCTGATTAGGGAAGAAATGAATTATATATAGAGATTAAAGGACGTAGCTTTTTTTTTCTTCACAAATTGGGTAAACCCGTTTTCATAGTGTTTTATATTTCTAATCAATATTTCGTCTAAACTGGTAAACCCATCGTCACACTCAACTTTCATTTTTATGGTAAAATTTGAAGGGAATATTCAACATGTTTGACTAAATCCATTCCACTAGATCAGTAATACCCAAACTAAGGCCCGCAGGCCGCTTGTCATATCCAGCTAGTATATATAGTTTCTATGGACGTAATTAATTTTCAGTATCTTCATTTATTTCGGACGTCTTCTGCACCCTAGAATAGTTTCTTTCTGGAGTTAGGGGAACAACAGAAGACACCCCTCCCTTGACAGCTAGGGAACCGGGATAGCGCTGAGCTCTACCAGCTGGATCCGCCAAGCATTATTTCCTTGTACCTAAAGTACTGGTTTAAAAAACAACATATTCTGAGGTGTTTACAGTGAAATATCCTGCTACTCTTCTATTTAAAAAAAATTGTAGATCGGGAATCAAATCTGCTATTCAATTACAGAAGGCCTTAACAATGCCCTGCGTCTTCGTAGCCTTTGGGCCATAGAGACAAGGAGCTATTGGTCTCTTGAAAAACAAAGCAAAATTTCATGGGATTTGGTGACTGTAGTTCTCCAATACAAAAAAAATTTTTGCAAAAAAAGTCACAAAATTCCACCGCCCCCCCCCCCAAGCCTGTGGGTTACATTAGGGAGATGTTGAACCCCGCTACGCCCATGGTGTCTTCATATCGTAAAATAGGTTTAATTCTTGATTCCATAGAGAATGAACATGTTCTAAATGATGAAATAGCAGTACAAAAATTATTGAGAGAGATGAAGCCTAGCAGGCTGCAAGTACCAGGTGCGATTAACGAGCAGGGTGTCATGCAGGGGCGGACTGGGTGTCAAAATCGGCCAGGGCATTTCTATACAATCCGGCCCACACATTTTTTGCCATACGATGGGAATCAAATCATAGGCTACCTGTCCTCAAAAGCATTGTGTAGCGTTCAATAATGTATCGAAAGTAGCTATATGAATAATTTATTAAATGATAAGCTCCATTAGTGAATGAATAAAGTATAACACTTGGAATTGAGAATCTCTTCATGTGAAACAATTCCTGCTACATATTGGCCCTATATCCACATATACTTGGTCTTGACATTCAAGGCATCTGAAGATCCCCCATCAATGAACATGTGGTTTATAATTTAGTTTCACTCCTTGCCATTTTCTTAGGCATATTTACAAATACAACTCTTCATTATTTCATAAGGCCATGGGGGCGTAGTGGCAGAGTGGTTAAGCGCTTGGCTTCCAAACCTGGGGTCGTGGGTTAGAATCTCGGTGAAGACTCTAACGGTTACCAAACTATAGTATGGGAAAGTAAAGGTGGTTGGTCGTTGTGCTGGCCACATGACACCCTGCTCGTTAACACTTGGCCAAAGAAACAGATGACCTTAATATCATCTACACTATAGATCGCAAGGTCTGAAAGGTGAACTTTACTCACAAGGTCATATAGTTCTTTCTCAATAACTTGGAAACTGTATATTTTATATTTTAGCAAAGCCTCTTTGAGTTTCGTCTATTGTTTATATCTTTATTGTCTTGGTATTAGTGTTTCTTATGACTTTGAGCTTGTTCATTCATAAATGTTGTCATTATAAGGTTTGTGAATCTTTAGTGCTTGCGAGGAGACATTAATAATGAACTACATTTTTTCCAGCAAAAGCTGTTTTTTATCGAGTACTTATTCTTTTCTCCTTCTTTTTAGATTCTTTTACATTTTGAGTCCAATCAACACATTTCTACATTGTTCAAGATAATAATTGTGATTGTAGCGCGGCCAACTCAATCTCATGTGACAACTCCACCAAACCAATAAGAATTCGTATGTGACTGAACATGTCAACTATAGGACTTGGAACGTTGTTGGTCTTTTTATAGATTCATCCGAATATATTCACACCTAACGTCGATCTCTTTAAGAAATAAAGACCTTAAGGTTTTTATTTGTCGTTTAGTATGTATAAAGAATCGACGTCTACTAGAAGCACTGTATACGAATGTAGGGTATTTAAGAAATGCTTTAGATTAGTATTAGATTTTAAAGTGTATAAAATGATTTTTTTTTTAAATCAAGAAGTGTTGCTTTTAAAAAATATGTTACAAAATTTTAATATAATTTACTGGCATTCATGGGCCCTTTCGGTGGCACTACCGGCCCACCGGGCATTTGCCCAAATACCCATCTAGCCAGCCCGCCCCTGTTGTCATGTGACCAGCACAACGACCAACCGCCTTTACTTTCTCCAACTAAAAGTGTTGAACCCATTAGAGTTGGGAAGAATTTAAAATCCCAGTCTTCACCAAGATTCGAACACAGGACCCCAGGTTCGGAAGTCAAGCACTTAATCAATCGCCCTCCGCCCCCCCCCCCAAGCATTAATGAAAATAATATAATAAAAGAAATAAATAAATAAAAGAAAAAGAAAACTAAGAAAAGAAAAGATAAAAGAGTAGATACTATTGAAACTACCTTCATATCCCATCAGTTGTCTGCCTACATTATAACACCCTCACAGACACACATACAATAGACCAGTGGTCTTCAACGGGGGCGCTATCGCCCCCTGATGGGGCGTTTTCGAGACTTTAGGGGGCGCTGGGAGCCAAAGGGGCGGTAGGGTGCGCTGGGCACAATAGGGACGGTAAGGGGGCGCTGGACATAAAGGGGGAAAGAAGAAACTAAAAGTGCACTGAAACAAAACAAATAAAAAAATTCTTCAAAATTAATGCTGGCAAACTAAATATAGACAAATATTATTAGCTTGCCTCTTATTTAACGTTAGAAATTGAGTTCGGGAATCCCATTTTCTATTTAAATTCTTACTCTTTTGCTGATATCGAAGGGCATCTAGTGTCCTTAGATCTTGCGCACATAAACGTTCATGATTTGATTTTAAAAAAAAAAAGGTAATACACCTTTTAGATTATAGTTTATTTTATCAACATATTGTTACGTATTTCTGTATCTTCTGGCTAAATGTACTAGTAGGCACAAAAATAAAAACACTGTAAAGAACTTGACGACTAAACTTTTAGCTTCATATAACTTTATTGACTATTAACCCTAACAATTTGTTACTGTAACATGCGTAGAAGTCTGTACAATATCTGTCAGTTTACAGTTAGCTATACTTCGTTGCAATTCATCTCTTCACTTCGTTGCAATTAATCTCTTCTCAACTTGCATCGAGCCGTATTCCACAGAACAGACCAACGACACACTTCCCAGTGTCGCTCCAGGTCTCCCAAAGCTGAACCAAGTCGTACTCAAGTCTACCGAATCAGAGCCGCACACGTCTTACATCGACTGTATCGACTTTACGGCTCAAGTACACTGTAGTTCGCTGTATAGACTTTAACGACAGTAGTCCACTCCAGTTAACTCTACCCTAGTTAACTTGCATCGAGTCGTACACATTTCTCTTCCACTAGATCCGCTCACGTCTTACATCGTCTGTATCGACTGTAACGGTTCACTCACGACTGACTTTCACATTAACTCTCTGGCTTATATGGAGTCCTTAATCGCTCCTCCAAAGTTGCACAAACACTGCTAGTATCACCTGGAACAACACGCGAGGAAACGTCACATCCTGTCTTTGTTTATACATGTGGATTCCAGAGAACACCCGCTGCAGTGTCATGTCGCTGAGGTCACACGTAGTGACCTTTAGCTATCACTGTTAATTCGTAACACTGCCCCCTTCTTATATCTGTTCATCCTCTGGAATAACACGTGAGGACACGTCACATCATGTCTTTGTTTATACGCGTAGATTCTAGAGAACACTGGCTGCTGTGTCATCTCGCTGAGGTCACACGTTGACCTTTACTTGTCACTGTTCATTTGTAACAATATGTTAATTATCACAACCATCAATTAATGTGAATGTCAGATGTCAAGATCTATGAAGATGCAATGATAGATGTCACATTGAAGATTATCTTGACCTATATCACACTAACGATGATCGTGATTGCCGAGGATCTTGAAATCTTCTTTTAATAAGATGATCGTATAGAAGTAGCTAGATCTAGTTGATAATACGATCATTCAAAATGTTGCCAGTCGATCATCTAGAAGTTGTCATTCACTAAGTCGATCTAAGTATGTGACTATATTCAATGAGAAAACTTCTCTTCATCTAAAACAATTACTTTAATTCAGAACTTGAAAAAGCTAATCACAAATAATTACAATGGTTAAACGTACTTGAATAAAATGGTAGATCTACACAATAATATAATTGAGTTCTAATACAAAGCTTTAGTAGATGTTTCACTTCCAAGTTCCATACAATGACTGACTAAAAAAAAAACAGAACTTTTCCCGGGTCCAGCACTGTCACGTGTCCCACGTAGCTCATTGCAACCAATAAATGCAGCCCAAGTTACACTAATTAACATATCTCCACGTGAGAAATTACCCGAGGTTACTGACGAGCTAAATATAGACACTGTGTACGTGACATATTACCCCCCGCTTTCTTAAGCATTTGTATGATAATAGAAATGCATATAAAATAATACAAGATAATGATAACTGTATATGTGTAGCTCATTTGGGTAATAATACTCATGTGAAAATGTGTACATATCCAAAAAATAATAAATGGTTGCGATGCTACAAGATATTTGTAGTTACATAGTAAGTTGTATTATGTAATCACATTTTTGATCATGGTTCACAAAAAATATGTATAATGTCTTTAAACATTAACAAGTTACTGTACAGTTGATGTCACATTCGAAATGAAATAAGACTATAATAAAATATGATAAAGATGAGTATCTTTTCTTCGAAGGTACTTTGGATTACAAACTTGATTTGATAATAAAATATCTGTGAAGAGAAAATGTAATGACGAAACTAAGTAATTAACTATATACATCTGGACAGTGTGTCAGCAAATACATTGAAGTGACCTGGTATTGTCTTGACATCAAACTGGTAGTCCATGAGTTGTAGACTCCAACGTGTTAATCGTCCGTTTGCCATCTTCTTTGAGTTCAGAAAAGCTAGTGGTGCATGGTCTGTCAGTAGTGTGAAGTGTGCATCCAATAAATATTTGGTGAATTTGGAAATGGCCCAGACGATGGCCAGACTTTCACGTTCAATAATGGAGTATCTAGTTTCGGCTTGTGTAAGTTTCCTGCTGATAAAAAATACAGGATGTAAAGTCCCTTGGTAATCCTGCTTTAAACATGCTCCAATGGCTGATGAAGATGCATCGGTGGCGAGATGAAAAGGCTTTTCTCGGTTTGGAAGTTTGAGTATACTGTCTCTGGAAAAAGTTGCTTTGATATTCTCAATTGTGGCATGTAGTTCCGTAGACCATGGAATCTTGATAGGTTGATCCTTCTTGGTGAGGTTGGTCAATGTTGATGTGAGTGCTGTGTAATTAGGAATAAATGTTCTGTAAAAATTACACAGTTCCAGAATGCTTCTAATTTGCTTCTTAGTTGTGGGAACTTTGATGTCTAAAATGCGTTTGATGATATCTTCTTGTGGTCTAAGTTAGTTGTAGCTAACTCTATGACCTAGGAAAGATACTTCAGTCATGGCTAATTGTACCTTGCTGGGTTTTATCGTGAAGCCGTATTGTTGTATTATGTTGAAGACTTTATGTAATCCTTTCATGTGTTCATTCCATGTTTTATGGAATATGCAAATGTCATCTATGTAAGATACTGTGTCTTTTCGTTGGTTCAGTATTCTATGTATAGCTCTGTTTAAGGTGCTGCTGGCGTTGACCAATCCGAATGGCATGTAGTTGAACTAAAATAGTCCGAAAGCTGTTGTGAAGGCTGTAAATGGTTTTGATTCTTCCTTCATAGGAATCTGGTAATAACCTCTAGATAAATCTAGTTTGGTGAAAAATTTTGCCTCTGAAAATTTTGTCATAAGATCTTCAGGGTTAGGCATGTGGTATGAATCGAGGCGAGTTATTTTGTTTAATTGTCTGAAGTCGACGCACATTCTTGGAGTTAATGCTTGTTTACGTTTGACAAGTACAATTGGTGCAGCATATGGTGAATTAGAATGTTCTATGATGCCTTGTTCTAACAGTTGATTAATTTCTTGTTGAAGGAAATCTCTGTAGTGTATTGGTAAAGGATAAGGTCTTGATTTGTAGGCTTGGCATCTGTAAGTATGATTTCCTGGAACAACTGTGAATATTTTATGAATGTTCTTTAAGAATGTTTGTCAATTCTTGTCTTCTCTGAGGTGATAATTTATCAATTTTGATATCATGCCAAAATTCAGTTTGCTTCGTTGGTGTATCTGGCATTATGAAATCATTGCAATCATCCATATCATTTTCTTCTTCTTCAGGTATGACTGCCAAACATGACATAACTCTTTCTGTTTGTTCTGTACTTGTATCATCATCTGTTTCAGTATTGTACTTTTGTAGCATGTTGATATGGTATATTTTCTTCTTGTTATGAATGTCAATTTCATAATCAACATCTGTGATTTTTTCGAGTACTGAGAATGGACCTAGCCATTTGATAAATAGCTTGTTGTTCTTATCTGGTAACAATAAACATACTTTGTCTCCTGGTTCAAATTGTCTGAGTTTTCTGGTTTTGTTGACTCTAGCTTGAGTATTTATGTTAGCTTTATCTGTGGCTTCTTTAGCTTGCTGACATGCTGATATGAAAAGGTTTCTGATATCTATGACATGCTGGAATGCTGTTTTGGACTCTAGTGAATTTGAATCTGTTTGTATGAGTGATTCTTTGAGTATTGACATGGGTCCTCTTGGGTTGGCGCCAAATATCATCTCAAAAGGCGAGAAACCTGTAGTTTCTTGTTGACTGTCTATAAGCGAATAGTGCCGCAGGTAAGAGTACATCCCAGTTTTGTGGATTGTCGTGAGCGATTTTCGATAAGATTTTCTTCAGAGTACCATTAAATCGTTGACAGAGACCGTTGCTTTGAGAGTGGTAAGGCGTTGTGAACTTCATCTTGACCTTGTACATGTTCATAAAGGCTTTGGTTATATCTGCTGTGAATTGTGTGCCTCTATCAGAAAGGATGACTTCTGGGAAACCTTTTCTGGAAAATATTTCTGACAAAGCTCTGGTAATGTCAAGTGCTGCTATATTGACCAAAGGAATTGCATCAGGCCATCTGCTACATGTATCAACCAGAGTTAAGATGTACTTGTGATTTCTGTCTGAAGCTACTGGCATAGGACCTATCAGATCGACTGACACTTTTTGAAAAGGCTTGTTTGTCAGTTCCATTGCTTGAATTGGTGCCTGTGATCTGTTGATTTTAGGACCTTTCATTTGGCAAACATGGCAAGAGCTGACATATTTCTTGACATCTTTGGTGATGCTTGGCCAATAGAATTCTTGAAGGATTCTTTTCTTCGTTCTGGTTACACCCATATGACCTGCATGTGGAAGATTATGTCCTGTTACCAATATCTGTTTTCTGTATCTTGCGATACGAGTACTTGTTGTATTGTTTCGTTCTTATTGTGACTGTTCTTCATAAGAATGCCATTCTGAAAATATGGTTCATCTGTGAATGTTGATTGTTTGTTTGCTTGCGCCTTCTTATAAAGTCTTTGCAATGATGAATCGATCTTCTGTTCATGTTTGAATTCATCATGTTGGAATTGTGGCATTACATCGTCATTTTCAGGGATATGCTGTGATCACTGTATCTGTTTCGTTTTGAATGGTCTGTACTTGAGTCTTAGGTATTGATTCATTTTGGCTTGCTCGTTCGGATGAAAATTGTTCTTTGGGTTTGGTCATTGATCTGGTTACTACTGCATAACAATCTTGATTTCGTTCAATGTTGTTTGCCCACTCTAGAAGTTCTTGTGGTGTGCAGTCTCTGACTCATTCAATGTTACCGATGATTAAGTCAACTGGTAAGTCGCGGACAACTAAGGCTTCGGTTGGACCGCTAAAGAATGGCGTCTTAATGTGTATTATGGCTTCTTGTAGACTGCTGACAGTGCTATTGAATGCTGTGGCTTGAACTGATTTGCCTGTTAGTTGGTTTGACTTGACAAAACGTTTCTTGATAAATATAGATGTGCTTCCGGTGTCACGTAGCACCTGTACTTTTTGATTTCCTACCCAACCTGGATAGAATTTAAGACCATTTGTTTTCGCTATGACAGTCATGGTTGAATGTTCATCTCTATCATTTCTGTTAGAAAAGTTCTTCTTATATACATGTTGTGGTCTAGAGTCTTGAGAGTGGCTTCTGTAACGAGGTCTTTCAGTATATTTTTGATTTCTTGTAGCTTGTTTGCCATGGTGTGGATTGCTGGTGCTGAACTGCTTTCTTCTGCATTCATGGGCTTGATGACCTTTCATATGACAATATGAAAATTCAATAATCCTGATGCGGCATTGAGAAGCAAAATGTCCTATGTTGTTGCATCTATTGCAAATTATTTTGTCATATTTTGTATACTGTGAATTTCGTTTGTCTTCTGAAAAACAGACAAAGTTTTCATCTGCTGCTGGTTTGACTGGCTTGTTTGGATAAGCAGCTTTATATTGTCTGATGATTTTGGTTGACGTTGGAATATCAGAAAGACTTCTTTCAATTATATAAGATTGGATGTCTTCTGAATGAGCATGCGTGATATTGTCAATGATGATATGTTGTCTGATAGCTTGATAAGTGTTTTCCACTTTAGCAAGAGATATCCACCTGTCGAACCACATGGTCATGTTGAAAACGAAAATTTGAGGATCATCATCTTGTTTTGGTCTTGAGCTATAGAATTTCTTTCTATAGTTGTCTGACGTTGCACCGTACTGGCGTAATAAGGCTTCCTTGATATCATGGTAATCACTGCGCTCGTTGACCGACAACTGCGAACAAATGTCAACTGCTTTTCCTGTCAGTAAACTAAGGAGGGAACTTGACCACTGGTCTTCTGGTAAACCAGACGTTGTTGCTAATTCCTCGAATCTAGTAAGGTATGAGTCCATGTTGTCTGTAGAGTCATTGAATGAATGAATCTTTGACATGAGTTTATATCGATCAAAGACATTGGAACTTGCTTGATTAGTGTTAGCTTCTGTTGATTTTGAGTCTGACTTTAGTTTATTTTCTTCATGTTGCATTTTCAATTTTTCAAATTCCATTTGTGCTCTTTCATGTTCTCTTTGTCCTTCAGCAGCTTCTTTATCTTCTTGCCGTTTCTTCGTCTCATATTCTCTTTGTCTTTCTGCTTCTTGTCTTTGTTTTTCTTCACGTTTTTCTTCTTCTTGTCTTCGTTTTTCTTCACGTTTTTCTTCTTCTTGTCTTCGTTTTTCTTCTTCTTGTCTTCGTTTTTCTTCTTCTTGTCTTCGTTTTTCTTCACGTTTTTCTTCTTTTTCTTCGTCTATATCTGCTTGCTCTTTTGCCCAGGCCATTAATTCATGTGGCAGTAATTTCAATATTTTTCCTTTGTCAAGATATTCTGACATTCTTTGTGTTCTATCTCTAGGCTTTGAATTGTAGATCTAGTAGAACTTGTAGTATTAAAGTCGTCGTTGTGTACGATTGACGATATCAAATAGTAGAAATGTCTACTTGATAGATTATAGTGCCAGGTAATTGCTACTGGGCTTATCTATAATACTAATGCCAGTTAAATGATACTGGGCTTATCTACTGTGTTAGTTAAATAATACTGGGCTTATGTTATGCCAGCTAAATATTACTGGGCTTATGTATCGTGCCAGTTAAATGATATTGGTCTTATTGCCAATGCCAATACAAGATAATATTAGATCTCGAGAGTTATAGTGAAAACTCGATCGTAGATCTATATCTATAAGATAAAATATCGATAACCAAACTGACCTTTGAACACAGTAGAACTATTCTCAAGTTGAAGAAAATCGAAGTTTTGTAATTGACGAAGTTTTGAAAATTTTTCCTTACATCTTGAAAAAAAATTATTTTTTTTGATGATCTTTTTGATGATCTTTATCGAAGGTCGGAGGAGCCAGATATCACAACCATCAATTAATGTGAATGTCAGATGTCAAGATCTACGAAGATGCAATGATAGATGTCACGTTGAAGATTATCTTGACCTATATCACACTAACGATGATCGTGATTGCCGAGGATCTTGAAATCTTCTTTTAATAAGATGATCGTATAGAATTAGCTAGATCTAGTTGATAATACGATCATTCAAAATGTTGCCAGTTGATCATCTAGAAGTTGTCATTCACTAAGTCGATCTACGTATGTTACTATATTCAATGAAGAAACTTCTCTTCGTCTAAAACAATTACTTTAATTCAGAACTTGAAAAAGCTATTCACAAATAATTACAATGGTTAAACGTACTTGAATAAAATGGTAGATCTACACAATTATATAATTGAGTTCTAATACAAAGCTTTAGTAGATGTTTCACTTCCAAGTTCCATACAATGACTGACTAAAAAAAACAGAACTTTTCCCGGGTCCAGCACTGTCACGTGTCCCACGTAGCTCATTGCAACCAATAAATGCAGCCCAAGTTACACTAATTAACATATCTCCACGTGAGAAATTACCCGAGGTTACTGACGAGCTAAATATAGACACTGTGTACGTGACATTAATATATTGATATGTAAATGTTATTTAAGAAAAACGTTCAAGCTAACATTCAAATAGAATAATACAATCTTTTTGTAAACAAAAAAAACATTGACAAAGTGTTATGAAAACTAGTATGTAATGGAATATTGCAGAGATTTAGTGAATTGGCACTAGATGTTAGACTCCTGTTGACACATGTTGTAGACTGAAGTTCGCTGGATTTCGAAAGTTATATGAAGCTGAAAGTTTAGTCGTCAAGTTCTTTACAGTGTTTTGTGTGCCTACTAGTACATTTAGCCAGAAGATACAGAAATACGTAATAATTGGTGTCAGAAGTGGGATCTTTCTGGCTAGAATGTGTTCCATCAAACTTCTTATTGAGCTTGACATGAAAGAACTTACACAAGAGCTTCGAGAAAGAGGTCTACAGCTTAACGGAAATAAGGAAACGCTAACAGCACGTCTCAGACAAGCCCTGTTGGTGGAAGATGAGAATCCGGAAATTTGCCAATTGGAAATCAAACTTATATGACGGAGCTCCTGAGAACTTTGCAATACAAAATGAACCCGTTGAAAGAGAGCATTAAGAAGATAGAATCAGAAACCAACACCAGATGTTCTTCATTTAACCAGTTGATCAAAGCCATGAATGAGAATGAACAAATAGCTATCACGCCCAACAAGACAGAAGAACAAACAAATACGATAAAAGATCAAACTAGAATCATGATGAACGAGCTACTGAACACCCAGCAGGATCAGATTGAGTCGACAGATGAAAGAGCTACAGCATTGGTGAACAGCGAACAATTGTCCAACCAAGGATGTAGCGATACAGACAATTACGATAAGGGTGCTGGTGATGGCTGTGATGTATGTGACTGTGATAGCAAACCAAACGAATGTGGCCCACAAGAAATGAAAAGAGACGATAGCTGTTACTATTTCAACGAGAAGCAGAATGAGACCGCTGAAGAAACAGTAGAAGAGACCTATAGTTTGACCGAAGCTTTAGCTACAGATAAACCTGATATGAATACCTCAACCAGCCAAACAGATCAAGACAACGTTGGGTCTGCATCCAAGGCTTTTGCTGTGGGCCTTAAAGACTTCTGTCTATCTCCCAGTGTCTACGAGAGGAACTCGAAACTTGATTATTGCGCCTATGCGTTTGACAAGAACTGTACGTATGTAGCTTTTCAAGAAGACTGTGAATGCCAAGAAATACACCAGCAAGGTCTGGACTTAACAGAAGCTTGTCCAGCTGTCAAGGTCAGCGTGAGAAGCCCTTGTGAAAGTCAAGGAAACACAATAGAATCTGATGCTGAAGTTGATGGACCTTTGCATGTTGAATGTTATCAGCCTGACCCACAGTCGAGTCCTCCAGACTCGGATGAAGGCGATGACGTGTTTGACAACTTGCCTTCAAGTGGACTTGCAGCTCATTCGCAAAGCATCCATCGAAGAATAATGCCTACAGCTTTGAAATGCCATACCTTCCTATGTGCTAAGTGGCTGCCATCAGCATTGATCGACAAGAAAGCAAGACAACGACAACGACATCAACGCAACCAAAGGAATATCAAATAGAGGAGGCGGAGAAAGCGACACATGCAGAGTGCAAAGTGGATGGCTCCAATAAGATCAAGATACAAGAACACCCCTTCTCCCACTGATAGACCCCCACCTAATGATGAAACTCCACAGCCCATGTTGTTAGAAAACAAGCCTAATACTTCTCCCACTGATAGACCCTCACCTGCACTAACGAAACTCCACAGCTCATGTTGTTAAAAAAGATTTTGTCCGGGACCATCAGCCAAAGAAGAAGGCCTTACGAATCAGTTGAAAGTGTAAAGCCAGCGCAGCCTTGTACACGTTCTCATGTGAAGTTGCAAAAGAATCGTCTAAGAACATCCCTCATGAGAGTAGTTTGATGAACTTTAACAGAGGTGTTAGAGAACGCTAATTAAGCCAGAAGCATGAAGGACAGAACTAGTGTAAGATGCCAGAACTGTGAAGTGAGTAACCATCTGCGATAAAACTGTACGAATAAAACTGTACGAGAAGATCAACCCAACAGGCATCGTACGAACCCAAAGTCAGTTGCTGTTGTTTAAAAGAATATTGCTGTACTGTGATGAACCTGTGTATCTCTGAAGAAGCTCTGTAAAAAGATGCTTGAAAATGTAAAACTCAGCCAGTGAAGCACGAACTCGTTAGAATGCTGATGAATTTTCTCGACAACAGTGCCCAATGTCGTCATCTAAAGGTCGATGTTTCCATACCAAGATTGATGAAAACATTTGTGAGAACCTGCTGAAAATGAGGATTTGGCTTCGTTCTCCTTTGAAGGAAAATGAACAATAACCAGATTGAAAGAACATCTATGAGAAGGGGGCAACTACAAAGCTTCCTTCTTATTCGTCTATCGGTTTCTTGAGTATCGTGGTGAAGTGGAATCTGTTCGAGACGAACAGATCTAAGAAGGGGGCAGTGTTACAAATGAACAGTGACAAGTAGAGGTCAACGTGTGACCCCAGTGAGATGACACAGCAGCCAGTGTTCTCTAGAATCTACGCGTATAAACAAAGACAGGATGTGACGTGTCCTCACGTGTTATTCCAGAGGACGAACAGATATAAGAAGGGGGCAGTGTTACGAATGAACAGTGATAGCTAAAGGTCACCGTTACCCCCCCCCCCCCCACGGAAACAAAAATGTCCAAATTCTAACAGCACAGTATAGGAAGATTTTGATTTTAAAACCCCCTCCAAAATTTACGATAAACCCCTTCTTCAATATAAAAAAAAGCAAATTACACACTCAAAATTCTATGAGCGTAGCCAAAGGGGTTTTGAGTTTAATTCCCCCCCCCCTCCAGTTGGGGTTTGAAGCTAAAAATTACCTATTCAATATCAAAAAAAATCTAATTACACACTATAAAATCTATGAGCGTAGCCAAAGGGGTTTTGAGTTTAAAACCCCCTGCCAGCGGGGTTTGAAGCTGAAAACTACCTCTTCAATATTTAAAAAAAAGCAAATTACGCACTCAAAATGCTATGAGCGTAGCCAAAGGGGGTTTTGAGTTTAAATCCCCCTCCTCCAGATGGCTTTTTTTTTTTTAAGTTTAAAACCCCTCCAGATGGTTTTGTGTTTAAAATTCCCCTACAGAGCTTTTAGAGTTGAAAACCTCTCTCTTCAATATTATTTTAAAGCAAACTACAGTCACCAAATTCTAAGATCGTAGCTTAATGGGCTTTTGAATTCTAAAAAACACAAAAAAATTCCAGAGATTTTTTAGTTTAAAACCCCTCAACAGATGATTTTGACCAAAAAACTTTCCTTTTCGATATAAAATCAAAAGCGAAATACCGACATGTAATTCCTGGAGCATAGTCGAGAAAGGTTACACATTTCTACCAGTGGCTTGGGCACCATTAATAAAGTGTGAATAGTCTTCTGCCGAAATTGAAAAACACTAAATGTGGCTCAACAAAGATGGCTAAGACAGATTTTAGGAGTCAGTCATAGAGATCGGGTCTAAATCAAAGAAATCATGTGCCGAACTGGGAGTCGAACCCTTAGTAAGGTTGTGACAGAGCGTCGCATGAGGTTTTGCGGGACATGTTCTCCGACAAAAGGAATTACGCAAAATAAGAGTAGCGGAAACAGCTTGCCGGAAAATGCGCCGAACCGCGCGAGAGGGTCTAAGTCAGTAAGAATAGCACATTAGGTTTTTGAAATAAAACCTTTTAATAGCAAGATAATTCACTGTAGATACCTCAGAATATGCATTTTGTTGGCTTTCAATACCAGAAATAGTGCTCACCGGCGGGGCTTCGCCCCGCGCTGGGGGAGCGCTGCGAGCTCCCCCATACCCACTGAAGAATCTATTCTAGGTCAAAGAAGATCGCCTTTGGCATGCGGTCGTCTTCCATTCGGGATAAGTGTTATTGACTGCATTAAAATTAATAAATAGATGACATTTTGTTCATATTTGCCTTTTCACGATTCTTTATAAGTGTTTTTCTTAGAGGGGGGCGCTGGCGGAATTTTTAATAGAAAAAAATACGAAAAGTGGGCGGTAGGTCGAAAAAGGTTGAAGACCACTGCAATAGACACACATACACTTGAAACACATACAATAGACCCACATTCACTAGACCCACATACAAACACTAGACACACTACCTTTACCTTGGCCCTTGTATATGCAGAGGAACAGCTTTCGCATTACAATAACATTGCATACGGATCCAGAGGGGGGGGGGCGGTATGAGCGATCGCCCCACCCCCCGGAAGGTTTTTGGGCGAATTTTAGTAGAGAAATCACACAATTTGTATCTGAATCCTTTACTTATGTTAACAATATATACTAATTATTTATATTTTAACCTATTTTTAAATTAAGTCGCCCCCCCCCCTCTCTAGTACGTTGGCCGATTTGGTCGGGTGGGGGAGATAATTGCATCAATGCCGCCCTCCACACCCGAAACTTTCCAGTTGGGGTGGTCCAATTTTTTTTTTGTAGAAATCACAATTTGTTAACAGAATTAATTAAAAAGCTTTATGATAAAAGCTTGTTATTGATATTTTAGCCAATTTTTTAATTATGTCATTCCTCTTCTGGTATGTTGACCGATTGGGGGGGGATTATTGCCCTCCCCAGCTAAACCCTTAAGGCCTAAGTTTGGGGGGGGGGGGGATCCAATTTTAAATTAGTTGAATAACTATATATTTTTTATATTATGTCGCTCGCCTCTGGTAGCATTGCCGATTCTGTGGGGTGGAGTCGGGGTTGGGGCTGTTGCATCTACTGCCCACAGTACTTTGAGTGGGGGGAGGGCGGTCCAATTTTTAATCATAGTGTGTGAACAATATTGGTTGAATATATATATAATATAAGCTATTTATTGATACTTGAACCCATTTGTATATTATGTTGCACCGCGCTCTAATTTCAAATAAACTCATCAGTAAATTTAAAATGAAAGAGGATTGTACCAGGTGGGAGGGGCAATGTATGCAAATGCAATCCCCCCTCCCAATCAGACAGACCATCACTCTTTTTCTTAAGTATTTTAGTTAAGAAATTTCAAAAAAACATTACAAAAAAATCTTAAATTATATAATTTGTATTATAATTTATATACGCTATTAAAATGCAATCATTAGCAGTAATTTAAAAAAAAAAAAGGACAGAGGACTCTTACATGATTAAATCTTTCTCACTCAACCATCCCTTCCCCTTTCCCGGCGAAAACATGACAATTTAAAACAAAATGGTCAAATATAGCGACAGAGTCTATGCACATGAATTTATCATAATTATTTTAAGAAAGACTCTTGTTTTGGAAAATTTAGAATTCATAAGAAAATTTTAAGTAAATTAACAATTGAGATGAGTTATGAACCCCAAATATTTTTTTCCTAGTCGCCTTTTCCCAACTTTACTCAGTCTGATATTTTCATATTGTATAAAGAACTTTGGGACTATAGCTCACAATTTCTACTTCAATCCAAAACTAGATTACAATTAGAGTCCAGAGTAGAATCTACTGAATTTGTCCTCTCTCTTCCGACATTTTTTTTTCAGTTTTGAATTATAGTTATGTAACACAATTCTTTGTCCTCCATACTGTCCTCCTTTGTAAGGCTTTGTCCTTCATTTTGTCCTCCTTAGTTTTAAAGGTGTCTGGTTACCCTACTCAAACAAATCTAGTAGCTTCAAACCGATAAACTAGTTCATTCTACGTGAACTGTTTTCCGGTCAAATATCATTGCTATTGTGCAAAGTACATTCCGCTTGTAGACTAGATTACTGAGTTCTAGGCAGTTGATCTACTTGAGGATAGCTTTCAACTTTCGGACCAATGTTTACACCATGTGTAATCTTATCTGTTCACGATCCACTTGTTTTGTTGTCACGATTTCTTTCTGGAACACCAATTCTACTTTGACTTTTTAATGTGCGACCATATAAATAATGAGAGCAATGTAAGAAGTGGCTTTACTTTCTAAGTCATGGAGTTGTATCTAGTCCTAGTTCTACTGGCTTTCTGTATGTTCACAACTTCCATTTACACTGATTTAGATCTATGTTGTTAGCTGTTACAGTTCAGAAAAAATATGTTTTAATTTATCACTATATTAGTGACAACTATTTGTTATATTGTGCAGTTTTCAAATAATTCGAAATATGCTTAAAAGTTTTTTTGTTGTTTTTTTCTAGCCGAGGCTGGACCAGCAGCCAGACAGCTTGATAGTTTAACAAAGAGGTAAATTCCATTAATAACTTTGATTAGATTTAGGATACATTCCATGGCAACCGTGCACTAAAGGGTTCAATGTGTCAAGTCCACTGGAGCCCTTGAAATAATTTTAAAAAGGAAAAAAAAACGCGTTTAACGTGAGTTAAAATGTATAAATGTTTTTTCACAAGTCCAAGGTATGTGTCAGAGGACGACACAGAAATGTGAACTATTTAGTCACAACTTATTTCTTTTAGACTTCTTATCCCACAGACTGAAATGCTTTCAATATTCAATAGTATTCATAAATAATGTAATTGATGATATAGATCTCTCAATGTTCAATAGTATTCATAAATAATGTAATTGATGATATAGAGCTCTCAATGTTCAATAGTATTCGTAAATAATGTAATTGATGGATATAGAGCTCTCAATGTTCAATAGTATTCATAAATAATGTAAATATGTTTTTAAAAAAAGAAAATGAAAGCTAATAAATGTAAAAAAAACATTTGATCGATCGATGTTTGTAATGATAAACAGATAGTCGTTTTTTTTTCACACAACCTTCGAGGGAGGGGGGAATCGTCTTGTTCTCGAACCCTGACCAACTGGTACCAGTTAATGATGCACTCTATAATCTAATGTAACTAAGTTTGAAGATGCTCAAATCAATGCAGCAACTGAATGCTTTGTAGGCTCAGCTCCAGTGGATATATTTATAGCTAGGTTTTATTTGATGTTACTTCTTGGTGAGTACGCTTTATGCTTTCTCTCTAAATTCAGTGCTGTAGTGTAATGACAACAAAATCAATTTCAAAGTAAAATATTTTCTTATTAAAGTACAAACAAGATACGCATGTTTAGAATCGTATTTGAGGTGATATAAACAAGTTTATCGCTAATTAAAAATCAGTTCTTAGTTTTTGCTTGCAGATTACGTAAGGAAAGAAATCTGGGAAATAAAATATTGAACATGAATGGAAGAAATGATACTTGAAGGAAACAATACTTCCTTCATACAACTTATACTAAAGCTGGTCTTCGACTCCAAACATCAATGAATATTTCAACTTATAGAGCAGAACGTCGAAATGGATGAAATATTCTTTGTCTCTTACTTTTTCCTGTTTCATTCGTTCAATCCCAGCTATTAATATGTCTACATGATCTACTCTATGTCGGTTACTTTTTCCTGTTTCATTAGTCCAATACAAGCTATTAATATGTCTACATGATCTACTCTATGTCGGTTACTTTTTCCTGTTTCATTAGTCCAATACAAGCTATTAATATGTCTACTAACAGCTAGGAATATAGATAAGAACTTGTCTAGTATTTTAATTTCTTCAAGCTTACCTTATTTGTAGTAATAAATGAAACTCAAAGAAAATTACTGAAAACACTTGTTGATATGTTTGCATAGATGTAGATTACAAGAGTCTTGATGTTCATGAGTAGACGTTGCGTAAAATTATTCTTGAATCAATAATGCTTTACATTCGGAAATTCACGAACGTGATTGTCCTTTCAAAACTGATGTTGGATCTAGATCTAACATAGTTCTCTAGCCAAATTTATTTTTCTTTTTTTTTCGAAAAAATTATAACGGTCAAATTAGAGTGGCCAACGAGCTAGTAATTCTTTGCTCAGCGATATACATCAACTGTTAAATTTCTAAGATAATCATTAGAGCCGTTTTTGAGATCCGTGTCAGATTCCATCCAGGTTCCTCGTGAAGTTCTGACTTGAATATAGGTATTGTATAAACTGAATTTGTAAAAAAGATTTGTTAACTCTCAACGAGGGATAAGTTTACATGGAATGCATTTAAATGACTTCATGGACGCTAAGTCTTTCGATCAATTTATGGCAAACCTTTAGGAATCGCTAGATCCAACATACTGCTGTTATCAATTATTTCAGGAACACATATGGAAAATACCTTTTTGTTTAATTTTGGAAAATGAAATTTTGACTGGCCTTATATCGCTATACGATCGTATGCTGATTGACTGACTGAATTGCTAATTGCTATAAGATTTTCTGTTTTCTGACTAACATTGTACTTTGGTGATCAGTTGTAATCAAGTGTAAGTACTAACAATAAAGAACTTTTTTTTTTAAATCCACCCGAGTTACGCTCTCAAGATGAACATCTTTTAAGTGTGACTGATGACTGATGTCTATCTGTCGGGTAAAAAGTTTGTACTCGTTAATTCTTCCACATTTCATCTCGGATCATGCTGACATTTGACTCCATTATTTGTTCTTTTACCGACAACACAAGAATCAATAAAAAATAATTAACCAATTCAATTAGTTCATTAACTATTGGTATTGTTTCTTGGTATCGAACAAGGAAAAGAATGGTGTGGTGGTATAATTTGAATTAAGTTGAATTTATACTTTGTAAGTCGCCGCTTTAAAGTATTAAGCTAACAATAGATACTATTATTCTTCTTCTAGCCAGCTTTATTGCTGCTGAGCTGTCAGCTCTTTTACAGACTGTGCCAAGGAAAAATAGTGTGTTGTTTTCTTCAGTTGTTCAGCACTGCCGTACAGGGTGTTGGTTATGTTGGGCTGTAGTGATAGTAGGGTCTGCTTAAGGTGGATTAAGAATGACCATTCAAAGAGGATATGTTTTACTTTTCATAAGTATAGAAAGAGTGTCTACAAAGGGCTAGGTTGTGGGATTTATTTTGTAAAGATCGTAATTTAACCGAGGTGTATGTCCTGTTCTTAGTTGAAAGATTATAGATTGCTCTTTGGTGGTGGGGGGGGGGAGAAGGTAGTTAATACTGTCCAGTTTAATTGACATGGTCATTTCTTTGTAAATAGTTCTACCTGTGTTTCCTGATGCCCATTGGTTGAGCCACTCCTGTTTGTGATTGTTGACAAAGATTGACCTTAGGGTGAGGAGTTTACATGTCTATCTGGTTGTTCCATAGAGGATCTCGCCTTTGATAGTTTATCGGCCTTTTTCATTTCCCATGATGCCAATATGTTCAGGGATCCACTGTAAATTGATTTTGATGTATTTAATTTTGACATCATCTGATGGATTATCACCATTAGTGTTGTCAACTCTCTTGGGCTTTTTGGGGTGCTGCTGTTAAGTGCTTGCAGAGTGGATTGGGAGTCTGTAAAGACAACAATATCTGAAGTTGATTGTATTTAGGACTATTTCATTGGACTATAGATCACATTTAGGACTATTTCATTGGACTATGTGATCACATTTAGGACTATTTCATTGGGCTATGTGATCACATTTAGCACTATTTCATTGGACTAGATGATCACATTTAGGACTATTTCATACTTTTTAAATAATTGCTAGAAAATATTTCAGTAAAAATACAATTTAACAAGATTTCAAAGAGAGTTTGTGTTACACAAACTCAGAGGCGGCCCCCGTCGAAGTCGGATCCCTGTCGGATCTGCCTTTTCGCAAAGAATATTCAAGAGGTTATTTAATTTTGATGGTCAAAGATTCATTTGCCGTTGTAAAAAATGTTTTTTTTTTTGTTTTACATGTTTCGGGTGTTTCTTCTAAGTTTAAAATAATTAACTTCTCGCTGGACGATGGAGGATGGCAACAAGCAGGGTATGAACCCTGCCTGGTCCTTTAGTTTGCGTGCTGTACTGTCGTTCGGATTTATCGATGGTCCCTGGTTCAAACCCTGCATGCTCCCATCCCCCGTCGTCCTACGGGAAGTTTGTAATTAAAAAACAAAAAAAAGAAAAGAACAGATACATCGTGCTTTTACTTCGATGTCTCAGCATAGTTAGGCCTATCAACAGAGATATCGGCATTTTTATTTAAATTGTACTAGAATGAGGATGTAGATCTACCTAAATTAAACTTCTGATTTAGCACTCTTACAATCTATATCTACTACATCTAGATCTAAAATATGAACTTGGAATAATGTAGCTAATTTAGATAAGATTTGTGTAAAAAAAAATATCCTAGATAATCTATCAATAGACTGAATGCAACATTAAATTTAAAAATAGTATATTAGTTTTAGTATAGACCCTATTATAACATTGCAATATTATCAAAACGTTTGGAAATCAAAATCTACACTTTAAGTCTAGAAATTGAAATTCTACATCTTATTTTAGTCTAAACTCGATCTAGAAATTCTAGATCTAGACTCTAAAATAATTTTAATAAGAATATAAATCCAGATCTAGATATACTGTAATAAAAATCTAGATCTAGTTTAAACTTACGGTGGCCGCTAAAAATCTAGATTAGATCTAAATCAAGATATCATTGCTTTTCTAAATGCGAGTCACATAAAGAGGCTTAATAAACATTACTATACCGAGTTCTTTTAGCATTTCATTTAAAAAATTCATTCCATATGACGTCAAAGGAAAAAAAACACTACGTCACACGGCCTATCTAGACTAAAAATCGGCTTCATCAATACGAGCCATTTATCGAGTGTTCATAGACATTGGTGCACCGAGTGCTTTCTTTGAGCATTTCATTTAAAGAGCTCATTCCATGTGACGTCAAAGGAAAAAAAAACACTACGTCACACGGCTTAGTTAGACTAAAATATGTTTTCATCAATACGAGCAATTTTTCGAGTGTTCATAGACATTGGTGCACCGAGTGCGTTCTTTTAGCATTACTTTTAAAGAGACCATTCATATGACGTCAAAGAAAAAAAATTCAATGACCTCACAATAGGCTAGTAACGGTACTGTAAAAAAATGTCTTTATTTACACGAGATATTTAACGAGGCTTCATAGACATTGGTGTACTGAGTTCTAATAGAATTTATTTAAAGAGGATCAAAGCCGCATTGTTTTTGCGTTTTGTCTGTCAGTCGGTCTGTCCGTCATCTTAATATAAAAAAACAAAACTAAAAGCTATTAAAAATAGATTTACCTTTATTTTACGTTTCAAAACATCGCAATAATTTTAGGTATGAACACAATTTATTTAAATTTATATAATAGATTGTTCCGGATGTTTGTATAAATAGTAAAAGAAAAAGAGAACTCTAGATAAATGTAATACGTTAAATAAATTTGTTGGATGGTGTCACGTACACAGTATCTATTTTTAGCTCGTCAATTAGCTCGGGTTTTTTCTCACGGAGATATGTTAATTAGTGTAACTTGGGCTGCATTTATTGGTTGCAATGAGCTGCGTTGGACGGGACATAGCTGGAGCCCGGGAAGATTCTAGTTTTTTTAGTCAGTCATTGTATGGAACTTGGAAGTGGAAACATCTACTAATGTCTTGTATTAGAACTCAATTATATTACTGTGTAGATCTATCATTTTATTCAAGTACGTTTAACCATTGTAATTATTTGTGAATAGCTTTTTCAAGTTCTGAATTAAAGTAATTGTTTTCGACGCAGAGAAGTTTCTTCATTGAATATAGTAACATACTTAGATCGACTTAGCGAATGACAACTTCTAGATGATCAACTGGCAACATTTTGAATGATCGTATTATCAACTAGATCTAGCTACTTCTATACGATCATCTTATTAAAAGAAGATTTCAAGATCCTCGGCAATCACGATCATCGTTAGTGTGATACAGGTCAAGATAATCTTCAACGTGACATTTATCATTGCATCTTCATAGATCTTAACATCTGACATTCCACATCAATTGATGATTGTGATATCTGGCACCTCCGACATTCGATAAAGATCATCAAAAGATCATCAAAAAGATCATCAAAAAAAAATTTTTTTCAAGATCTAAGGAAAAATTTTCAAAACTTCGTCAATTACAAAACTTCGATTTTCCTCAACTTGAGAATAGTTCTACTGTGTTCAAAGATCAGTTTGGTTATCGATATCTTATCTTATCATAGATATAGATCTACGATCGAGTTTTCACTATAACTCTCGAGATCGAATATTATTATTTTGTATTGGCATTGGCAATAAGACCAATATCATTTAACTGGCACGATACATAAGCCCAGTAATATTTAGCTGGCATAACATAAGCCCAGTATTATTTAACTGACACAGTAGATAAGCCCAGTATCATTTAACTGGCATTAGTATTATAGATAAGCCCAGTAGCAATTTCCTGGCACTATAATCTATCAAGTAGACATTTCTACTATTTGATATCAAGTCAATCGTACACAACGACGACTTTAATACGACAAGTTCTACTAGATCTACAATCTCAAGAGAGAGAAAGTTCATAGTCTTGTACGGCTCAGCAATATTTCATTAACCTGATACGGTTCCATAAATCTACACTTCCTACAACGACTCCAGTAGTAGACATAATCCTACTGTTCAAGATTATTAAGCAAGTGACGACATAACTAACATTATTACATTCAAAAAGTACTATATTAATATATTCAAGTTCATATATTATAAAACACAAGAACTATACAATGGATTCAAAGCCTAGAGATAGAACACAAAGAATGTCAGAATATCTCGACAAAGGAAAAATATTGAAATTACTGCCACATGAATTAATGGCCTGGGCAAAAGAGCAAACAGATATAGACGAAGAAAAAGAAGCAAAGCTACGTCAAGAAGATAAAGAAGCTAAAGAAAAACAAAGAGAACATGAAGCAAAGCTACGTCAAGACGATAAAGAAGTTGAAGAAAAACGAAGACAAGAAGATAAAGAAATTGAAGAAAAACGAAGACAAGAAGATAAAGAAATTGAAGAAAAACGAAGACAAGAAGAAAAACGTGAAGAAAAACGAAGACAAGAAGCAGAAAAACAAAGACAAGAAGCAGAAAGACAAAGAGAATATGAGACGAAGAAACGGCAAGAAGATAAAGAAGCTGCTGAAAGACAAAGAGAACATGAAAGGGCACAAATGAAATTTGAAAAATTGAAAATGCAACATGAAGAAAATAAACTAAAGTCAGACTCAAAATCAACAGAAGCCAACACTAATCAAGCAAGTTCCAATGTCTTTGATCGATATAAACTCATGTCAAAGATTCATTCATTCAATGAGTCTACAGACAACATGGACTCATACCTTACTAGATTCGAGGAATTAGCAACAACGTCTGGTTTACCAGAAGACCAGTGGTCAAGTTCCCTCCTTAGTTTACTGACAGGAAAAGCAGTTGACATTTGTTCGCAGTTGTCGGTCAACGAGCGCAGTGATTACCATGATATCAAGGAAGCCTTATTACGCCAGTACGGTGCAACGTCAGACAACTATAGAAAGAAATTCTATAGCTCAAGACCAAAACAAGATGATGATCCTCAAATTTTCGTTTCCAACATGACCATGTGGTTCGACAGATGGATATCTCTTGCTAAAGTGGAAAACACTTATCAAGCTATCAGACAACATATTATCATTGACAATATCACGCATGCTCATTCAGAAGACATCCAATCTTATATAATTGAAAGAAGTCCTTCTGATATTTCAACGTTAACCAAAATCATCAGACAATATAAAGCTGCTTATCCAAACAAGCCAGTCAAACCAGCAGCAGATGAAAACTTTGTCTGTTTTTCAGAAGACAAACGAAATTCACAGTATACAAAATATGAAAAAATAATTTGCAATAGATGCAACAACATGGAACATTTTGCTTTTCAATGCCGCACCAGGACTATTGAATGTTCATATTGTCATATGAAAGGTCATCAAGCCCATGAATGCAGAAGAAAGCAGTTCAGCACCAGCAATCCACACCATGGCAAACAAGCTACAAGAAATCAAAAATATACTGAAAGACCTCGTTACAGAAGCCACTCTCAAGACTCTAGACCACAACATGTATATAAGAAGAACTTTTCTAACAGAAATGATAGAGATGAACATTTAACCATGACTGTCATAGCGAAAACAAATGGTCTTAAATTCTATCCAGGTTGGGTAGGAAATCAAAAAGTACAGGTGCTACGTGACACCGGAAGCACATCTATATTAATCAAGAAACGTTTTGTCAAGTCAAACCAACTAACAGGCAAATCAGTTCAAGCCACAGCATTCAATGGCACTGTCATCAGTCTACAAGAAGCCATAATACACATTAAGACACCATTCTTTAGTGGTCCAACCGAAGCCTTAGTTGTCCGCGACTTACCAGTTGACTTAATCATCGGTAACATTGAAGGAGTCAGAGACTGCACACCACAAGAACTTCTAGAGTGGGCAAACAACATTGAACGAAATCAAGATTGTAGTAACCAGATCAATGACCAAACCCAAAGAACAATTTTCATCTGAACGAGCAAGCCAAAATGAAACAATACCTAAGACTCAAGGACAGATCATTCAAAAGGAGACAGAACCAGTAATCAGAACATTACCTGAAAATGACGATGTACTGCCACAATTCCAACATGATGAATTCAAACATGAACAGAAGATCGATTCATCATTGCAAAGACTTTATAAGAAGGCGCAATCAAACAAACAATCAACATTCACAGATGAACCATATTTTCAGAATGGCATACTTATGAAGAACAGTCACAATAAGAACGAAACAATACAACAAGTACTTGTACCTCAAAGATACAGAAGAGAGATATTGGCAACAGGACATAATCTTCCACATGCAGGTCATATGGATGTAACCAGAACGAAGAAAAGAATCCTTCAAGAATTCTATTGGCCAAGCATCACCAAAGATGTCAAGAAACATGTCAGCTCTTGCCATGTTTGCCAAATGAAAGGTCCTAAAATCAACAGATCACAGGCACCAATTCAAGCAATGGAACTGACAAACAAGCCTTTTCAAAAAGTGTCAGTCGATCTGATAGGTCCTATGCCAGTAGCTTCAGACAGAAATCACAAGTACATCTTAACTCTGGTTGATACATGTAGCAGATGGCCTGGGGCAATTCCTTTGGTCAATATAGCACCACTTGATATTACCAGAGCTTTGTCAGAAATATTTTCCAGAAAAGGTTTCCCAGAAGTCATCCTTTCTGATAGAGGCACACAATTCACAGCAGATATAACCAAAGCCTTTATGAACATGTACAAGGTCAAGATGAAGTTCACAACGCCTTACCACCCTCAAAGCAACGGTCTATGTTAACGATTTAATGGTACTCTGAAGAAAATCTTATCGAAAATCGCTCACGACAATCTACAAAACTGGGATGTACTCTTACCTGCGGCACTATTCGCTTATAGACAATGTCAACAAGAAACTACAGGTTTCTCGCCTTTTGAGATGATATTTGGCGCCAACCCAAGAGGACCCATGTCAATACTCAAAGAATCACTCATACAACCAGATTCAAATTCACTAGAGTCCAAAACAGCATTCCAGCATGTCATAGATATCAGAAACCTTTTCATATCAGCATGTCAGCAAGCTAAAGAAGCCACAGATAAAGCTAACAGAAATACTCAAGCTAGAGTCAACAAAACCAGAAAACTCAGGCAATTTGAGCCAGGAGACAAAGTATGTTTATTGTTACCAGATAAGAACAACAAGCTATTTATCAAATGGCTAGGTCCATTCTCAGTACTCGAAAAAATCACAGATGTTGATTAGGAAATTGACATTCATAGCAAGAAGAAAATATACCATATCAACAAGCTACAAAAGTACAATACCGAAACAGATGATGATACAAGTACAGAACAAACAGAAAGAGTTATGTCATGTTTGGCAGTCATACCTGAAGAAGAAGAAAATGATATGGATGATTGCAATGATTTCATAATGCCAGATACACCAACGAAGCAAACTAAATTTAGGAATGATATCAAAATTGATAAATTATCACCTCAGAGAATACAAGAATTGACAAACATTCTCAAAGAACATTCAGAAATATTCACAGATGTTCCAGGAAAAACTTCTATTGTCGAACATGAAATCATACTTACAGATGCCAAGCCTACAAAATCAAGACCTTATCCTTTACCAATACACTACAGAGATTTCCTTCAACAAGAAATTAATCAACTGTTAGAACAAGGCATCATAGAACATTCTAATTCACCATATGCTGCACCAATTGTACTTGTCAAACGTAAACAAGCATCAACTCCAAGAATGTGCGTCGACTTCAGACAATTAAACAAAATAACTCGCCTTGATTCATACCCTATGCCTAACCCTGAAGATGTATGACACAATTTTCAGAGGCAAAATTTTTCACCAAACTAGATTTATCTAGCGGTTATTACCAGATTCCTATGAAGGAAGAATCAAAACCATTTACAGCCTTCACAACAGCTTTCGGACTATTTCAGTTCAACTACATGCCATTCGGATTGGTCAACGCCAGCAGCACCTTTAACAGAGCTATACATAGAATACTGAACCAACGAAAAGACACAGTATCTTACATAGATGACATTTGCATATTCCATAAAACATGGAATGAACACATGAAAGGATTACATGAAGTCTTCAACATAATACAACAATACGGCTTCACGATAAAACCCAGCAAGGTAGAATTAGCCATGACTGAAGTATCTTTTCTAGGTCATAGAGTTAGCTACAACTCACTTAGACCACAAGAAGATATCATCAAACGCATTTTAGACATCAAAGTTCCCACAACTAAGAAGCAAGTTAGAAGCATTCTGGGACTGTGTAATTTTTACAGAACATTTATTCCTAATTACACAGCACTCACATCAACATTGACCAACCTCACCAAGAAGGGTCAACCTATCAAGATTCCATGGTCTACGGAACTACATGCCACAATTGAGAATATCAAAGCAACTTTTTCCAGAGACAGTATACTCAAACTTCCAAACCGAGAAAAGCCTTTTCATCTCGCCACTGATGCATCTTCATCAGCCATTGGAGCATGTTTAATGCAGGATTACCAAGGGACTTTACATCCCGTATTTTTAATCAGCAGGAAACTCTCCCAAGCCGAAACTAGATACTCCACTATTGAACGTGAATGTCTGGCCATTGTCTGGGCCATTTCCAAATTCACCAAATATTTATTGGGTGCACACTTCACACTTCTGACAGACCATGCACCACTAGCTTTTCTGAACTCAAAGAAGATGGCAAACGGACGAATAAAACGTTGGAGTCTACAACTCATGGACTACCAGTTTGATGTCAAGACAATACCAGGTCACTTGAATGTATTTGCTGACACACTGTCCAGATGTATATAGTTAATTACTTAGTTTCGTCATTACATTTTCTCTTCACAGATACTTTATTATCAAATCAAGTTTGTAATATGTTTATCCAAAGTACCTTCGAAGAAAAGATACTCATCTTTATCATATTTTATTATAGTCTTATTTCATTTCGAATGTGACATCAACTGTACAGTAACTTGTTAATGTTTAAAGACATTATACATATTTTTTATGAACCATGATCAAAAAATGTGATTACATAATACAACTTACTATGTAACTACAAATATCTTGTAGCATCTCAACCATTTTTATTTTTTGGATATGTACACATTTTCACATTAGTACTAACCAAATGAGTTATAATGTCATAATTATTTTTCATGTATTAATTTATACGCATTTCTATTACCATACAAATGCTTAAGAAAGCGGGGGGTAATATGTCACGTACACAGTATCTATTTTTAGCTCGTCAATTAGCTCGGGTTTTTTCTCACGTGGAGATATGTTAATTAGTGTAACTTGGGCTGCATTTATTGGTTGCAATGAGCTGCGTTGGACGGGACATAGCTGGAGCCCGGGAAGATTCTAGTTTTTTTAGTCAGTCATTGTATGGAACTTGGAAGTGGAAACATCTACTAATGTCTTGTATTAGAACTCAATTATATTACTGTGTAGATCTATCATTTTATTCAAGTACGTTTAACCATTGTAATTATTTGTGAATAGCTTTTTCAAGTTCTGAATTAAAGTAATTGTTTTCGACGCAGAGAAGTTTCTTCATTGAATATAGTAACATACTTAGATCGACTTAGCGAATGACAACTTCTAGATGATCAACTGGCAACATTTTGAATGATCGTATTATCAACTAGATCTAGCTACTTCTATACGATCATCTTATTAAAAGAAGATTTCAAGATCCTCGGCAATCACGATCATCGTTAGTGTGATACAGGTCAAGATAATCTTCAACGTGACATTTATCATTGCATCTTCATAGATCTTAACATCTGACATTCCACATCAATTGATGATTGTGATAGATGGTCTCGTATAAAAACTTAGAAGAACTACAGCCTTGTGGAGAGATATTGATACCTTACTTTGGTGTTTGGATGTTGTTTTCCTTAAAATTCGGAACATAATATTAATGATAATTAGATTTTTTTATGGTTTAGGTAGAAAATTAATTGTACTGTAAGAGAGAAGTGAGTTAAAATATTTTTTCAAAAATAACGGAATAATATTATTTCGTAAATGAGAAGATTATTTGTTTATTAACTAGAAGAGGGAGTTCAAACAGTTATTTGGCGTTAGTAGATTTTTAAATAAATTCGGAAATTTCTGGCGACGATTTGTAAGAAAATGTAAGTAATGTAAGTCGATTTCTTTTCAAAACAAAATCCGGAACATTCTTTATCGATTACTAAACTTTTATGCTATGTTTCAGGAAGAAAATTAAATGTCTAAAAAGTGATTTTCAGTAATCAATTATAGTTAATTACTTTTTTTTAAAGCCCTGAACAACCTATTGTCGATATTTTTAAAATTTGTTTAAAGATGAAAATACGGAACAAGTTGATATCGATAATCAAATTATAAGGACGCATTGTCAAATAATATACTTGTAATATAAGTCAATTATGCGATTTCAAACAATCATTAGGCATAATTCATTTTTCATAAAACAATATCAGGAACATTTTTACACTTAATGAAATATAAGTCAGTATGGAGATTTTGATTTAGCATTAATATGCTATTTACATAAAAAACGGAACAACATATTATTGATAATGTGTTTTTGCAACGTTTAAACATGGAAATTGAATGTAATATAAGTTAGAAGAGCAAACAAACATTTGTTGGCGTTGATTAGTATTGCACAAGAAAATCCGGAACAATCAATTTTAGATACTTAAAACTTTTGAGATGTTACGGGAGGAACATTAAAGGGTAAATCAGATTTTCAATAGCTTTTAGAGTTCTTGTTTTTTATCTAATCGTGACGGACAGACCTACCGACAGACAAAACGTACAAAAATTAACCTTTTTTATTCTTATGAGGGCACTAAACAAAAAATAAATAAAATCTGATTTTTTTTTTTAAAGTTACGCTACTACACGAAAGTCGCTGAATAAAAAGTCCATTTTTAAAAATGTGCGTGATATTTACATACAAAGTGCATTCTTAGCCTTTGTAGACAAACATAAATGTTTTCTTTTAATTTTAGCAGCTAGGTGACCAGAAAAAACACCTTTAATTAATATTTATATTTGTTGTAAACATTTCTAGTACATTTAATAAAAATATTTGACTTAATGATACTGAAAATACGCAAGAGTTGTCCATCTTTGTTAGCATATTGTAACATTGCCTCCCTTACATTTACGTTATTGTTTTAGAATTGGTGTATTTTTATGAAAAAATCGCTTGCATAGTTAATTTTATAAATTAGACGGTTTGCTTTTAGAAAACCAAAAGTAGCCGTTGCACCTAAACTTCTCAAGCCGCATTTAATGGTGAAATAATATTTTTCATATCTTTTCTCGTTTCGAGATCTGAGTGTGACAGACGGACAGACTGACATTTTGCACAAACCTAATAGCGGCTTTTTCCCCTTACGGGGGCCGCTAAAAATTACCTATTTACCTAGAGAAATTCTCTAAAGTTAAGTTCCCCTTTCAGACATTGATCTATGGGTCAGATGATGTAAAAGTCATCTCGTTTACGGTGGCCCACAGAGACAGATGTCCTTTACAGAAATTCTCTGTTTATCTAAATGCTTCCTTTAAAAACTTCAAATGGTCTAACAATTATTTGTTAAAAAAGAATAAGAGATGCTATTTTACCGACTCCCTTAGAAAATATTTTTTTTGATTGCTAAATGAAATAACGGACACGACTAACGATCTGAAGAGCAAAAGCTCAGACTAAGCCTAAATATTCTCGTTCTATTGTGGAAAATTCGGTTTCGGCTGCTCAAAATGTTCTTCTGATGTTAAATACACTTAGCAGTGTTCCGTCGAATTTTAAAATCTAAGATTAGAAATGCTCACATTTTTTATTTTTTTAACATTTCAGCCGATATGAGAAAATAGATTATCCAGGCTGTGGCCAAAGACGTGTTCTTAGTGATAATGGTGTCAATGAATTAAATACTAGAATCGTTGGTGGCTTTGAATCAGTACCTTATTCCTGGCCAGGAATTGTAAGTATCTATACATCTTTGTTTTCTTTCTTTTTTTTTTCATTTAATATATATATTTCATACATTAAGATGTTTGCCCTTTTTTATGACACGTATAATCCGAATTTATGTTTCTAATTTATACAAGTTTATATGATCTTGTAATTGATGTTTGATGAAGGGTGAAAGTCTAATTTCTAGTTCTAGGCCTATGAAAGAAGTCATTCCCTTTTGTCAAGTGTGTAAAGGTGTTTTGACTGTTATTATGTTGAATGAAATACACAGTATATAACAATACACTGCTTATTAAACTTTTTATACAATAAATATAGTTTAATTATTTACATACTAATGCATTATTTCGTTTTTAAAACAAAAAGAAGCGTCTTACATATATTGATATTAGCTGGTATAACAGAAAATAAAAGTTTAGTAATATACTTGTTGAACATTATTTTAGAAAACAAGCAAAATATATGAAATCTCTTTTTTAAAAACAAAACTTATCTTAGGGTAAGAACCTCAAAATCTGTGTCATAAAACTTAATAGTGCAGGAATAAGCTCCCTTTTTCTAAATAAAATTTAATTACCACTAATTGATCTTATAATTGGTTAATTTTGTTATTGGTTCATGTGTTGTCATCAGCTATTAATAATTATGCAAAATTTCAACTGATCCGAGAACGGGAAGTGGGAGGGAAAAAAAACGTGTACAAAACGTAATGAACGGAATAACTCCATATATACTCACATCTCTCAATAAGTGGCATTTATGTCCCTTTTTCAAATAAAAACAAAAAAAACATTAACAATAATTAATTAACTAATTAATTGGTTAAATTTTAGCGGCTCCGAAAGGGGCATTGCCGCTATTAATTTTGTGTGGTCGTCCGATCGTCCCGTTTAGATCACAGAAACTATAGAAGATATTGAAAATCCAACATTATGATATTTTATATCTTTCAAAGTTCTGATGCAACATCGAAAGTAAATCATTTAATTTTTAACATAAATATGTATGTATGTATGTTCCGCATAGAAATCAAAACCGTTTGACTGATCTTGATTGTTCCTTAGGTCATGGCGGAGACCGTAGTTATGTTTAATGTCCCGGATGGCCCTAAGATAAAAAAAAAAAAACTAAATTTATCTGTATGGAAGTTTACAACTTAAACAAACACATATGTATATATTTAACTTATGGGAAAAGTTTCTTTGTTAAGATATGAATGGAGTCTGGGTCTTTACAAAACAATAAAAATCAATTAGGCCAGGTTCACATTGAACTCAATCTTTATAACTATCACTTCATTGTATACATATGAATCCACAATGTAATAATAACATTAATACATTTCGTATCTTGTGTTAAGTCGTGTAATAGTACAATATCAGCAAAAGTTTCGACACGCGCACATGTCCTTCCATTTTGCATCGACGTTGTAGATGTTGATAGTTTGTCGTGTTCATAGTTTCTGATATTCTTTCTGAAAGTAGTGAAACCTGCCTTATTACCTGCCTGGGGTCTATTTTTTTAGTTTGTGTTTCCGCACAAACAGTCTTTGTGATCTTATTATAATTTAAAAAGTGGAAATAAAATGTCTTAAGGAGAAATGAGAAAAACTATAACGTTCAAATAAAGCACTACCCCGAAAGTAATATTTAGAAACCTTTAGATTACAAGTAGAGCTTTAACTTGTTTTCAGTGCAGTTTGAGACAGTCGACATCTTCCACATCCCACATGTGTGGTGGTAACCTGGTCAAAAATTTGGCCGGAGAATATTTCTTCATAACTGCTGCTCACTGCACAACGTAAGTAGTCTACCATGAAATTGTGAACTATATCATGAACAGATTTTTACTCTGGGAAGCGTGGTCGAGAGGCTTGGCTTGGCTACCTAGAAGGGGGCTCGAGGTTCGACACCCGACTCGGGCAGAGTTGTGTTTGCTGAGCGCCTAAAGGCAGCAAAGAAAACCAACTCCTAGATACCCCCTCCCCCCCACTGGTCCACAAGTGAGATTGGACTAAAAGCGCTCTGAGCATGCTATAAGCAAGATAGTAGCGCTATATAAAATATATAGTATATAAAAGATATTATATATATACTCTCGTAGTGTTTGTATTACAATAACCAAAGTAAGATGTTTCCTATTAAAATTAATTACAGTGGCTTAGTGATTAAATATTGTATTTTTAAAGATTAATCTTTTCTCAATGATTTAGTCATTAGAAAAATCAAGTTCATTTAAATGTGTCTAATTTCTTTTGTGTTAGAGATAACAGTTGTTTTCATTTCTCTTTGTATTACAGCAACAGACGTGCTAGTGCTTACGTGGCCTACTGTGGTATCCACGACAGAACAACTGTCACACAGCCCAACAGAGTTATTATCTACTTCTCTGAGCTCTACGTCCATAAGTAAATTATTATTTATAAGGATAATTTGTAGGTCAAATAAAATGTATGCCCCGATAGACTACCACACAGACGGGTAATGGTCCACCAACAGAAACACCCGTGGTCAGCCGCAATATTAAATACGCTATGCTAATAAATTTATCCAACTTAGAGTGGCACGTGTGTCTGTTTGATATTATATTTACACCAAAAAAAATGTTTACTTTTTTTAAAGAGAAAAAATCTATTTAGTATGCATATAAGTTGGACATAATTTAAAACAACAATTAATAAGTATTTTTTCATATTATCTCGTGAACTGCAACGGTGTAGAATACAAATAAAGCACTGAACTAAGAGAATTTTTTTTTACGGAAATGTTTTTTTTTCTAGAGGAATAAGAGATTGTCCCTATATATTCATTATAAGAAATTAGTTAGCCAGGTTCACTTTCACCTATCCTTGGTCTGTGGACCACTGGGGCACCACACAAGATCCGTCAACCTTCTTTCTCCATTCTTCTCTGTCATTTGTCTTTGATAGAATTTCATTCTGATGCTCTTTCTGAAAATATTGAAACCTGCCTTTTTACCTGCCTGGGTGGACCAATTCGGGAGCCGATTTTGTCTCCACGCAAACTGTCTTTGTAACCTTGTTTAATGTTTAGAATAATTCTAGTCTTTTTAATTACGTTTATTTTGTGTTTTTATATCCCCTTCCTTTAATTTTTTTAATTACAGACGTCTCTTCGCGATCGAGATAAACCAAAATATTTAATAGATGCAAATCTGATATCTCCATCTTTCCTGTCACATGTTTCGATATTTCTAGATTGAATTAAGAAACCGATGAATAGTCAGAAATAAGAGATTGTATTTAGGACTTTTTTTTTGGTGGGGGAATACGTATTTTAATTATTACGTTATTATTATTACGGGGGGTTCGAACCATGGACCATCGAGACGATGTGCCAGAGTGTATACCACACGATGTGCCAGAGTGTATACCACACGATATGCAAAGAGTGTATACCTCACGATGTGCCAGAGTGTATACCTCACGATGTGCCCGGGGTGTACACCACACGATGTGCCAGAGTGTATACCTCACGATGTGCCGGGGTGTACACCACACGATGTGCCAGAGTGTATACCTCACGATGTGCCAGAGTGTATACCACACGATGTGCCAGAGTGTTTACCACACGATATGCCAGAGTGTATACGTCTCGATGTGCCAGAGTGTATACCTCACGATGTGCCGGGGTGTACACCACACGATGTGCCAGAGTGTATACGTCACGATGTGCCAGAGTGTATACGTCACGATGTGCCGGGGTGTACACCACACGATGTGCCAGAGTGTATACCTCACGATGTGCCGGAATGTATACGTCACGATGTGCCGGAATGTATACGTCACGATGTGCCGGGGTGTACACCACACGATGTGCCGGGGTGTACACCACACGATGTGCCGGGGTGTACACCACACGATATGCTAGAGTGTATACGTCACGATGTGCCAGAGTGTATACCTCACGATGTGCCGAGGTGTACACCACACGATGTGCCAGAGTGTATACGTCACGATGTGCCAGAGTGTATACGTCACGATGTGCCGGGGTGTACACCACACGATGTGCCAGAGTGTATACCTCACGATGTGCCGGAATGTATACGTCACGATGTTCCGGGGTGTATACGTCACGATGTGCCAGAGTGTATACGTCACGATGTGCCATAGTGTATACGTCACGATGTGCCGGGGTGTACACCACACGATGTGCCGGGGTGTATACGTCACGATGTGCCAGAGTGTATACCTCACGATGTGCCGGGGTGTACACAACACGATGTGCCAGAGTGTATACGTCACGATGTGCCAGAGTGTATACGTCACGATGTGCCGGGGTGTACACCACACGATGTGCCAGAGTGTATACCTCACGATGTGCCGGGGTGTACACAACACGATGTGCCAGAGTGTATACGTCACGATGTGCCAGAGTGTATACGTCACGATGTGCCGGGGTGTACACCACACGATGTGCCGGGGTGTATACGTCACGATGTGCCAGAGTGTATACGTCACGATGTGCCGGAATGTATACGTCACGATGTGCCGGAATGTATACGTCACGATGTGCCGGGGTGTACACCACACGATGTGCCGGGGTGTATACGTCACGATGTGCCAGAGTGTATACCTCACGATGTGCCGGGGTGTATACGTCACGATGTGCCATAGTGTATACGTCACGATGTGCCAGAGTGTATACGTCACGATGTGCCGGGGTGTACACCACACGATGTGCCGGGGTGTATACGTCACGATGTGCCAGAGTGTATACCTCACGATGTGCCGGGGTGTACACAACACGATGTGCCAGAGTGTATACGTCACGATGTGCCGGGGTGTATACGTCACGATGTGCCAGAGTGTATACGTCACGATGTGCCGGGGTGTACACCACACGATGTGCCGGGGTGTATACGTCACGATGTGCCAGAGTGTATACCTCACGATGTGCCGGGGTGTACACCACACGATTTGCCAGAGTGTATACGTCACGATGTGCCGGGGTGTACACCACACGATGTGCCAGAGTGTATACCTCACGATGTGCCGGGGTGTATATATATATATATATATATATATATAGAGAGAGAGAGAGAGAGAGAGCGAGAGAGAGATACTTTGATTGGTTAATTGATTGATTTAAGACATCAGTGTATTTATGTTACAGTTTGTACAACAGTAACACGTTAGATTACGACATCAGTATATTCAAAGTCATGACAGCATTACCCACTAACAACTATATTGATGCTGTTTGTCTACCTAATGAAAACTGGAATGTTGGGGAAAAAGCTATCGTGGCTGGATGGGGAACTCTGTCATCAGGTACACTAGACATTGGCTGATAAATGCTTTTAACTTCACTAGAAGAAACTACATTAAGTCAACAATAGTGATACTTTTATTTCGATTCACTTTCAGTAGTTTACCACCAAAACTAATGAAATTTGACTTATTTCCCTAGGGGGTGTATCTCCAACAAAACTTCACCAAGTCACCAAACCAATCAAATCTAGAGAAACCTGCAGACTTCGTTATGGCACGAGTGCTATCACACTACGCATGCTCTGCGCTGGTCTTCCTGAAGGTGGTATTGATTCCTGCCAGGTGAGTCTACTGCTTCATTGCAAAGCTTATATCAATTCACTCTATCTGTCTGACTGTTTAAACGTTTGTGCACTTTATTTCTCCCACATACAATCTCTGATCAAGTTGAAATTTTGCATAATTATTTTTTGTATCCGACAAAACACAACTAAAAAAAAAGTCAATGAGTTGATTAACTATTTGTAAAAAATTATTTTGTATGTCGTCGGACAAAGGAAAC
>JAZGLO010003199.1:0-12704 GCA_036873155.1 Biomphalaria sudanica | reverse complement strand
AGTTTTCTAATGAATACACTATATTTCAAGTCAGCTCCTTAAAGTTTTCTAATGAATACACTATATTTCAAGTCAGCTCCTTAAAGTTTTCTAATGAATACACTATATTTCAAGTCAGCTCCTTAAAGTTTTCTAATGAATACACTATATTTCAAGTCAGCTCCTTAAAGTTTTCTAATGAATACGCTATAAATTTCAAGTCAGCTTCATAAAGTTTTATTATAAATACGTCCAGTCGTATTATTAGAGTTTTGTTCATACTTAAACATCGCTATAATTTTCAATTTTACTTTTACTGAGAGAAAAAAAAAGATTACTTAACTATGAAGTTCAAACATAAACGTTTGAAGCAAGAAAATTAACTACAATTGAAGAAGAAAAAGATTCAGATTGACTCAGATCTATTTAGAAAAGTATTTTTATATACATTGAAACTATGAAACTATACACTCAATCAGAAGTTATTTTTGTAAACAATATTAAGAAATAGTTTTTTTCGAAAATGAAATTTTGTTAGTCAAAACTTAAACAATTATTGCTCTCTTCTTTTAAAATTGTTCATTCTTTAATTATGTGTGCGAGACATATTCGCAGATTATATCAAAAACGTTTATTGAAAAATTGTTACTTTTTTATGTATTCAGTTAACGAAGCGAATTTGTCTTTTTAGTGTACTAAATTTTAGAAACATTATTTTGAAAAGGTCATCATCATATCTTAAAACTTCTGGTAGGGGTGCCTCCTATTTGAAGCTACACTAATAAACTACATATGAATTCGAACAGAATAATTTATCAGTGTTTAAAATTATAGTATATTTTCAGTATTGTGTCGTCCTACTTAAGGGCGCGTATCACAGTTTGAGAAACGCTAGTCTAAAGTATCTAATTTAGCGTCTTAAATCTGAAGATTCTATTTTTTTTTAATTAATAAAAATGAATTGACTACGAAGGAGCAAGTTCTTTGAATACATTTCTCTTGATATTGTTGTCTTTTAGTTCTGATAGTTCTTGTTATTTAACTTCAGTATTGTACATGAATCTATATTTCTAAACTTCTCATGTTTATTCTTTTACTGCTAACGTTGAACTGTTTTGATGCTTATATTTTGAAGTATTATTGACATCAACAAAGAATAATTACTTTCATTCCAATGTTGTGTATTTAAATGTTCCACTTCGCTGTTTCCTAGACAGCCGATTGTCACACTTTCATTCCAATGTTGTGTATTTAAATGTTCCACTTCGCTGTTTCCTAGACAGCCGATTGTCACGCTGATATTTGTTGCACTAGTACTTGTGTGTAGTCTTTGTGTTAGAAATTTCAGTGGGTTGACAGGCCTACTAAAGAACGTAAAGTTGTCAATGAAGTATGTCAAGAGGTCGTCTGCTACACAGGAAGTTCACATAGAACTGATTCATGTCCGATTGTGCTTAGTTTAAATATGCTTACGTTATTCCTACAGATAGGTTTAAGTTATCCAAACTAATAGGTTTAAGTTATCCAAACTAATAGGTTTAAGTTTCCAAACTAATAGGTTTAAGTTTCAAAACTTATAGGTTTAAGTTTCAAAACTTATAGGTTTAAGTTTCAAAACTTATAGGTTTAAGCTATCAAAACCAATAGGTTTAAGTTATCACAGCAAAAAAACAAATAGGTTGGAGTTCTAAACAGTAGATAGTTTGAAGTTCTCTGAGCAAGTAGTTTTACGTTTTCACGGCTATTAAGTTTATCTACTACAACAAACACGTGATCACAATATACACATGATCACAACAAATATATATATATAGTACATATAGTACATGTTTTGTAAAAAAAACAAATAGGTGCCGGTACTCAGTGATGGATTGCCTAACTTTTAACTACTAATAAATTAATAATAAACGTTAGAATACAAGAAAAGTAATAATTTTCCCCCCACATTGATAAGGGTTACTGATTTTTAGCTGCCCCCGAAAGGGGAAAAGACGCTATTAGTTTTGTGCGAAATGTCTGTCCGTCTGTCCGTCCGTCCCGTTTAGATCTCGTAAACTAGAAAAGATATTGAAAATCCGACATCACAATATTTTAGACCATTCAAAGTTCTGATGCAACGGCTACTTTTTTTTTTCTGAAAGCGAAAAATCTAATTTTTAAAATGAGTTATGCAAGCAGTTTTTAAAGAGAAAAAGCTAATTAGTATGCATTATAAGTTAGACTTAATTTAAAACGAATAGTAATCTTGTAAACATTATTTTCCTCAACATTATTTTTATTGCGGAAATTTTTTTTAAATTTTTTTTTGTATTTATATTTTTTGTGGATTCGAATAAGAGATTAAAAATTTTTTTAAACAATTAGATCAATTATAAGACATCAGTTAGACCAGGGGAGGCGCGGTGGCTGAGCGGTAGAGCGTTTGGCTTCGGGGGTCCCGGGTTCGAATCCTGGTGAAGACTGGGATTTTCAACTTTGGAATCTTTGGGCGCCTCTGAGTCCACTCAGCTCTAATGGGTACCTGACATTAGTTGGGGAAAAGTAAAAAGTTGGTCGTTGTGCTGGCTACATGACACCCTCGTTAACCGTAGGCCACAAAAACAGCCCTATAGACGACAAGGTCTGAAAGGGGAACTAGTTAGGCCAGGTTCACATCTAACTTTACATTCACTTTCACCTATCCTTTGATCTGCGGGAAAGTTGGGGCACTACACAAGATCTGTTAACCTTCTTTCTCCATTCTTATCTCTCATTTGTCTGATATAATTTCATTCGGATGTTCTTTCTGAAAATATTGAAGCCTGCCTGGGTGGACCACTTCGGGGGCCAACTGTAGGTGTGTGTTTCTACACAAACTGTCTTTTGTAACATTGTTTGCTTTGATTTTGTTTTATTTTAGGTGAGATTTTCATACTAAACCATCATTTGCCTTAGCGCAGCCAAGGGGATTTTGAGTTTAAAACCCCGTACCAGGTGGTTTTGCAGTTAAATCCCTCTCTTCAAACAAAAAAATTCAAACGATAATCCCCATATTCCAAGAGCATAGCTAAGGAAGATTTTTATTTTTAAAACCCCCTCCGAAATTAACGATAAAACCCCCTCTTCAATATAAGACTATCCATTCATCAGTCACCAGATTCTATGAGTGTAGTCAAGAGAGGTATTTGTGTTTAAAACCCCCCTCCAGCGTGGTTTGCAGCTAAAAACAACCTCTTCAACAAAAAAAAATAATTACACACTCAAATTTCTACGAGCGTAGCTAAAGGGGGTTTTGAGTTTAAACCCCCTTTCAGCGGGGTTTCCAGCTAAAAATACCTCTTCAAGATAAAAAAAAGCAAATTACTTAAAAATCTAAAAGCGTAGCCAAAGGGTTTTATGTTTAAACCCTCTTCAGCGGAGTTTGAGCCAAAAAATATAAATATAAGAAAAAAAACAATTACACATAAAAATTCTATAAGCGTAGCCAAGCCAGAGGGCTTTTTTAAGTTTTGAGGTTTAAATGCCCCTACAAAGAATTTTAAGGTTGAAAACCTCTCTTTTCAATATTATTCTAAAGCAAACTACAATCACCAAATTCTATGAGCATAGCTAAAGTGGTTTTGAATTTTAAAAAAAAAAAATCCAGAGATTTTTTAGTTTAAAACCCAAACAGATGATTTTGACGATAAAACTTCCCTTTTCGATATAAAATCTAAAGCAAACTACAGTCACCTAATTCCAAGGCGTAACAAAGAGAGGTACAAATTTCTACTAGTGGATGGGCTCAATTAATAAAGTGCAGTGAATAGCAGATTTGGTTTTTTGAACTAAAATTTGCCGAAATTGAAAAACACTAAATGTTGCTCAACAAAGATGACTAAGACGGATTTTAAGAGTCAGTTATAGAGATCGGGTCTCAATGCCAAACTGGGAGTCGACCCCTTTGTAAGCTTGTGACAGAGCGTCGCATGAGGTTTGAAGAATAGCAGATAACGTCTTTGAAGTAAAACTTTTTAATAGCAGGATAATGCACTGTAGATACCTCAGAGTATGCATTTTGTTGGCTTTAAATACCGGAAATAGTGCTTGGCGGCGGGGCTCCGCGCCGAACCTAACTGGGCAGCTCGCTGCGCTCCCTCAAACACCTTGCTGGCTAGGGCGAGGAGTCTACTAACTCCATGAATTACCTACAATAAACTTCTTCCGAAAGAATGAAAGGTCAGAATGTAATTAAGATTAATTATATACGCACACACATACATATATTTATTTACTGGGGGGTGAGAAAAATAATCCCCCAACACAAACCCCTCCCTCCCCCCCTGATAAAAAATCCTGGCTACGCCCATGATAATAATAAAAATGATAATAATAATCTTTATTATCCGTAAGGAAATTCGTCTTACAATTTATGCATTACACAAACAAATTATTATAACTATAGAAAACCAAAATGTAAACTCACACCAGACTCACTCATAATTTACATAGCAAATAGTTTTTATTTAATGATTTGATTGCCAGGGGAGTAAAAGAGTGTGTGTCTGTTTGTCTTTGCTATCAATGTCTTGTATCTCTTTTGTGATTCTATGAAGTTTTTTTTTATATTTTTGTTCAGATTGCCACACCAGGCAGTGATATTAAAACTTAAAACTTAAAACCATATATATATATATATATATATATATATATATAATATATATATATATATATATATATATATATATATATATATATATATATATATATATATATATGGAGAAAAAAAAATATATATGGCTCGGTATGGAAAAAAAATCCCCCCCCCCAAACTCAAATGTTTGGATCCGCTCGTGCTAAAAACAGAGTACTTATAGAAATACATCCATTATATAGAGCAAGTACTAGACGAGAATAGATTCCTATGTATATGTTTAATGTAACTCCATCGTCAAGATGAATGCGCTGTGCTATAAATATACGACATCTGTAACATGTTGATCCAATCTGGTCATAAGGACAACCGCCATAGATAGCTGCACAGGACCTCTACGCTCTCGACCCTCTACACATGACCCTATAGCGCAAAGTATTCTGAAATATTATTACAAAGCTTATATCAACTCACTCTGTCTGTATGTCTGTCTGTCTGGTCAAATGTTTTTTAAACGTCATTTCTCCCACACCCATTCTCAAATCAAGTTGAAACTTTAAACAATTATTGATTGTACCTAACAAATATTTATGGGTAATTACTTAGTTTGTTTGGTAACGAAAAAGGGAAATAAATGCTACTTATTGAGAAATGTGGCTGTATCTGTGAAGCTATATCCCTTATTACTTTTTCTACACGTCTGTTCTCTCACTTCCCAGTCTTGGATCAAGTCGAAATTTTACAAAATTATTTCATAGTCTTTGACAGTATACGAATCAATAGAAAATTAAACAATTAGTAAATCAATTAGTGGTAATAAATTAATTGTGTTTGGTATTGTAAAATGGAGCTTATTCCTGCAGTGTTAAAATATATAAACTTTGCGGTTCTTTTGTTTTTTTTTAAGTATTTTTTTTTCTTTGCTTGTTAAACTATTGAATGAATGTGGCCGACAAGCGAGTGCAAGACTAGACCTGCTTGTTAAACTATTGAATGAATGTGGCCGACAAGCGAGTGCAAGACTAGACCTGCTTGTTAAACTATTGAATGAATGTGGCCGACAAGCGAGTGCAAGACTAGACCTGCTTGTTAAACTATTGAATGAATGTGGCCGACAAGCGAGTGCAAGACTAGACCTGCTTGTTAAACTATTGAATGAATGTGGCCGACAAGCGAGTGCAAGACTAGACCTGCTTGTTAAACTATTGAATGAATGTGGCCGACAAGCGAGTGCAAGACTAGACCTGCTTGTTAAACTATTGAATGAATGTGGCCGACAAGCGAGTGCAAGACTAGACCTGCTTGTTAAACTATTGAATGAATGTGGCCGACAAGCGAGTGCAAGACTAGACCTGCTTGTTAAACTATTGAATGAATGTGGCCGACAAGCGAGTGCAAGACTAGACCTGCTTGTTAAACTATTGAATGAATGTGGCCGACAAGCGAGTGCAAGACTAGACCTCAGGCTCAATTCAAACTATTTGTTGATTGTACTTTAAACAATTCTAACGTCAAATCAGAGTTGACCCAGTCTGGTCAATGAGCTAGTACTTCCCAAAGATATATATCAACTATACAATTTTCTTGAAAAATCGTTTGAGCACTATTCGAGAACCGTGTCCACCCATCCATTTTTTTTTGACCAGATGAAGAGTTTGCAAGCGGAAAAAAGGAATTTAAATGATAAGGTGGATTAGAATTTTTCTCGCTAGAAGTCTAAGTAACTGTATTACTTTGCTAAGCTAGATATGGAATAGTTGCGCCACAGATCAAGAGTTTTATGAAAATGAAAATACTTTTTATATTTAAAAACAGATGGAAACAATATTACTAAGAGAGCTTATGTTATGACACAAAGTCAGAGGCGTCCCCCGACGAATCCGTCTATTGTTTTGATTGTTTGAAGCATAAAATTTCAAAGAATCATTTGGCGTTTTTTTTGTTTTTTTTTTATTGAAAATAAACTGCACAATTTATTATCAATAATGGCCTTATTGGCAAGAAAACTAAATGTAATATAAGTTAGAAGAGCGATTTCAAAGAATCATTTTGGCATTAAAAAATACTGAAAACAAACTTAACAACGCATTTTCGATAATGATTTAATGATATTAATATTACATAGTCATTTTTTTTTGCTCCTAAAAGAGAAATCTTCTTTTCAATATGTTTTGTAGTTTATTTTTATCTAAACGTGGCAGACCGACAGAAAGAAAACACAAAACTAATAGCGGCTTATAATTAAACGAGGGCCTCAACAAAACAACAACAATAATAAACTCTTCTGGAATCTGGATTTGAACTCAAGCCTCTTTGATAGCAGAGCTGTTTTTGTTGTGCGCCTACGATAGCTCGGACATCTTCCAGATCGAAGTAGGATGATTTGTCGACGCCATTTTGGTGTTAAATATTATAGACATATTTTTTAAATTATGGGCTAGTGGCCTAGTGACAAAAAGCTTGGCTTCCTAACTGAGGGATTTCAGATTGGAATCTCGGTGAAGACTGGGATTTTTTAATTTCTGGATTTTAAAGGCACCCACCCAACTCATATATAACTCTTCCTTCATAGTCGAATTCAAAGTTCAATCCATGATTTAAAAAGCCGGTCTGACACATGGCCTAGGTAAGATGCGTCTACTACAGTTAGGTCTGCTTCTTCTCTCAGCTTTTTGTTGGCTATGCGATCTTTCATGTTGGTCGCTCTCCTTGCCTCGTATCTTGAGACTCCGATACTCAATGACTTCACGCAATGAGGAGGGATCAAGAGCTAGTGTTTTCCAGCCGTGAATGTCAATACCCTTGAGGGAGCTCTTAACGGTGTCTTTGTAACGCTTGTGTTGACATCCCTGACAGCGCTTTCTTGCACATAGCTCCCCATAATGAATTCGTTTGGGAAGGCGATTTTCTGGTACCCGGACATGTCCCGCCCATTGAAATTGGGACTTTTTAAAAACTGTAGCGTGGATACTTTTCATCTGTGAAAACTGTAGTATTTCAACGTCTGATATGGGGTCAAACCAGTTCACCTGCTTTTTTTTTTTTTCTTAGCGTAGGGGTTTAGCTTTTTGATGTGTCCAGGGGCTCTGATGCATTAAATGGAGCACTACAGCTCTGTAGACTTTCAGTTTTGTAGATATGCTTCTTCGTTGTTGCCATGCTTGTTCTTGAAGTCTGTCAAAAGCAGTAGGGTCACGTGCAACACGGAAGACTTTATTCTGTAGATTGGCATTTACTGATACCCAACTTTAATGAGAGCCTGACATTAGTTAGGGAAATAAAGAGATTGGTCGGTGTGCTGGTCACATGACACCCTCGTCAAACGTTGACTATAGTAGCAGATGACCTTTAGATCTTCCCAATAGATCGCAAGGTCTGAAGCGGGCACTTTATTTATTTATTGTAAAATACTTTAAATACCTCTTGCAAAAAATTATTACATTTTTGCTCTGATTTATCTGATTAAAAAAAATAGATCTATATTCAATGCATTTCAATTGTTTTGCTAATATTTTCTATTATTTTGATGGGATTTTACAAGAAATAATTAAGGTTATTAATAAATTTAATATATATAAATATATATATATATATATATATATATATATATATATATATATATATATAATTATATATATATATATATATATATATATATATATATATATATAATTATATATATATATATATAAGCGTGGTCGAGATGAAGAGGTCGAGAGGCTAAGTGCGCTTGAACCTGGCTTGTCTTGGCTACCTAGAAGGGGGATCGAGGCAGCACGGAAAACCAACTCCTTGATACCCCCCCCCCCCCCCCCCACTGGTCCACAAATGAGATTGGACCAAAGCGCTCTGAGCATGCTATAAGCATGAAAGTAGCGCTATATGAAAGCTATAATAAATATAATATTTATTAATGAGCTATTAATATTTTTATATTGTGATCTTAGGTGCTAATTTTTGTGTACCAATGCGCAAAGTTTTAATGCAACCGCTACTTTTTTTTCTGAAAGCGAAATATCAAATTTTTAAAATCACTTATGCAAGCAGTTTTTTTTTTCACCTTTTTTTAAGAGAAAAAAATCTATTTAGTATGCATATAAGTTGGACACAATTGTTACAAAACAATTAATAAGTAGTTTTTCATATTTTAGCATGAGCTGCAATTATGGCATATATTCAACACAACACCAAATTAAAGGAAATTGTTATTTTTTTATTTTTTTTTAGGAAATGTTTTTTCTTGAGAAATACAATTAAAGCAACTATATATTCATTAAAAGACATCAGTTAGGCCAGTTTCACATCTAACTTCAAATTCATTTTTATCTCTCCTTTTGTCTGTGTACCGCTGGGGCACCACACAAGATCCGTCAACCTTTTTTTACAAAACAATTATATCAATTAGTTAATCATTATATGACAAGATCGGTCAACCTTCTTTCTCCATTCTTCTCTGTCTTTTGTCTTTAATAGAATTTCATTCTGATGTTCTTTCTGAAAATATTGAAACCTGCCTTTTTACCTGCCTGGGTGGATCACTTCGGGGGCCGATTTTGAGTTTGTGTCTCCACACAAACTGTCTTTGTAACCTTGTTAGTATTGTAGTTCATTGCTGTAGGTCATTATTGTAGTTCATTTATTGTGTTATCTCACTTTGGCTTATTATTGTAGTTCATTCTTACAGTTGACGTACACAAGCAGATATTTTTTTGTTTACTTACAAGTACTAATTAGTTGTTTTGTAGATAAATCTTCTGTCGCTTGGCAGGATCTGGGGTCAAGTTGTCGAACGTTCAGACGGACAGTCCACTGGCTAGTAAAATGTCTGTCGTTGTGAAGACTTATCATGTGTCATGTTTCAAGTGTCCTCCTTTGTGTTCCTTTGCTGCTTCAGTAGTTCTTCTTACAAACTGATTATTTTACTAACTGAATATCCAGATACCGTTTTACATGTACAGATTTAATAAATCATTTATGCCATTTCTAAAAGGTGCCGTATCTGTTTGTAATTTAAATTCAGTTCAACGAGTGACTAGACATTGACTTCAACGAGTGACTAGACATTGACTTCAACGAGTGACTAGACATTGAGTTCAAAGTGGGACTAGACATTGCATTCAACGAGTGACTAGACATTGACTTCAACGAGTGACTAGACATTGAGTTCAAAGTGGGACTAGACATTGCATTCAACGAGTGACTAGACATTGACTTCAACGAGTGACTAGACATTGAGTTCAAAGTGGGACTAGACATTGCATTCAACGAGTGACTAGACATTGACTTCAACGAGTGACTAGACATTGAGTTCAAAGTGGGACTAGACATTGAGTTCAAAGTGGGACTAGACATTGAGACATTGTGTCCAATCATTTTGTTTCTCATTCATTTCAATTTAAAACATTTGATATTTGCAGCTTCAATTTGATGAAAAGCTTTCTACCAAGTGACCTGACCATGGCCAAACAAAGCAAGTCATTCAAAGTTCAAGTAGCTGACCTTGCTTTAATTAGGTTAGTACAAGTATTTATGTCATCGAATGGAGCGACGGTTCTAAAACGATAATCTGTGGTGGGGTGCTAGTCATAGTGTCTGCACTTGACTAATCTGAAATGGAAGAACATTTCTCGAGCTAAACTGTTGTCAGTGAAATGTATTGGTTTTCATACATGTCAACTTTCTTTGACTAGCTTGGAGAATTATTTTAAAATTGTTTCTTTTCTAGGCTGTTTGTACTATAGCCTTTAGAAAATAGTCTATACATGCTGGGAACTGTGCAAGGGAACTATGACGAATGGAAATGAAAAAAAACGTGTTAAAAGGGAACATAGTCGTGTCTATGTTACTTGAACAAAGTCGTTAAAGGGAACATAGTCGTGTCTATGTTACTTGAACAAAGTCGTTAAAGGGAACATAGTCGTGTCTATGTTACTTGAACAAAGTCGTTAAAGGGAACATAGTCGTGTCTATGTTACTTGAACAAAGTCGTTAAAGGGAACATAGTCGTGTCTATGTTACTTGAACAAAGTCGTTAAAGGGAACATAATCGTGTCTATGTTACTTGAACAAAGTCGTTAAAGGGAACATAGTCGTGTCTATGTTACTTGAACAAAGTCGTTAAAGGGAACATAGTCGTGTCTATGTTACTTGAACAAAGTCGTTAAAGGGAACATAGTCGTGTCTATGTTACTTGAACAAAGTCGTTAAAGGGAACATAGTCGTGTCTATGTTACTTGAACAAAGTCGTTAAAGGGAACATAGTCGTGTCTATGTTACTTGAACAAAGTCGTTAAAGGGAACATAGTCGTGTCTATGTTACTTGAACAAAGTCGTTAAAGGGAACATAGTCGTGTCTATGTTACTTGAACAAAGTCGTTAAAGGGAACATAGTCGTGTCTATGTTACTTGAACAAAGTCGTTAAAGGGAACATAGTCGTGTCTATGTTACTTGAACAAAGTCGTTAAAGGGAACATAGTCGTGTCTATGTTACTTGAACAAAGTCGTTAAAGGGAACATAGTCGTGTCTATGTTACTTGAACAAAGTCGTTAAAGGGAACATAGTCGTGTCTATGTTACTTGAACAAAGTCGTTAAAGGGAACATAGTCGTGTCTATGTTACTTGAACAAAGTCGTTAAAGGGAACATAGTCGTGTCTATGTTACTTGAACAAAGTCGTTAAAGGGAACATAGTCGTGTCTATGTTACTTGAACAAAGTCGTTAAAGGGAACAAACAAGGAAATCCTATGCCGAACTGGGAGTCGAACACTTGGTGAGGTTGTGACTGAGCGTCGCATGAGGTTTGCGGGACACCCAGGTACGCTGTTCTGCCTCATCGTGGCACCTGGGTGGAAACGGCTACCTGAGGGGGTAGCTAGGCTAAATGAATGGCGAAACATAACGAGAGTTTACCCCTTGCACGGGCGGGGTTGTAAAAAAGTCCCCACGAACACGTCCCACATCCATGCGCCGTTCCTCAAAGGACCGTTACATAAATGGCGAGTCCCCCACGGTTAGCTTGGTATAACGAAGGAAAATGACGGAGGCTCCCGGTGTCCTCGGCCTTCGGCCATGAGCGGCGAATCATGCGTCGGGGCCAAAGACATTGGGAACAGCAATGTTTTACATAGGCATTGACTTGGGTCGCTCTCAAACAGAACTGTGCGTTCACACAGGTGTTTTTTTTTACTGCTTCGGCTGTACGACCAAACAGGTTTTTTTCGGCTCAGCTCTTTTGGACATCAACAAGGTTTGCGGGACATGTTCTACGTCAAAATGAATTACGCACACCAAGAGTTGCGATAACATGGAAGCCAAAACGAGGAAAGCACAAACAGGGACGTCCTCGTATTACTTGGCGACACACCTTCATGGAGGACCTCAGAACAGTGGACACCAAGTGGGAGGAGGCTTCAGACATTGCCAGTGACAGATCTTTATGGAGACAGCTTGCCGCCCAATTTCGAGAGGAACTTAGTCTAAGTAAGTAAGTAGAAGCAGTCGTATTGTCATCTTGGTAAAGGTATTCATATTGATGTCTTAGTAGACGCAGTCGTATTGTCATCTTGGTAAAGTTATTCATATTGATGTCTTAGTAGACGCAGTCGTATTGTCATCTTGGTAAAGGTATTCATATTGATGTCTTAGTAGACGCAGTCGTATTGTCATCTTGGTAAAGGTATTCATATTGATGTCTTAGTAGACGCAGTCGTATTGTCATCTTGGTAAAGGTATTCATATTGATGTCTTAGTAGACGCAGTCGTATTGTCATCTTGTAAAGGTATTCATATTGATGTCTTAGTAGACGCAGTCGTATTGTCATCTTGGTAAAGGTATTCATATTGATGTCTTAGTAGACGCAGTCGTGTTGTCATCTTGGGTAAAGGTATTCATATTGATGTCTTAGTAGACGCAGTCGTATTGTCATCTTGGTAAAGGTATTCATATTGATGTCTTAGTAGACGCAGTCGTATTGTCATCTTGGTAAAGGTATTCATATTGATGTCTTAGTAGACGCAGTCGTATTGTCATCTTGGTAAAGGTATTCATATTGATGTCTTAGTAGACGCAGTCGTATTGTCATCTTGGTAAAGGTATTCATATTGATGTCTTA
>JAZGLO010003198.1:0-65576 GCA_036873155.1 Biomphalaria sudanica | reverse complement strand
GTGTAAGTATATAAGAGAATGGAGTGATAAGCTAAGTGTAAGTATATAAGAGAATGGAGTGATAAGCTAAGTGTAAGTATATAAGAGAATGGAGTGATAAGCTAAGTGTAAGTATATAAGAGAATGGAGTGATAAGCTAAGTGTAAGTATATAAGAGAATGGAGTGATAAGCTAAGTGTAAGTATATAAGAGAATGGGGTGATAAGCTAAGTGTAAGTATATAAGAGAATGGAGTGATAAGCTAAGTGTAAGTATATAAGAGAATGGAGTGATAAGCTAAGTGTAAGTATATAAGAGAATGGGGTGATAAGCTAAGTGTAAGTATATAAGAGAATGGGGTGATAAGCTAAGTGTAAGTATATAAGAGAATGGAGTGATAAGCTAAGTGTAAGTATATAAGAGAATGGAGTGATAAGCTAAGTGTAAGTATATAAGAGAATGGAGTGATAAGCTAAGTGTAAGTATATAAAAGAATGGGGTGATAAGCTAAGTGTAAGTATATAAGAGAATGGGGTGATAAGCTAAGTGTAAGTATATAAGAGAAAGGAGTGATAAGCTAAGTGTAAGTATATAAGAGAATGGAGTGATAAGCTAAGTGTAAGTATATAAGAGAATGGGGTGATAAGCTAAGTGTAAGTATATAAGAGAATGGAGTGATAAGCTAAGTGTAAGTATATAAGATAAAGAGATGATAAGCTAAGTGTAAGTATATAAGAGAATGGGGTGATAAGCTAAGTGTAAGTATATAAGAGAATGGGGTGATAAGCTAAGTGTAAGTATATAAGAGAATGGGGTGATAAGCTAAGTGTAAGTATATAAGAGAATGGAGTGATAAGCTAAGTGTAAGTATATAAGAGAATAGAGTGATAAGCTAAGTGTAAGTATATAAGAGAATGGGGTGATAAGCTAAGTGTAAGTATATAAGAGAATGGAGTGATAAGCTAAGTGTAAGTATATAAGAGAATGGGGTGATAAGCTAAGTGTGAGTATATAAGAGAATGGAGTGATAAGCTAAGTGTAAGTATATAAGAGAATGGGGTGATAAGCTAAGTGTAAGTATATAAGAGAATGGAGTGATAAGCTAAGTGTAAGTATATAAGAGAATGGGGTAATAAGCTAAGTGTAAGTATATAAGAGAATGGGGTAATAAGCTAAGTGTAAGTATATAAGAGAATGGAGTGATAAGCTAAGTGTAAGTATATAAGAGAATGGAGTGATAAGCTAAGTGTAAGTATATAAGAGAATGGGGTGATAAGCTAAGTGTAAGTATATAAGAGAATGGGGTGATAAGCTAAGTGTAAGTATATAAGAGAATGGAGTGATAAGCTAAGTGTAAGTATATAAGAGAATGGAGTGATAAGCTAAGTGTAAGTATATAAGAGAATGGAGTGATAAGCTAAGTGTAAGTATATAAGAGAATGGGGTGATAAGCTAAGTGTAAGTATATAAGAGAATGGGGTGATAAGCTAAGTGTAAGTATATAAGAGAATGGAGTGATAAGCTAAGTGTAAGTATATAAGAGAATGGAGTGATAAGCTAAGTGTAAGTATATAAAAGAATGGGGTGATAAGCTAAGTGTAAGTATATAAGAGAATGGAGTGATAAGCTAAGTGTAAGTATATAAGAGAATGGAGTGATAAGCTAAGTGTAAGTATATAAGAGAATGGAGTGATAAGCTAAGTGTAAGTATATAAGAGAATGGAGTGATAAGCTAAGTGTAAGTATATAAGAGAATGGGGTGATAAGCTAAGTGTAAGTATATAAGAGAATGGGGTGATAAGCTAAGTGTAAGTATATAAGAGAATGGAGTGATAAGCTAAGTGTAAGTATATAAGAGAATGGAGTGATAAGCTAAGTGTAAGTATATAAGAGAATGGAGTGATAAGCTAAGTGTAAGTATATAAGAGAATGGAGTGATAAGCTAAGTGTAAGTATATAAGAGAATGGGGTGATAAGCTAAGTGTAAGTATATAAGAGAATGGGGTGATAAGCTAAGTGTAAGTATATAAGAGAATGGAGTGATAAGCTAAGTGTAAGTATATAAGAGAATGGAGTGATAAGCTAAGTGTAAGTATATAAGAGAATGGGGTGATAAGCTAAGTGTAAGTATATAAGAGAATGGAGTGATAAGCTAAGTGTAAGTATATAAGATAAAGAGATGATAAGCTAAATGTAAGTATATAAGAGAATGGAGTGATAAGCTAAGTGTAAGTATATAAGAGAATGGAGTGATAAGCTAAGTGTAAGTATATAAGAGAATGGAGTGATAAGCTAAGTGTAAGTATATAAGAGAATGGGGTGATAAGCTAAGTGTAAGTATATAAGAGAATGGGGTGATAAGCTAAGTGTAAGTATATAAGAGAATGGGGTGATAAGCTAAGTGTAAGTATATAAGAGAATGGGGTGATAAGCTGTGGTCACATTTCACGACAACGTTAAACGTCTGTAAATTAGTACTTACACGGGGTGGGAGACAAAAATATTTGGCATTCATGTAAAATTGTTACACCATTGCGTCAAGGTTTCAGAATTTGTAACTGAAGACAAAATTATTTTAACTCATAATACTGGGAAGTAACTACTTAATTTCAGCTAGATTGAGAATCTAGACCGTTTAACAATTTCTGTGTGGGTTGTTTTCCCTCCTAGCGCGTCCTATCGTTTACATTTATTTTGACATTATGAATAATGTACCGTTCACAATTAAATACTTTATTTACATTTATTTTGACATTAGACATATGTTACCCGCGACCCGCGGGTCTTTATTTGCGCATCACTGTCGATGTAGTCACTGAGAGTGTTTTGTAAACAATTAAACGAAAGAATAATGTAATAAGTAAAGCGAATGTGTCAATATAAAAATAGTGTGAATGAAGCTCTCAAATCAAAATAGCTAATAGGCTTAAATCCAATTGTTCAAATTAAAACATTTGCTTGTAGGCCTACATGTATTTGAATAAAATTTGAGATGAATAGACTTAATTTTGTATGTTCGTGTGTTACAGTATAAAGTAGATTTGCGGTAGACATAGATCTAAATCTACACTAATCTAGAATTAAAAATTGGCTTTTATAGAGTTCATTCTGTGTTGCGCATGCGTGACCTTTTTTCATGAATGAATAGAGGCCTATCTCAACACGGCTACGCAGCTTTATTTAGCGAACAGCGAACGAATGTATTAAAAATGCTTTAAAAAAAACAAATTTGAATGTTAATTTGATTAAAATATGACATGAATGGACAATAATTAGTATGTTTATGTGTTAAAGCATAAAACTATCTCTGCGAAAAGAAGTTTTATCATCTTAGAGTTCAATAAGAGTTTTAGACCTAGGCCTAGGAATAGACTCAGTAGAGAGATGTGACAATCACTGTTAATGTGTAACCATTTGGTAATGTCTAATGAAAGGATGTTCGCCAGGAAATCTGTAGTCACAGATATCAGGAACTAATTAATGTAAAAAATGCTTTTAAAACACAAAATTGAAGGTTAATTTTATTATATAATGAAATCAATGGAACTTCTTTTGTATTTTCATGTGTCAAAGTAAAAAACGATCTGCGCAAAGTTTATTTCTTAAAATTAGATCTAGATCTAAATCCTTTCGATCTTTTCTCATGTCAACATTGTTAACCATGTCCTTGATCCATAAATAATATAGCTTTAATAGAGTCGGACAACTTTTTTTTTTTGAAAGTCTTAAGTTTGTTTTAGGGCTACAATACATACACTACGGTCTAAGTTAGTACCCAAGGAACATTCCTGCCTAGTTTTATCAAGATTGGTCAAGCGGTTTTGATGTCTATAAGTAACATACATACATACATACGCCTCACATTCTACTTTATAATATAAGATTATGAATAATGTACCGTTGACAATTAAATACTATATTTAAATTTATTTTGACATTATGAATAATGTACCGTTCACAATTAAATACTATATTTAAATTGAAAACAAAAATTGCTGATTAAAATCGTGCACTCGTAATGCGACCTAATAAGGCTTGTCTTTGAGTCCGAAGATTAATGAGGAATGCAGCATTTCCAGTAGCTACGCAGCCCCAATTGTGACCTATATATTTTGCCACATTCAAGGCAAGCATAACCATTGTCCTCCGGTGGTCGATTTAGATTTTCTTTTCGTCCTCTGCGTCTGTCCTCGGCAGCGGATTTTCTTTTGGTCTTATATTTGTATCCCGCGGTCTTTGGGAGTGACCTCCAGCTGTCTCGTTCTGAGGCCGCATGAAACCAGGTGCTTTCTTCTGTGTCAGCTAAGGCAAGTTGGCGCCTAAGTTGGTCTTTAAAGGGTTTTCGTGGGGAGCCTCTGTTACGTTGACAACCTTTTAGCTCACCAAAAAAAGACTGCCTTTGGCATACATTCGTCTCCCATACGGGATACGTGCCCTGCCCAGCTTAACTGTCAGACCATAAGAAGTCCCCTTATACTGTCCATACCGGTATTCGCAAGGACATTGCTGTTTGTAGGGCGGTCTTTCCACCGTATGTCCATGATGGGGCGCAAGCACCTTTGGTGACCTATATATACTATACATATTTATAGTAAAGATGTAATAAGTTGACATTCTCGATCAAGCCGAACGTCCACGGTGTACGAATGTAACCATCATTAAAACCTGCCTTGTCTGGATCTCATGACTTCCAATCAGATCTAAAGCACCAATCAACATCACTGGGGAAATCGATGCAGATTTAACTGCGCCTCTTCCTCTCCCTCCCAGGCCAGGACCATGGACCTACACATTAATTTGACCCCATTATTATTAAGAGGCTTGGAACATTAAAAAAAAACGGTTTGTCTGAGTGACCTTAAAGATATCGACCGAACCATGGGAAAAAATGATTGATGTGTTTGGGTGGGATAGGAGGTCAGAAGTGGGTTGGGTGGAGCTCACTGGAAGTAGGCCGCCCCTGCCTAATCAGAAACAAATACCTTGAAATGTAATCTCCCTTCAGAAAAAAAAAAAACTAGAAAATTTAAGGTCAAACACCGAAAGAATCGGTCAGCTGATTTAAATCCACACTTTTTGTGCTCTTCCATTTCTCTTTGAAGTAGATTAGGAAGACACATTCTATCTTAGTATCTTTGAGTACTAGATCACCACCGCCCCCCCCCCTTCTCCAAGCTCAATACCCACCAACGCCCCAAATTGACCCCGTTGACTTATATATGTGTCATGTAGATGTTGGCTCTCGAAGCCCCATTTGTTCTACAAGCATTAACTGAAACGACTGAGTGACACACAGAAGGACAGACAACTGTTTTACTAGGACCTAATCGAGGTCACGTATGTAGGTCAAGTGGACACCTTTTTTTTTTGACCTGTATTTGACGAAAAACTGTGTCACTGGAAAGTCTAGTTTAGATATTATAATATTCTTTTCTTTTTAGCTTAGGTTTGAACAGTATTATCTATATTGGGGTCGGCAACAATTATATCGCGGGCATTATGTGGCCTGTCAAAAAGTCTTCATATAGCCTACCGACCCTCGACAAAGACTAAAAAATGCAAGCACACATACTTTCTGAACAAAAACGTTGAATGTTAGACTTGTGTATTAACTCCTTCTCTCCGTAATTATTTCCCACTTTACAATGGAATTTTTTCATTTTACCCATTTGTTGTTCACTATACTGTTATGATTAGAATTCAATAACTTTTGTTTGTTATAAGAAAATGTTATATTTTAAAATTATGGGAAAATGCAAGCACTTTTTGTTAAACAGAAATTATAGTTTATAAACCAAAAAAAAAAGTTCTCTAATGTAACAGCAGACGACAAAGTGTAATAACATCAGATAGGCGAGAAAGAGTTAGTGAGCTGTGTTTTAGACTTGACGATGAGTGACATGCAGAAACAACTACCAACACAGAAGTTTTTTTGTTTTTGGTTCCACTATGTCAATGTATTTTCCTCGACCCCTGGAATCTATTATAATTCATATGATTAACATATAATGTATGTACTTGAACGTCACTATAGGTTTAAGTAGTCTACCTTATTTATAGTAGTTAGATAGTCACTATCATCAGTCTTCCTTATCAAAACGTATTATAATTGGTCTTTTTGTGAAATCACAGTGAGCAAATGTAGATATCTGTAGTGTATTTTACTTCAAAATGTTATTGGTCTATTTAAGTTAGGAAAACTTGGTAAAAAAATTGGAATAAAGAGACAGAAAAGAAAACCGCTAGAAATGGGTGGTTTTGATTAACATTAGTGGAATTTCTCGAGATAAAGAATGTTGTAAGACTGAATAATATGCAATTAAAACTGTTTATTGTTATAAATGTTAAAAGTATATACTCTACAACATGGAAATAGTTTTACTAAACTGAAATACATGGTTTCATAAACCATTATGCGTGTTTGCTAACTGGTCTAAGGGAGATAACCAAGTAAAATCTTTTACTTTTTTTTTCGTGAAATATTTTTAGACGATATAGTGGAGGGAAAGGGAATTGGATCGAAAATTGGGGCGCCGATTGGAAGAGAGAGAGAGAGAGAGAGCCTTCTTGGTGGGTGGGTAAAAGGGGAGTCCAAGCTTGGGAGGCGAAAGTAATATGTCAACAGACCGTTTGAGACAGATAACGGGCCTTCGCATTCACCGGAAGCTGCTGAAGAGGAGCTAAAAAGAGTGAAAGGAGAGGCAAGGGGAGAGTGTAGAGAGAGTATAAGAGAGGGACAGAGAGAGAATTTGAATAATGGTGGATGGGGGAACGTCTCGATTGAAAGGCGAGTGGGGGAGGGGGCTAAGATGAAGCGGGGGGTAGGGTGGAAGGCTCACCCTTTGACCAAAATAACGGTCACGTGACGTTCCCGCCGAAAGTAGTCCCGGCTCGAGTAAATTTGAAGAAGTTGTGTCTGGCTCCACCCTCGACATCGTGTCCTCGTAACCCAGCTCTCTCTCTCTCTCTCTCTGTTCTCCGTTTTCATCTCATGTGCTCTCCGTCTCTCGCGCCAAGACAGCTCTCACTTTTTTTTTGTTTCCCTTGGCCTCCATGGCCAGCTCCCTGCTCGCTCCAACCACTAGTTTAGATCTCTCCCCTCCCTAGCGCTGGGCCCATTCCTTGGCCGCCATCACATTCTACCGTCTCACCCCCTCCTCTTCCCGTGTTGTCCAGTGAGGTCAATACTCTAGTAACAACAACAAAACTACGTCACAACCGACCACACTCCTGTCTACCCCACACACCCATCCACTGTAACCGACAAAATGGCCATTGGTCATCTCTGAAGTTGACCTTTCCTCCATTGTCATGGATCTAATCTTCTGATACAAAACAGTTATCAACCACATTCAGAAGGAGAGAGGTTGTGGTTCTACAGAAAAACATTTGATTTAAAATTGTCTTACTACTTTGTTTGCTTATATTATTATTATTATTTTTATATTTATGGTTCAAAAATTATTCGGGATATGTGTGATATGTATTTGGATTTTCAACGGGCCAGAAAGAGATGATAAATTGTTCTTATTTTTGTGTTGGTCTGTCTTTTCGTCCGTCCGACACGTTAACATCTAGACAAATGGTAATGCTAAGTACAATCCATTCCATGATCGTTTTGCAGCCTGCAAAGTTTATGTGAAACGGCTGATTTTTACTTATCAAATCTTGGAATTTATTATGCAAGCCATTATTCTAATTAAGTACACCACTTTTAAAACAATAATTGTTGTAATCAATATATTATAATAAAAGAATACATTTTGTCTGTTGCATAAACATGTACAGATAGTTTGTAACAAGTCAAATCATTTACGTATAACAAATTTGAATATTATCGACTAACAGTTATAAGATGTTTATTTTTGAAACAAACTATTAAGAATGCACTCATGCCCTCGTTATTATTTTAAAAAATATGAAAGACGATGGTTTGTGTTATTTCATATTTGAACGATGTTTACATACCATCACGGTCTTACCGAAGAGACTGGAGATCCTTTACCAAAGGGAAGGTCTTAAATTGGCTTTATCTTTACTCTGACCATGTTTCGAAACTATGTTTGTGTTGACGAAATATCGCTGTGTTAAATGGCCACTCAACATTTCGACCCACACCAATAGATTCTCAGATCTACTGTTCTTCAAAATTTTTGTAGGTGTTTGTGTTGGAAGGTCATCTGAGTCTCGAGGCGACAAAAACCTTGGCCACCACAGAGGTAGTGGGACCTGTTGTCAGGGCGGATCTACCTATAGGCAGCACACGCTTTAGCTTAGGGCCTCTACTTTCTAACCCTCTAGGTACCCTAATAATCAGGCCCCTCAATGTTTTCCCCGTAATTGCCCCATGATGGTTCTATCAGGGCTTCATCTGGGCCCCCGATTGCGCCCAGATTCGCCCCTTAAGGGCCCCATTTGGACTTTCATTAATTCCCCCCAAAGTGCCAAGTATCTTTGGCCCTATTTGGACCCACAAGTCCTTCCCCTTACTGGTCCCACACGGGTTTCACAAGGAGATTTTCTGGGCCCCCTGACTGAGCCCAGACTCAGCCCTAAGGGCGCCCGTTTGGGCCAACGTTCATTTCCCAAAGGGAAGATGTGGTTAGTATGGGCTGGCCCAGATGTGGTCCTTACCGGGCCCAAAATATTTGCTATCAGGGTTAGGGCCTCCCCTTTCTAGCCCTCTAGGTACGCTAAAAATCATATTGATCAGCGTTGATTTATAATATCTGAACTTTATCTTTGCCCTGACCATGTTTTGAAACGATGGGCATGTTGCCTCTCATAATGCATCCACTAATCAAGAAATGACCGCAGGTGTGGACCACCACGCCATGACCAAATGCCGAACTCAAACACAAAGTTGCATATGATTAGACACACAATCGAATAACATTTCCCCATACGCCAGAACCTCTTGTATATTAAATGAAGCAAAAGAGGTTGGTCCCACCGCCGTCCCCCCGTCTCCTCTGGGGTTTTGACCTGAAAGGTTCCGTCCTTTAAACAACACTCCTCCCCCCTCCCCAATCACGGTGTCATCTTTCTGTACAAAAGAAAAGGCAACTGTTCTAGAGTTCTGACTTGACCACTTGAACCCATCATCCGAATAAGTGTAATTGCTCTTAGCAAGGGGCCACACGCCTGAGGGCGGGAATCTCCCCGCACACGGGACACGTGTCTGAATCTCCCGCCACTTGATAGTCCCAAATCGAGCTCAGTTTTCACAGAAATTATCTAATGGCCTGGAAATAGTCAAAAAGTTTTCCCATGATCGGATCCGATGATCGATTTCTCCGCTCAGAGTCAGAGGGTACAGAAATATAATCGGGATCGACATTTGGGAAAAGGAAATACTCGTTCGTCTTCAAGGTATCGATTCCTATTTTAATAATAGTCAACTTAGAGCAGACGTCGGTTAATGCTGTGGAAAATAAGGGTTGTGGGGAGAGAGAAAGGAGGGGGAAAGATGATATCCAATGGTATACTTTAAGATAATAGTTCCAGACTACTTTGGTAATGTCAACTATTCTCTAAGGCTCCCATTTGTTCATTAAAACAGAACTGGAATCACTGAATTCTGCATGAGATTTAGGGTGGAGGGGGAAAAGGCTTATAGAAACAAAGATGTAGAGCCGTAACTACCGACCAAGCCATGATTCAAAAGTCAGTGACACTCGTGAGAAGACTTACAAAGTTGACCCACTTTTTAAAATCGTTCTAATTAAAAATAGCAAAATGAAAAACATTACATGCGCAAACAAGATGGGATATATTTATTCTATCTCCCTCTCTGTCTCTCTATTTCCTTGTCTGTCTCTCTATTTCCTTGTCTGTCTCTCTATTTCCCTCTCTGTCTCTCTTTCTCACCTATCTCCCTCTCAATCTCTCCATTTCCCTGTCTCTCTACTTCTCTCTGTTTCTCTACCTCCCTCTCTGTCTTATTTTCTTCTGTTTCTCTATGTCCCTCTCTGCCTCTATAGCTCCCTCTCTGTCTCTCTATGTCTCTCTAAAATAAGCCAGTGCCACAATTTTTTTAATCCTTTTGTGAATTCAGTAAAAGCCAATTAAAAATGAGAATTCGCCTTTAAAAGTTTTTTCGTTAAAAATACATATATAAAAACGTGTACAAGATTCTATTATATATATAAACTAATCAATTGAATACACTGTACAAAGCCCCAGTGTGTCTCTATATGCCATCATTAACTAACTTGAATGATAAATTGTAACTACTCGTGTGCCTAAGCACTGATTCAAAATATAATTTTAGTCAAATGACTGTGCTTCCATATATGTTTCTAAAGGTAACAAGATACTGTCACTGCTAATAAAATACTTTGAAATCGGTTGAAGTAGATTTTTTGTTTTAAATTTATAGTCAAGTAAGTCTATTTCTCATTAATTTGAAATTAATAGTGACTTTTGTTCATTTTAACAGTAAATATAATGCTTAAAACCAGACTCTTTGGTGGGAAAAAAATGTTGCATACTTGGTCTTATCATCATGAAAAAGAAATGAGTCTCCTTTTTGATTTACTATTACAACTTAGTATTTTTTCCCCCCACAAAAAACAGAGATTTCCTTTCCTTTGTTGTGTTTTCAGATAATCTCTGTTAAAAGTAGTTGCTAAGTACCTTTAAAAAGTAATGATTTTGTCACGTATTACGAATTGAATTCTACTTTTAAATGGCTTGCCTAGGGGAACGTGACAATAGAAAAGGAGTTGTGTCACTTATCTTAAGTCTGAATTTAATCAAAGACTTACAATGAATAACAAAAAAAAATGACACAAGAAATCGGAAGGTAAACTATCAACTTAATGTTTAATCAAATATAAAGTTACAAGAAAGAAACATAAACATTTACTCAGTACAGACTTGATGTGTTGACCAAAACCCTTTTACAAAAATGGTATGTAAAAATATTACAATACAAGAGTTTGAAAATGTAATTACAAATACAAGCAAGCAAGGCCTTAAAAAAAAAAAAACTTACACGATCAAGTGGTATACCACGCACGGGTAACGCAATGTCTCCGCTATTCTGTCCCACGGCTGTCTCCGTATGTCTGTCCGTCAACGTTACGCGAGCGGTCTTATATAATCTACCGCGCGTCGATATCTCGTAATTTCTAGAATAGAAAGTCATAAACACCCAGATCTAGAACGCTCTCAAAGAGACAGAAAAAAAAACACCCTCCTTTCAACCAGAGGTACACACACAGGTCAAGGACCGGTCACTGTCTGTGTGGCTTGACGAATAAAATAAAAAAAAACTTATTACACAAGGGGCAGACCAACCTACCCGTCTCTTGACCGCAACAGGTCAAAGAAAGAAAAAACAACGCCTAGATACGTAACACCTCCCCCCTAAAAATAAAAAGTTTACATTTCCACGAAATGGAAATCTTTTTAGAACTACAAAAAAATATTTACATTACAGAATGTATTTATCATGATATATATAAAAAAAATATATACATCAAAATACTTTTTACAATCTAGACAAGGCATCGGCGATAACATTTTCGCTGCCTTTTATGTGTTTAAGATCTAGGTTGTACTCTTGTAAAAATAAACTCCACCTGAGAAGTCGTTGGTTCTGGCCAGACATTTTGTGGATAAATGTAAGGGGATTGTGGTCAGTAAATACAACCAGTGGCCATCTGGACCCCACTGATATAAAAATCAAAGTGTTGTATAGAAAGAATCAACCCAAGACATTCTTTTTCCACAGTAGAATAATTTCTTTGATGTCTATTAAATTTCTTGGAAAGAAACAAATAGGATGCTCTACTTGGAAATTATCTTCTTGGTAAAGGACTGACCCAACACCTGTGTCACTGGCGTCAATAGCTTAACCTAAAAGGTTTTCCGAAGTCAGGAGCCATCAAAATGGGGGAGCTAGATAATATCTGCTTGATTTGGTTAAAGGCTTTCTGACATTCATCCGTCCAAGTAAATCGGACGTTCTTTCTCAGGAGGTTTGTTAAAGGACTGGCAATGACAGAAAAATTTTCGCAAAATTTTCTATAATATCCAGACATTCCCAAAAATCTTCGGAGTTGTTTCCGATCAGCAGGGATAGGGAAAGCTTGGATAGCTTCTACTTTGGCCATTACAGGTTTCACCTGGCCTTGTCCTACAATATGGCCTAAGTATTGGATTGAAGCCTGGCAAAAATCACTCTTACTCAAGTTTAGAGTAATTTTTGCATGTAACAGTTTTAGTAAAAAGACAATGCAGTTGTTTACAATGGCTAGAAAAATCTTGGCTAAAAATTACTACATCGTCTATGTATGCGTGGCAATTCTCCATGTCAGCAAGCAGGGCATTTATCATTCTCTGGAAAGTGGCAGGAGCATTCTTCATGCCAAATGGCATCACTTTGTATTGGTACAGACCATCAGGGGTGACAAAGGCGGAGATTTCCTTTGCCCTATCAGTCAAGGGAACCTGCCAATAACTGGAAAGTAGGTCTATTTTGGTGATGTACTTAGGCGTCACCAATACGATCTATGAGATCGTCTATCCTAGGGATAGGAAACGAATCGGTCTTTGTGACAGCATTTACCTTACGGTAGTCTGTACAAAAACGATAAGTCTTGTCCTGTTTAGGTATCAAGACACATGGGGAGCTCCAGCTACTGGAACTTGGTTCAATGAGGTCATTTTCAAGCATATACTTGATTTCTGACCTAAGTTATGGCAAGTTTTTCAGGGTTAACCCTGTAAGGATGCTGCTTGACTGGAGTAGCCTCGCCAACATCTACATCATGCATTATAACATTAGTCTGTTTTGGTACATCAGAAAAAATGTCATTAAATTCATTAATGAGCTTCATGATAACTGGCCTTTCTGTCGAAGACAGATGAGACAGTTTTACATCCAAATTCTGTAATACAAAAGAATTAGGTATTTTGTATTGTCCAAATTTCTCCTTTACAATATCATCATCAATAGGAGAAACATGGCTATTTGAACAACTTTTGACTGTATTTAAAACACAATTACTCTTATCTGAGTGATCTGGCCGAGATACATAAGGGCTTCAGCATGTTTATATGACATAGCTGAGTCTTTTTCCTACGGTCAGGAGTTTTGATTGTATAATTGAGGTCACTAATTTTGTCTCAATTTCATAGGGACCAAAATATCTGGCTTGCAAGGGTTGACCTGGTATGGGCAAAATACAAGCACCTTATCCCCGGGAGAAAATTCTCTAACACGGGCCTTTCTATCATACCAGCGTTTCATGCTGGATTGGGTGTTTTGTAAGTTATTTTTGGCCAGAACACAAGCATCATAAAGTCTAGTTTTAAACTTAATTACATAGTCTAAAAGTCCTTCAGTGGCTGTTGGTGACAACAAAGTCTCTTTTATACATTTCAAGGGACCGCGCACCGAATGGCCAAAGACTAAGTCAAAAGGGCTGAATCCCAACGATTCCTGGACGGATTCACGGGTTGCAAACAGCAGCATGTGGATTCCTTCGTCCCAGTCTTTTTCGTGCTCAAAGCAATAGGTTCGGATCATGTTCTTGAGGGTCTGATGGAATCGCTCAAGAGCGCCTTGCGACTCGGCATGATACGCACTCGACATGCAGTGTTTGATGCCCAACTGAGTCATGACTTGCTTGAAAAGATTGGCCGTGAAATTCGTTTCTTGGTCCGATTGGATGGACTTTGGCAGACCAAATAGAGTAAAGAACTTGATTAAGGCCTTTACAATGTTTGATGCTTTTATGTTCCTTAGAGGAATAGCCTCAGGAAAACGAGTTGAAGCACACATAATGGTCAACAGGTATTGGTTGCCAGCTTTTGTCCTTGGGAGAGGACCAACACAGTCAATAAGTACTCTGCTGAAAGGTTCTTCAAAGGCTGGAATCGGCTTCAGAGGAGCAACAGGGATCTTTTGATTTGGCTTGCCAACCATCTGACAGACATGACAGGATCGGCAGTACTGGATGACATCTTTCTTCAAACGTGGCCAGAAGAAGTGTGACATAATCTTGTGGTATGTCTTGTGGATGCCGAGATGACCTGACATTGGTGTGTCATGAGCCAGATTCATGATGTACGCTCGGTATCTTTCTGGTAACACGATTTGATGGCATATTCTCCATTCTTCTTCGTTGGATGCGTTCTGGAGGTTTCCATTTCCTGAAGAGCATATCATCTTGGATGTAGTAGCACGTTGATGCTAGCTCTGCCTCTTGTGATGTCATTGCGGTTTCTCGGAGTTTGGCGAGCTCTGGATCCTTCTTTTGGTCCTCAATCAACTGTTTTCGAGTTGATGCCGGCTTTTCAGAATTTGGCGTTGGTTCTTCTTCAAGAGAAGCAAAGAATGTGGTGCTCAAGTCCACATCATCTTGGTAACTGTTGGCTTTGATGACGTTTTCTTCTTGAGATGCTTTCAACCTCATTGCCCTTGTTACTGCACACGCTGGATATAACTCTAGGTCTTCCTCGGGTGTGGCAGATAAGTCGGGTGTTTGAGTGACGATGGGTTCGGCTATCACCTTTCCACCTGCTAAGTCATTGCCTAACAGCAACGAGATGCCTTCCATGGTAATGTTGGTCGGACACTACAACAACCGGTCCAGTAATGAGATTTGACTTTATGTCGATTAGATGTAGAGGCACATCTATACATCCAAGCTCTACGCCTCGTAACAGGATGCTCTTCCCAGTCGATGATGATTTAGACAAGGGCAAGATACCCTCTAAAAGTAACGATTGTGAGGCACCTGTGTCTCTCAAAATGGTGATAGGTCGTAGACCTTGTAGAATCACCGGGTAGTGATACAAATCCTTCCGAAATGAAAGGCTTAAAATCCTCTAATAAAACATCAATTTTGGTTGATGCAGACTGGGACTTGGGTCGAACTCTCGCTGGAGTCATTGACATCTCTAGGAGACGCAGTGGAGAAACTCTTTCTTGAGTCAGTAGAACATCTTGTGGATGTATTTGGAGAACTCTTGATGGAGTCATTGGAACATCGGGGTGATGTCTTATGGGAACTCTTGATAGAGTCATGGGAACATCGGGATGATGTATTATGGGAACTCTGGATAGAGTCATTGAAACATCGGGGTGATGTATTATTGGAACTCTGGTTAGAGTCATTGGAACATCGGGGTGATGTATTAGGTAAACTCTTGTTTGAGTCATTGGAACATCGGCTTGATGTATTTGAAAAACTCTTGTTTGAGTCATTGGAACATCGGCTTGATGTATTTGAAAACTCTTGTTTGAGTCATTGGAACATCGTAAAGATGAATTTGAAGAACTCACTGTTGAGTCATTTGAACACCGTGGAGACATTTTCGGAGAGTCTTGTACAGTCAATACATTTGAAACAAGGTGGGTGTCGAGGTATTCTTGATATGACTTGAGGATGAGGGAGTAAACCTCGACGACCACTGTACTGTGCAAGCGCTGACTTTTGAAGGAGCTTTTTCGTTTCTCTTCCTCAGTTTCCACAATCGTCAACTTTATGGCCTTCTCGTTTGCAGTAGGAACAAGTAGCTTTACTTGTAGTAGGTTTTCTGTCATTTGTACTGCTGTTCTTGATGGAGTTGCTAGCAATGGACTCAGGCTGTTTGACTTGTTTTGGCTTGACATCCGTCGTATACTTGCAAATTGATGTGATATTATATAATCGTCTGCCAACACTGCAGCCTTGTGCACATCTTCCTCGCCACGATCAGCTATATGCGTACGGACGTCCCAGCCGCACACAACTCTTGAACTCTTCCATCAGCATTAGGTTCTTGAATTTTGCAAAGTCGGTGCCGATTTCCCTGGAAGTGAGCCCATTTCTCAAAGCGTCGCTCCTTTTCCCGCAGGAATTCTACATGGGTTTGGCCATCCGATTTGCGACAATCCCTGAACTGCTTTCGGTAAGCTTCCGGAACAAGTTCATATGCCTTAAGAATTAAGGCCTTAACAACATTATAATCTTTTGTTGTTCAATGGTCAAAGAACAAAATACCTCTGCAGCTCTACCAGTCAAAACTGTTTGCAGCAAAGTGGGCCACAAAGTTTCAGGGTACATTAAAATTTTTCACAGCAAGTTCAAATTGTGGAAAATAATTGTCAATTGTGGCTTCATTAAAACGTGGAATTATTTTCAAAAATTTTATTGCTTCAACAGTATGACTGGCAGGGGAAGAATCTGGTCTTACATTAGCAGCTAACTCTAATTTTTTTAACTCTATTTGTAATTTCATTTCCATTTCTTTCTGCTCTCTAGCCGCTGCAAGCTCTAATTCTTTTTGTTTAATTTCTCTCTGCTCTCTAGCCGCTGCAAGCTCTAATTCTTTTTGTGCGGCCTGTTGTTTAATTTCCTTCTCTTTTAAAGCTAACTGGGCTTCTATTTCCATTTGTTTTAATTTTATCTGAAGTTCCTAAATCTGATTTACCCTCATCGGGTCTAAGGGTTTCTAAAAGGTCTTCAGAAAATACTTCCTCGTCTACATAATGGATTACAATGTTATCTCTTATTTCTTGTTTAAGGCATTTGATTTTATTTTTAACCCTAAATGTTTAGAAATAAGGACCAGTTCCTTCCTAGTAAAAGCATCAAGCTCTTCCACAGAGGGATTTGCAAGAAAAACCTGAATATCCATGACTAACTAACAACTATTACAAGCAAAAAAAAATGTATACAATGTAAATATACAGTACAAAATCAGTACAACAAAAAACCTTAAGAGAGTTTGGTCAATACTATTGATACTTTACTTCCGACTCTTTGAACAAAAAAAATTTTGTTAAAGTCAACTTCGCCTTTACAAAATTACTCAAGTAAGACGAAAATAGGTTCAGAAAAATATCCGGGACGAAAGCCCTCAAACTTCTTTTGTCACGTATTACGAATTGATTCTACTTTTAAATGGCTTGCCCTAGGGGAACGTGACAATAGAAAAGGAGTTGTGTCACTTATCTTAAGTCTGAATTTAATCAAAGACTTACAATGAATAACAAAAAAAAATGACACAAGAAATCGGAAGGTAAACTATCAACTTAATGTTTAATCAAATATAAAGTTACAAGAAAGAAACATAAACATTTACTCAGTACAGACTTGATGTGTTGACCAAAAACCCCTTTTACAAAAATGGTATGTAAAAATATTACAATACAAGAGTTTGAAAATGTAATTACAAATACAAGCAAGCAAGGCCTTAAAAAAAAAAAAACTTACACGATCAAGTGGTATACCACGCACGGGTAACGCAATGTCTCCGCTATTCTGTCCACGGCTGTCTCCGTATGTCTGTCCGTCAACGTTACGCGAGCGGTCTTATATAATCTACCGCGCGTCGATATCTCGTAATTTCTAGAATAGAAAGTCATAGACACCCAGATCTAGAACGCTCTTCAAAGAGACAGAAAAAAAAACACCCTCCTTTCAACCAGAGGTACACACACAGGTCAAGGACCGGTCACTGTCTGTGTGGCTTGACGAATAAAATAAAAAAAAAACTTATTACACAAGGGGCAGACAACCTACCCGTCTCTTGACCGCAACAGGTCAAAGAAAGAAAAAAACAACGCCTAGATACGTAACAATTTAATTTCACAGAATAACCGCAAATGTGTGGATAATTAGCAGAGACGTAACGTCACAGACACACACACTCAAAGACATAGTCCTACTGAACACATGATATATAGACTTACGATCTTTTAGGGAAAGACTTGGTGTATTTGTTAGAAAAGGAGTCTACTAAAAGGTGGTGGTCAGGTGGTCAAGTGGGCAGTCAAGTGAACTTTTAATAGGTTTTTTTTTTGTTTGACCGACTGTTTCAATAGTTTTTCCTCACCCTTCAATTGTGTGTGTATATTTGAAAAAGTCGCCATCACGCTAGCAGGGCGCCGAAAATAGTCATTGAACACTTCTGTGTGTGTGTGTGGTGTGTGTGTGTGTGTATCGAGTAGAATTGGAAGAACGCGGACCAAAAAAAAAAAAAGAAATGCTAGAGGGGGAAACTACAAACAAACTGGCTAAAGGTAAAAACAAACGATGTCTTGAAAGGGGGGAGGAGGCAGGGGGAGAAGGGCCGATTGTCTACTTAGAGAGAGGTCTGCCGTGGTGAGGACTGATGAGAGATGGTGATGAAAAGATGTCGGGAGGGGGGGAGGGGTGTAGTGCGGTGAACAGAGAGAGTCCTGTGTAAGTTCTATGAGAGAGTTGATTGCGGAGAAATGTCCAAGACGCTTGGAAACATTGGGGCTGCATGTCTGAGCAGACTTCTGAGAAAGAACTTTCGTCCATGTATAGTTTAATGTGAGTACCAGGTAGCTACTTGAGGCGCGGTGGCTGAGCGATAAAGTGCTGGGTTTCCGAACCGGAGGTCCCGGGATCGAATCCCTGGTGTAGACTGGATTTTAATTTCGGGATCTTAGGGTGCCTCCGAGTCCACCCAGCTTTAATGGGTACTTGACATTAGTTGGGAAAAAGTAAAAGGCGTTTGATCGTTGTGCTGGTCACACGACACCCTCGTTACCCGTGGGCCACAGAAACAGATGACCTTTACCTCATCTGTCCCATTGACCACAAGGTCTGACATGGGAGCTTTACTTTTACCAGGTAGCTACTAGCTAGAGTAAGAAGATGAATAGTGGCAATGATGTGGACAAGGACAGAGAGAGAAAGAGAGAGAGAGAGGAAGGAGAGAGATAGAGGGAAAGAGAGAGAAAGAGGGGGAAAGAGAGAGAAAGAGGGGAAGAATAAAAGAAGGAAAGAAAGAGCGAAAGAAAATGTAAAAAAAGGTCACGGAGGAGAGAAAATGAAGGAGTTAATGAACTTAACCAGAATTCCGTTGAAGATTGGTGAGTTTGGGGGCAAAGAAAGAGGAGAGAAAGAGAGAGAAATAAGATGAGAGAGACAGACAGAGAGATAGAAAGAGAGAAAAATAAGATGAGAGAGACAGACAGAGAGATAGAGAGAGAGAAATAAGATGAGAGAGACAGAGAGAGAGAGAAATGAGATGAAAGAGACAAACAGAGAGATAGAAAGAGAGAGAGAGAAACACGCACACACATATAAAACTATAAATTCGATTTGGTGTTTTCGATTACAATTGGTACAACTGAATAGTTCGAGACGGTAGACTAATGTGAACAGTAATTATGGCTCCTCTGTTGAAGTCATCAGCTCCTCAATATGTAGACCATAGGGCTGTATAGCCGCTGTTTAGACAATAGGACTGTATAGTCAAAATGGTTGTACAGACAATCGGGCATTATCGACAACATGGCTCTTTAGACAACATGACTGTTCAGTCTAAATTACTGTTTAGACAACATTGCTGAAATGTAACTTTACCGAATTTACCTGGGCGGTCAAGGAGTCACGTGGTTGTCTTGTTTATCATTGATCCTGCCCATTACCCCTCCTCCCTCTCCAATTCCTCTCTAGCTACACGGCCATGCCTCCTTTCTGGCCACTCCATTTGCTATTTAAACATTTCCAAAGTGTGTCATTCTAAAGCTTTGGTCTGTTTACGACACAATCATCGGACATAAAGGTCACCCCACACACACATTTATACACACACTCATTTTCTGCTTCTCTCTTTCCCGTCCACTACATTTTTTTTATACAAAGCTTATATGAACTCACTCTGTCCGTTTGTCTGTCTGTCTGGTAAAAGTTAGTACACGTGTTCACTTCCCATTCTCGGATCAAGTTGAAACTTTGCACAATTATTCATTGGCATGGACAATGCATAAATCAATAAAACAAAAATTAACCAATTAGTGAATTGATTTATGTAATTATTATTTTGTTTGATACCAACATGGGAAATCAACCTTTCGGTATTCAAAGATAATGCTAAATTAGTACGCTTTTGTCCCTAAATAATTGTTAATCTATTTCTCCCATACGTATTCTCGGAACAAGTTGAAGCTTTAAACAATAAACTGTTGTTCATAAAAAAAAACGTGAATCAATAAACAAAGTATCTAATTAGTCATATATTAAAGTAAAAAGTAAATTTAAGTTCCTCTTTCAGACCAAGCAATCTGAAACCATGTAGAATATTTGTATTACACAAATAAACAACTATTGTTTAAGAGGGAATACATATTAGGAACTCCATTTATTGCGTAAACATAAGCTGTGTTGCACTGACGCGCTGGTATGCAAAAATACATATTAGACCAATATGTTACAATGTTAAAGGTCATCTGTTTTTCGGCCAACGGTTAACGAGCAAGGTGTCACGTGGCCAGCACAACGATCAACCACCTTTGCTTTTCCCAACTAAAGTCATGTACCCATTAGAGGTGGGTAGACCCTGGGGCGCCCTAAAAATCCCGAAATTCAAAATCACTTCTTCACTGAGATTCGAACCCAAGATCTCCACTAAGGAGCAAACATATCAATAATTAAAATTAAAAAATCGAACTTTTTTTTATTTCATTATTTGAAAGTTTATCCATTTATCTACAAGTTTTGAAACTTGAAATATGTAATTTTTAACTTTAAATATTGTTTTTAGTCATTTTTCTAGCATGTATAATGTATATTTCATCTAATTCCGAATCTACATGTAAATAATACCCTTGGTAACGTATTGATTACTTTTGAGTAGTCATATTCGACCTAGGCATATTTGGTATCAATGAAACCGTCGTTTCTTACACTTTCCTAAAATAACCGTATCTCCAAAATAATATAAATAGCGTTTCGGATTTGAACGGAAACCCGTGGTCACCGAGAGTGTAAAATATATTTATTTATAGTATCCTATTATTTCCGACTAAATGATTGGTCGGCATTGGGCTTCGCCCTTATCGACATTAGTTTGAACATAAAGAAAACATAGTTGTTTACGTTCCATTGATGATAAAGTTTTAGATGCTCTACCTGTTGACTTATTCTTCTAAATCTAGATCTAGCTGAAACTAAAAAGAATACACCTTAATCTAGATTTGTCATTCTAGATCTAGACATTATAAGACTATTAGCCGGCAGGCTAGGCTGAGATGAGGCCCTATCGACATCGTTATCATTGATGATTGATTATTCATATTCCCATCAACTAGATCTAAACAAAAACATCCTTACCACCTGATAACTGATGCCTCTCAATCAAGTAGGCCTAAAGCCTATCAACACGTGTGATCTAGATCTAGCTAGATTATCAACAGTTTCACTACTACAAGATCTGATCTAGACTTAGACCTAATTTTCTTCTCTAACAAGTTCTAGTCTAGATCTATCATCTTGTTACCACGTTGACATTCACTTTGGAAACAAGACTCAAGCTTGCAGGGAAATAAAATTAATTGAAAAAATTGGCCCTACCTATGGAAAATAATGTTTAAATCATTTAAAAAAAACTTGTTTCTTTTTTGGTGTTTTTCTCGATAATCATATTTTTGCTTCGGTCACCTTCTTCAATTTACTTTTTTATTTATTGATGGATTCTTATGAAATTTGGAATATATGTTAACAGCATAATGTAGTTCCATTCAATAGAGCCAGTTTTTCAATTTTTGTCTTCATTTTTTTAATTTTCAACATTTTGTCTCCAAAATTGTGATTTTTTATAGAAAAAAACATATCATAAGTTCGAATAAAGATATTTAAAACGTAAAAAGATTTATTCAATTTCTAAGTCTATTTCTTTCTAGATACATTGTTTAAGTATTGAATTCAAGTTATTGCATTCATTTTCAACAAATACTTTAGGAGTAGAATCGGCTTCAATTTGCCTCAAAAAAATCCAATATTGCGGCGTTTCCATGACAACCAAAAATTTTTTAAAGATTTTGTTTACATTTTTTACATTAGATTAACTCCATGTATATGTATACCAAATATGAATCCATTTGGTTTTAAAAATAAAAAAAATAGCCTCAGGTGGTCCTCCTCCCCTTAAGTTTAAAAAAGCATGAATCTTCTAGACAACAATGTGTATATAAACTTCCTGTTTACACTTGTGCTTGTTAAACATGGTAGCCTTGACGCGAACACCACGTGACAGTACGTTAATGAAATGAAAATGATAATATAAGAGGAAGCATTTTTCTAAAGACTAACAAACTCAGCCAACACAAATGCGCGGGTAAAAACAGATGATAATTTCAATGAATATGTTACGGACAGTAAATAATTTTGAAAGTTACAATGGCTTCTTTACCTGCCTCTGTTATATGTAAGTATACACTTCAGTTAAATTTCCCTTTAATGTTTTATATATTTATCATAATACAAATCACAAATTCATTAACTAGATCTATTTAGGCATACTCGTGTTAACTTTTACAGCCAGGGATATGTACTGGGATAAGATGTTCATGTTACCAACTGAACTCTCGATATACTCTGAAATGCGATCCACTTAAAAAGCAGACATGGCCCTACAGATGCCCGCTCTCTTCAGGGAAGTACAACAAACAGATAGCCCACTTGATTAATCTCCATGTAACAAGGCTCGGGACAGCTAAAAATACGAGAGGTCTGCCCCTAAGGAGAAGCGTTTAACCCTTAATGAAGATACAATTATCAATCGACTGATCAGGCAAGACAAGGGCATTAACTCAGGTGTTCTGAGACTTCAAGAGAATAAGATGTGATGTAGAGTACATGTGGGGTAGTGGTGTGGTGTGTGTGTAGGGGGGGTGCTATTCACTTCACTGCCAGACATGTTTATTTTGGACTGGCACAATCGGGTGTTTGCCCCTCGGCTACCATGTTGGTTTACACACAAACAAAGGGTCGTTACCTCCACCCTATTCAAAGTTGTCTTTGGCTGGACTAAAAAAGATAATAAAAACCTGAACCTAAAAAGCAATCGTTTATAAACCAGTCCAGACGCAAGGGTCATTGCTCTGGAGTCTGGACGACCCAAATCTCAAATTAGAAAAGGTATTCAGTATTAGGCTTTACATGGAACATGGGCATTAGTGGGAGCAAGGGTTAGGGACGCTCATATGTTTCTCTTGGGGAGTGACGTCAGTCAGATGAGATTATTTTGGTCTCATGTCATCACGCTGCTGATTTGATTGTAACACAAGTTACAACCCACAAAATTGCATTGTGTAACTTCAACTATTGCTATATATTGAAGAATGTCAATGGTCGCTTATAGCAATAGACGTTTTGTTTGTTTGTTTTTTTATTGTTGAATTTTTTTTCCAATTTTCCAGAACACACTAAAAACTTATAACAGAGCTAAAAAAAACTAAAATAAAATCCATGGGGGCTAAAAATAAGCTTGGACTTTGCATTAAGCAGAATCTGGATGCTTCTAGATCTAAAACAAGTGACGTAGCAACAATGGTGTAAAATGTTTCTTTGAACCCAGACCCAGCACCACTAGGGGTAAAAATGGGCTCTTTTAAGGGACAAGACAAATTTGCTGACTGTTAGAGTTGTAATATTGAAATTCTGACATAATTTTCTTAAAACCACTGTAGATATAAAAAAAATGTGTGAATCTAGGTGCTGAAACAATGATTAATACAAACATAGACGGTACTAGGGACCCTATTTTTAATGAGAGAATATTTTCGATTAAATATGGCTAAATATGGATCGGCACTGATAAGAGCACTAACCATGGACCCTCCACCTAGAGCGATTCGGTGTCAAGCCAAACCTTTAGACTATCTAGATCTATAAGAAAAATATCTTTTTGATCAATGGTGTTCGTACTTTTGTTAAATTGTTATTTGTTTCTTTAATATTAACGTATGTAATAACTTGTTTAGATACATGAATTATAATTATGTGTCGACAAGAATACAAAACTCGTTTGTATTATTGAAATAGATACCATATCATTTCATACTCTTACATTGGATTATCATGCTGACTGCACATCATCCACTGGATAATGGAATAATATTATATAAATAAGGTTTTGAAAAGACCATAATCTATAACGAAGGGTAATTATTAATAAATGTTAACCTAGATTTAGTGACAAACACAAGACTCACCACATTTGGATATGAATCCTAGATTTGGTGACAAACACAAGTCTCGCCCATTTTGGATACAAATCTTAGATTTGGTGACAAACACAAGTCTCACCCACATTTAGATACAAATGTTAGATTTGGTGACAAATATAAGTCTCGCCCACATTTGGATACAAATGTTAGATTTTGTGACAAACACAAGTCTCGCCCACATTTGGATACAAATGTTAGATTTGGTGACAAACACAAGTCTCACCCACATTTGGATACAAATGTTAGATTTGGTGACAAACACAAGTCTCACCCACATTTGGATACAAATGTTAGATTTGGTGACAAACACAAGTCTCACCCACATTTGGATACAAATGTTAGATTTGGTGACAAACACAAGTCTCACCCACATTTGGATACAAATGTTAGATTTGGTGACAAGCACAAGTCTCGCCCACATTTGGACGATGGCTGGGTGTATTCTGTAAATTATCTATTTCTGTAGCCCACGGTTAACGAGGGTGTCATGTGGCCAAAAAAAAAAGACCAACAGCCTTTACTATTCCCCAACTAAAGTCAGGTACCCATTAGAGCTGGGTCGACTCGGAGCGCCTTACTTCCCAGCCACCGCGCCTTAGAGATGCCTCTGGACTTAGTAGAATACTAAATAAACGTTCCTAACAAAATTGTGTCCTTTGTAAACATGTAGAGTGCAACCGTTAGTCAGGACTTTTTTTGTTTTGTTTTATAGTGAGCATTATACTTCTCGATTAGGGTCAAGTAACACTCATCTTACCTGGTGGAGGGTCTAACCTAATCCTTTGGGTACCTCATGGGCGTAGCCAGGATTTTTTTCAGGGGGGGGGGTTGGAAGGGATTTTTTTCTCTCCCCCGCCCCCCCCCCCCTTATCGCGAACGAAAAATATATTAATAAGTATTTATGTGTATGTGTGTATATAATCTTTATTACATTCTGACCCATCATTCTTTCAGAAGACGTTTATTGTGCACTAGAATAGGTTCTTCCTGGAGTTAGTGGAAAAATTGTAGACATCTCGCCATTGCCAGCAATAGGGTCTGGGGGAGCGCTAGAAGTTCCCCCAGTGCGGGGCGGAGTCCCGCCGCCATGCACTATTTCTGATATTGAAAGCCAACAAAATGTATATTCTGAGGTATCAACAGTGCATTTTCAAGCTATTAAAAAGTTTTATTTCAAAAACCTAATGTGCTATTCTTATTGACTTAGACCCTCCCGCGCCGTTCGGCGCATTTGCCGTCAAGCTGTTTCCACAAAAAATCTGTCACTGGTAATGTCTAAAGCCTCTTCCACCTGCTCCGAGGACCTCCATGAATGTGTGGCGCCAAGTTGTACTAGTATGTCATCACAACTCTTCTTATGTGTAATTCATTTTGTCGGAGAACATGTCCGGCAAACCTCATGCGACGCGCTGTCACAATCTTACTAACGGGTCGACTCCCATTTCGGCATAGGATTTCCTTGATTTACACCCGATCTCTATAACTGACTCCTAAAATCTGTCTTAGCCATCTTTGTTGAGCCACATTTAGTGTTTTTCAATTTTGGCAGAGGACTATTCACTGCACTTTATTAATTGAGCCCCGCCACTGGTAGAAATATGTAACCTCTCTTGAATACGCTCTTGATTATAGTTTGCTTTAGATTTTATATCAAAGGGAAGTTTTATCGTTAAAATCATCTGTTGGGGGTTTTGAACTAAAAAATCTGGCGTTATGTTGTTTTTTTAAAATTCAAAACCCCATTTAGCTACGGTCATAGAATTTGGTAACTGTAGTTTGCTTTAGAATAATTATGAGGATAGAGGTTTTCCACCTCAAAACGTTCTGTGGGGGGATTTTAAACTCAAAACCATCTGGAGGGGTTTTAAACTTTTAAAAAAGCATTTGTAGGAGAGGGATTTAAACTTAAAACCCCCATTGTCTTGGCTACGCTCAAAAAAATGTTAGTGTGTAATTTGCTTTTTTTTTATATTGAGGTATTTTTTTAACATCAAACCACTCCAAACCCACAACTCCTTTTGGCAACGCTCATAGATTTCTGAGTGTGTATTTTCTTTTTTTTTTTATATTGAAGATGTAATTTTTAGCTTCACTCCACTTAAACTCCACTGGAGGGGAATTTAAACTCAAAACACGTTTGAATATACTCATAACATGTTGAGTGTATAATTTGCTTTGTTTTTAATATTAAAGAGGTATTTTTTACTTCAAACCCCGCTGAAGGGGGGTTTAAATCCAAAACTGAGTCAAAACCCATTTAGCTACACTCATAATTTGCATTTTTTTATATCGGGTATTGAAGAGGTATTTTTTAGCTTCAAACCCTATTGAAGAGGTGGTGGGGGTTAACTCAAAACCCCTTTGGCTACGCTGATAGAATTTTGAGTGAGTAATTTTCTTTTTTTCATACTGAAGAGGGGGTTTATCGTAAATTTTGGAGTGAGTTGAAAATCAAAATCTGCCTTAACTGTGCCCGTGAAATTTGGGGGATTGTCGTTTGCATTTTTGTTTTTGTTTTATAGAAGAGGCTAATTTTAATGTGAAAATCCCTGGTAGGGGGTTTTAAACTCAAAACCCCCTTGGCAGGGGTTTTAAACTCAAAACCTCCTTTGCTGTGATGGGGCAAGTGATAGTTTAGTATTAAAATCTCACCTAAAATAAACAAAATCAAAGCAAAAAAGCAGTCACTAAATAGCGATCCCCCCCTGCGGGGGGGGGGATTTCATTTCGGGGGGGGGGGGGGGGGTTGAACCCCAAGAACCATATTACTGTAGAATGCTGAAGTTATTTACCTTTTACGATATCAAACAAAATAATTAATTGACTAGTCCGATATTTTTTTTATTCGCTCGTGTTTGGTCAGGCAAAATAAATAATTTGTTAAAGTTGCAACTTGATGGGAGAAGGGTTGTGGGAGAAATAATGTGACCTGACATATTTAACTATATCTGTGAATTCTGAATAATTAATTTCCCTAGTCGGTGTCAAACAAAATAATTATAAACTAGTAATTAATTGAATAATTTTTTTTATTATTGGTTCATGTATTGCCAACGCTTATGAATAACAGAGCAAAGTTTCAACTTGATCAGAGAAAAGGTGTCGAAGAAAAAAAAAAGGAGAGTAAAATGGAGAAATGTGGTGCGCTCTAATGAAAGATAAAAATAAAAAAAATTAAGACAATGGTGAAAGGAAGATTATAAATAGTTTCGAACCTAACCAACAATGTCAAGGTTGCTATATTGAAAAACTAAAGTTACCAACTAAATGATCAAATTATTTTGTGCTAAAAACGGAAAAGCTTAGAATTTGATTTTGTAGTGCTAAAACAGAACAACAAATACCTAGCTTATCAATACTTCAGATTTCTTGTACACCATATTTACCACAACGATAGCATTTATAGATCTTAGATCTTATATGAAAGTCCGTCAAGTTTTTGTATAAGTTATCGGTCTATGTAACATGTTTGGTGATTTCTAGGCTAATTTTATGTTGTAATGAAGAGCATCATTGAAACCAACGTCATATGTTTCAATACAAGCATCACCAGTATACTAGGACATTCATCACCAGTATACTAGGACATTCATCACCAGTATACTAGGACATTCATCACCAGTATACTAGGACATTCATCACCAATATACTAGGACATTCATCACCAGTATACTAGGACATTCATCACCAGTATACTAGGACATTCATCACCAGTATACTAGGACATTCATCACCAGTATGCTAGGACATTCATCACCAGTATACTAGGACATTCATCACCAGTATACTAGGACATTCATCACCAGTATACTAGGACATTCATCACCAGTATACTAGGACATTCATCACCAGTATACTAGGACATTCATCACCAGTATACTAGGACATTCATCACCAGTATACTAGGACATTCATCACCAGTATACTAGGACATTCATCACCAGTATACTAGGACATTCATCACCAGTATGCTAGGACATTCATCACCAGTATGCTAGGACATTCATCACCAGTATACTAGGACATTCATCACCAGTATACTAGGACATTCATCACCAGTATACTAGGACATTCATCACCAGTATACTAGGACATTCATCACCAGTATACTAGGACATTCATCACCAGTATACTAGGACATTCATCACCAGTATGCTAGGACATTCATCACCAGTATGCTAGGACATTCATCACCAGTATACTAGGACATTCATCACCAGTATACTAGGACATTCATCACCAGTATACTAGGACATTCATCACCAGTATACTAGGACATTCATCACCACTATACTAGGACATTCATCACCAGTATACTAGGACATTCATCACCAGTATACTAGGACATTCATCACCAGTATACTAGGACATTCATCACCAGTATACTAGGACATTCATCACCAGTATACTAGGACATTCATCACCAGTATACTAGGACATTCATCACCAGTATACTAGGACATTCATCACCAGTATACTAGGACATTCATCACCAGTATACTAGGACATTCATCACCACTATACTAGGACATTCATCACCAGTATACTAGGACATTCATCACCAGTATACTAGGACATTCATCACCAGTATATCAGGACATTCATCACCAGTACGCTAGGACATTCATCACCAGTATGCTAGGACATTCATCACCAGTATGCTAGGAATACAATGAACCCTTTAACTATTAACAATGATAACTTTTAAATGACCTGCTATACACTGTAAAAAAAACAACAAAAAAAAAACCCACAAGAAAACGCAAAATTAATCTCTATGGCCACATCACATGTTCCTCAGGGACCTTCCTTTAGGGAACAGTACCAGAAAAAAAAGAAGAGACAGATAGATAAAGAAATGGGAAGAAATGTTGAAGTAAACATAAAAGAATTGACAGGCCTGACATTGAATGAAATTCTGTCCAAGGTAAAAGACAGAAAGAACTTGAGAAAGAAGGTCAACAAACTTAGGGATAGGTCAAGGTGAATGTCAACACATGTATTTAAAAACTACTGGGTAATGAATGTTCAATGTCACATTATCGAAAATAAACAAATTGTGTCTTTTATAACGCACAGATATAAAATGTGTGGGCATTTGTCCAATGAATGTATTGAAACAAAATCCCAACGTCCTATAACCGCTCTAAATGTCTGACCACAGTCAATCGTGAGGCCGCTGATGTTCAGTTCTATTGTACTTGATTTTTTTTTTAGGTGGTGTGGTCAAGGACACTTGAGTAGGAAGTTTATCTAAGCCTCTTGTCTAAAATTTGGGCATATGTGGAAAGCCTGTTGTCAGGGCCGGATTTACCTATAGGCAGCACAAACTTTAGCTTAAGGTCCCCGCTATCTACCCATATATGTACCCGTAAAAATCATATTTGAAATTGAAATATAATATCTGGACTTATAAAGGATCCCTCAAATAGCTTAGAAGTATCAAGTCTAAACCCGGCCCTGCCTGTTCTATTTTCCCTTTCTGATAATAATAATGACTAGTAAACAACAGCAACCAAGGCCTTGGGATGGGAAATGGACCTCATTCACCAATTGTAAACGAACAACAACTAGTCACTTGATAATATTGATAAAACAACGGGAAAAAAAACTGTCAAGTGTTAGCCATTGTGTATTAAAATTAGATCGTAATTTGTATAGAAGAGGTAGAGAATCACGTGACAAAATGTTGTTTATTTACGATTGGTGAATGAGGTCCATTGGTGATTAAAAGACTTCCAAACAAAACAAAACGAAGATGATAAAGCATGGTATTGACAGAGCTGTCACTAGATGGATAGGTATTCTTTTTTTTTTTTTCCAGATTAGAATGTCGGGGCACCGCGCCCCTTACTTCTCCCCGAACTTTGAACTATCTGTTGTGAAATTAAGAAAACGTGTACATCTTGTGTCTGTCTGCCATTTGTGTACACATGAACATTCTTTAAGTCTGTCTGCGTCATTGCCTGTCTGTGCAGACGTTGCTTGGGGATTGCCGTAATGATTACATAGAGTGGGATGTGAGCGTTGGTGTGTGTGTGTGTGTGTGTGGTATGATTGTGTGATTGTGTGTGCGTCTGAATGAGGAGAAGGTTGCTAAGTTCACCAGCATGTAACGGAGGTTTGTTTTAGAAATAAAATGTAGTCTTAACTTGAGGCGACACATTTGGTTAGGAGAAAAAAGTTTTTAGACGGACTACTTTTTTTCTTCAAATTATCTCTTTCCTCTACCCCCCAAAGGTCAAAGGTCACTTTAAATTAGGTGTATGTGGTTGTAGGTGTGCCTGTAGGTGTGCCTGTACGTGTGTGGACCTCCTTGTGTAGCCTGTTTGCTTTTCCATGCGCGTGTGTTTTGAAGTGCTTTGGTTTGCGGGTGGGTGTTAGTGCGCAGTTCCTGTGGACATGAGTCTGGGAAAACCCTGACTCCCCCCCCCCACATCTTGTCTATGTTGGAGTGGTCAATTATACCTGTATTTTCAAATTACATTTTGAATGAAATACTGAGTCCAGGAATTCCTTACCTACGTACGCATGCCTTATGGACTTCATTCACCAATCGTAAACAAACAACATTTTGCCACGTGGTTCTCTATATCTTCTATACAAATTACGCAATCCTTAAAGGATGTCACGTGATACGTAATTTTCATTGTCTTATCAATATTATCACGTGGATAAATGTTGTTTGTTTACGATTGGTGAATGAGGTCCATCCGGGTCCATGACGCAGTGCTATTGGCCCATCGAAACTTCTGTCCATACTTTGTAATAAATCAGAGGTGAGGCAGGACAGCTATGTGCGAAGATGCGCAAGTGACATGCGCTTTGGAAAGCTTTTTTGGCCCCCAAGAAGAAATAAGATTCGACGCCTTTGAAGCATTCGTGACTTTCAACCCCAAAATGCATGTCATTTCTAGAGCTGATATTTAATTGTTTATTATTTATATATTCAATTTCATTTTTCTATATTTTTATTTGGTAGTGTTCACAGCATACGCCTGACGCGGCTGCTTCCAACATTATTGGTAAGCCTACTTCTTTCAGACCTTGCGATCTATTGGAGGGGGGAGGGCTATGGCTCACGTTTAACGAAGATGTTTTGTAGCCACCATAACGTCCAACGCCTTTATGTATTCCGAGTACCTACCAGTGTTTGGTGGACTCAGGAGCGTTCTAAAAATCCCGAAGCTCAAAATCCCAGTTTAGCCCCCGCCCCCTTTCGTATGGATTTACCACTCAGCCACTAAGCTCCCAAATTTTTGGTTCTAGTTACTGAAAAAGATTCATTCTTGCGCAAAAGTTATCTCTTGATCTCATGTAGACCACGCTATATAGGGTTTGGTTTATAAGTTGTATGTGTATGATCTTCTACCGTTGTCAACATAGGATGTTTATATTAGTGTTATGGTGTTTGTGTGTGTTTCCAAGGTGATTATATAGAAAGGGAGTATTTATTTTTGATTGTCGAGAGAGAGAGAGAGCAATAATTTATTGTTAGTCTTGTAGAATGATGCAAGATAAGCTGTCGCAAGCTGTGTTAAGTACAGGGGGAAGAACCTCGGATGCCAGAGTGTAAAGACGTATTAGCATAATGGGTTAGATTTATTTCAAATATAAGTTTATTTAATTTCATCTCAAGTTAAATACGACCGTCAGCGACAAATTTACTGGTAAGTCTATTAATATACAACTTCACACAGATCCGAAATACATTTTAACGAATAAATTAACAAAACACATAATACTTACTTTCGCTAAATAGTTCATAAACGTATATGCAACCAAAAACTACATATAGAAATACTAAATGCATGTTTACTTTGGCATTGGTTTAGATCTTCCATCGCCGTTCGACAAGCTCACTCCACAGAGATTGGTCACCATCTGTCGTGCGCGCGTGAAGTTTTCTTTGCATTTAATATTGGTGTTTTAGCGTATAGGAAGTAGTTTCTTTTAAGTGCGTTTTGTTGTCTAGAATATTGTGTGTGTGTGTTTACGTAATCCTTAATTCCCGCAAGAGAGAGAGAGAGAGAGCTTCTTTTGTGAGCTGGGTAGCTAGTTTTGTTGGTTTCCCGTGTAAGGGTACGTAAGTACAGAGTTTTATTAAGTAGGCTGATCTTTCGGTACGGGTGTCGCTATTGAAAAGTTCTTTCTTGTAGCGGCATCGCTAGATCTAGGTTTTCTTTTCCTTTTTAGGGTGTTAGGCTTTGGGCCATGGGAAAGTGTGTCGTCTTTCCGCCCTTGGAGTTGTGTAGTAACTATCGGTGTTGAGGTGTAGGGAGTTGAGCTTCTGTTGGGCGCCGAGATGGAGTGTGAACGTGAAGGTGTGCTACGGAAACTTGTTGGTGTGATACTAGACTAATTAGTAATCAAATGCTAACTTAAATGATATTGATGTATATGTAAATATGTTTGAAAATTACAATTAAGTATAATTAAATATTGTTCCTGTTGACAACTGTTGTTATTCACTAAATGTTCAGTTGAATAACTGTTATTCAATGTCTGTATTTTACATGCTATTACCTTTAGGTTCTTGTGTTACTCTGTTCAGGCTAGGGATACCCTACCTAAGCGACAAAACCCACCTGACACCATCGACTTCACCGGCCTCTTTCCATTTGATGGAGAGAAAGAGAATAAGAAAGAGAAAGTATTTGTGTATAAGAGAGAGAGAGAGAGAGAGAGAGAGTGAGAAAGAAAAGGTATGTGTGTATAGGAAAGAGAGAGAGAGAGTGAGAAAGAAAAGGTATGTGTGTATAGGAAAGAGAGAGAGAGAGTGAGAAAGAAAAGGTATGTGTGTATAGGAAAGAGAGAGAGAGAGTGAGAAAGAAAAGGTATGTGTGTATAGGAAAGAGAGAGAGAGAGTGAGAAAGAAAAGGTATGTGTGTATAGGAAAGAGAGAGAGAGAGTGAGAAAGAAAAGGTATGTGTGTATAGGAAAGAGAGAGAGAGAGTGAGAAAGAAAAGGTATGTGTGTATAGGAAAGAGAGAGAGAGAGTGAGAAAGAAAAGGTATGTGTGTATAGGAAAGAGAGAGAGGGAGAGTGAGAAAGAGAAAGTATGTGTGTATTAGATAGAGAGAAACAAAGAGAGAAACAAAGAGATAAAGGATGAAGTGATAAATGTCAGTGACAAATAAGACCCTTTTGTCATTCGTAGGTAGGAAGAGATTCGCCAACAAAGTTTTACCTTTGCATCAAACATAGCCAAGCTACATGTGAAAACTCAGGTTACCCACATTCATCTGCCTGATGTTCTTAAGTTTGCTAATAATCTCCTGTGACTATCAAACAGAAGATATGACAATTGACATTTATGACAACATCTGTTTCCCAAATACAAGACTGTTGTAGGCCCTATTTGTTGTTTAACCTTTATTCTTTTGGATGGCAGGAGGGAGGGGGATGTTGTTGGGGAACCAATGATGAATCATTTCACATTCAATTTATCTCGGCCATCTGCAGTTCTTTATTGAAGGACTTAAATGCTTAAATGTTAATAAAAAATGAAATCAATTGCTCAAAAAGTCGTTTTCATTTTTTTTCTTCTGTTTTTGTTAGAGAGAATCACATTGTGTAACTTTTCCTAGATCTCCTACATCTTATGGTGTTAAAAAATTATTTTTTTTTATTTCGATAGAAATCACGAGGCTGTGAAATTTAGAAACAAAAATTTAATTCTGTTTTTTTTTTTTTTTTTGTAGATATCTTACGTTTTTTTTTTTTTATATATTATTGATTTCAAAACTTTCATTTTTTTTTTATATTCTGGTAAAAATGTTTACAATTATGTTATGTTTCAACTTTGAACTATTTAAATATTTTTTAATAGGTACACTTTGCGAAATACTGTAAATGTTTACTAAATATACAATGTCTACTTTTACTCTTCGAGCTACTGGGATCACTGTACTTTGTTACTTAAGTAACACAATACACTAAATGCCCAAACAATGCTAAATATGACACTAAGAAGTAAAACACTTCAAAGGAAAAAAAATGACGAGCTATCCCGAGCGGGCGGGTGAGCATGTGTGTGTGTGTGTGAGGGCGGGATGGAAAATTGCCGCCCCACATGAGGCACACAATGATACCGTCTCCGTGCATGGCCCCAACAAGGTCAACGCCCTGGAGTGTCCCGCATCCTAACGCCGAACAGTCGCGGCCCTTCTGGATAATGACAATTGCTCATTTCACAACGCTGGAACTCATCTTGAGACACTTGTATTGGCGTGTCTACCTACCTAGTGCTCACTTATTGATTCTAGTCTATCGATACATTTTCTTTCTTTTTTTGATTATGAATTTCTTGGCTTTTGATTTGTTGCTTTTGTAAGATGGAAAGTAGATTGAAAAACGTGTGTGTGTGTATATATATATGTGTGTGTTGGCCCTGTGACTATAATTTGGACACCATTTGACAGGGAAAAAAAAAGGTACCCGCATCAGACCTTCCAATCTATGGGAGCAGATGGTGTAAAGTAAAAACATCTTGTTTCTATGGCAGAAAGTTGACGAGGGTAAGTAAGTGGCTAGCAAAACAACTACCTTTACTTCCATAAGGTATCCAGGGTTGGGTAGACTCAAAGTAAAGTAAAAAGTTCCCCTTTCAGACCTTGTGGTCTATAGGGCAGACGATGTAAAGGTCATCTGTTTCTGTGGCTGACGGTTAACGAGGGTGTCATGTGGCCAGCACAACGACCAGCCGCCTTTACTTTTCCCTAACTAATGTCAGGTACCCATTAGAGCTAGGTGGACTCAGAGACGCCCAATTAAAAATCCCAGTCATCACCAGGATTTGAAATCTTGACCCCTCGGCTCCGAAGCCCTGACTGAAAGGTAGACATTCATTGGTCTTTGATTTAGTTCAAAGTCACCTCTAGGTTTCATTTAGTACCTCGGATTGTCTACACAAAGTCACCTCTAGGTTTCATTTAGTACCTCGGATTCTCTACACAAAGTCACCTCTAGGTTTCATTTAGTACCTCGGATTCTCTACACAAAGTCACCTCTAGGTTTCATTTAGTACCTCGGATTCTCTACACAAAGTCACCTCTAGGTTTCATTTAGTACCTCGGATTGTCTACACAAAGTCACCTCTAGGTTTCATTTAGTACCTCGGATTCTCTACACAAAGTCACCTCTAGGTTTCATTTAGTACCTCGGATTCTCTACACAAAGTCACCTCTAGGTTTCATTTAGTACCTCGGATTCTCTACACAAAGTCACCTCTAGGTTTCATTTAGTACCTCGGATTCTCTACACAAAGTCACCTCTAGGTTTCATTTAGTACCTCGGATTCTCTACACAAAGTCACCTCTAGGTTTCATTTAGTACCTCGGATTCTCTACACAAAGTCACCTCTAGGTTTCATTTAGTACCTCGGATTCTCTACACAAAGCTTTTTTTTTCTACGTAATTACTTACTCAATTTCTTTAAGGCCCCACTCTCACAACTGCCACGATGGATGCAAACAGGACAAAAACCCCTTGAACCACATGATGAGAACCATTGATGGAAACAATATTTTTTGACTTGCTGCTGTTATTTGTTAGGGTCGAACCATCGTGATGACAGTCCGAAGCGCATACGACCAGGCCAGGAGATAAAAAGAATGTAAAATGCAACGAGATTTAGCTTGTCGACAGATCACTTCGAGGTTTAAATACGGAATACTACAGCTGTCACTCCATGCTGCCTAGCAGAGAGTGTTATTGGTTAGATTATATATTGTTCCAGCTTAAATAGTATCTCCTACGTATTTTTCTTTTTAAAAAAACTTAGCCGACTATGTTATGACAATGACAAGATACTATTGTAGTATTGTTGTAGTCATTGGATTGCTTTCATTTCTATCCAATTTTTCTTCACCATTCAGCATTTCAGAAACTGTTTACATTGGTGTCAGAATTAGATTTTTATTAAATCCATTGTTATATTCCATAACTAAGAATCTCGATATGAAGGGTTTGAATAAACGACTAAGTTCACAAGATGAACAGAAAACAAAAATAGACACTTGTTAAGAAGACACTTTTAACAACTTTGAGGAATCGTCTCATGACATCAGAAACTATAGGGTCTATTTTATGGTCATTCATCACAAGATCCAGACAAACACGTTTTTGCAACAAGCCTGGGGGTCATCCAGGAAAAAAATGTCAGTTACAAATTTCCTGACACGTTCTTGAAATTCTCCCTATGAAAGAAATCGTCACAGTTGGCAACTTGAGTTTTGACAAATTTAGTTTTCAGGGGAGAATTGTCAAGTGCGAATATGAAAGTTTTTGTCGATAATAGTCGCCCATAGAAATAAATACAATTTCACTCATCATATGGAAGAGGACTTAATTCATCGCATTAGATTGGTTTACGGAAAGATCGATACTCAGAATAGGCTTAAACTTAAACATAATCTGTGAGTCACTGGTAAAAAAAAGTTCCCCTTTCAGACCTTGTGGTCTATATGACAGATGATGTAAAGGTCATCTTTTTCTATGGCCAATAGTTAACGAGAATGTCATGTGGCCAGCACAACGACCAGCCGCCTTTACTTTTCCCGAACTAATGTCAGGTGCGCATTAGAGCTGGGTGGACTTCCAAAATTAAAAAATCCTCCCAGGATTCGAACCCGGGACATTCGATTCGGAAGCCAAGCGCTTTACCGCTCAGCCACTGCGCCTCATGTGAGGCACTGGTAATAACAAGAATTTCGATAATTAAATAAAAGACCATGACATACTTTGGGCTTCAAAATTAACGGCGCTGAAAGGGAGACAGCTGTACAATACCTTGTAATTACTTTATTTGTTTGTAGCATAAACATTTCTTGTCTAAATTAAACTTCTAAAAGCTTTAAATCTCTAACATTTGTTTGTAACCCTGAATGAAAAATATTGAGATCTTAGCATTCTGGCTGAGTCTATATTAAAAAAAAATATCTATCCTCTTTGTCTGGTGTACATGCTATATTAAGTATCCATTAGAGTAGGGTCCATGAAATGTCCATGAAGACCAATGAACTATCTCTCTAATAGATCATTGGAGACGTCAGTGGTCAGCTAGTCCGAGACCATTGCTTCTAGAAAGCCTGAACACTGACCTGCAACGTCACAACCTGAGGGCAGTTTAGACCAATAGCTCTTTGTCACGTCGTACAGACCTGGAATTTCCAAATGCAAGGCTTTATGGATCCAAAAGTGTTATCAATTCATGTCCAGGAAAATTTTTTTGTCTTCTTAAGTCTAGCTCTAAATGCTTATCATTGGACTATTCAAAGGTGTACTAGATCTATACATTCGCTTAACCAGGAGCAGGAAGGGAAGGGGGCGGGGTAAACAAAATACGTTTTAAAATCTAACATTTATTCATTTCTAAGAAACAAAAATCGCTCAACATGTTACATAAATGAAGTATTGTCTTTATTGAAGAGAAAAAAGAAGCATTTTTAACCGTTTTTCTTGTTGTTACTCAACTTGAATTTGTTAATTTTTTTTTTATTTTTTTTTTTGCTTTTTTTTAAAAACAAGTTTTAAAATCTAAAAACATTTGGATAATAAGAAACACCGCCCCCCCCCCTTTTCCGCTTTAGTGTAACATGTATACATTTTGTATTTTTGTTCATGCATAGTCATTTTAGACTTTTTTTTTTCACTACTTAGGCTCCAGAGTGTTTCATCAATTTAGTCACCGCCAGGGCCTTTTAACAACCGTACATCCTTTGAGGGCATCACTAATATTTAGATAAGGCGGTACAATGGAAGTCAACGACACAGTGTCTAGGAACAATTAAGTCTGTAGATTTAGTCCATCACGAGATTAAGCTATCACGTGTCGCTTCCCGAGAGACTTTGCAAAGCAAAAAAAAAGAAGTCCAAAATTCCATTTGAGGGCCAAAAATTTGTTGTTTTTTTTGTTTCATACTTTTTTTTTACTTCCCCTTGGGTCAGGGCGATCAGACGACGTAAACAATCGCCCCAGTCTTAGGACTGCGCCCCCACGCGCCTCACGTCCTGATACCCGCGAGATTGAAGGGGCGTGAACTGCCTTCGATTAATAAGCAAGGGCAAGTACTGCTACTATCTCCGCCGGCACCCTCTCTCCATCCCCAGCCCTCTACCCAGTGTATTTCCCCCACACCCTCCTCTCTTTTGATCCCTCTATCTAATCCTCACTCTATACCCGCGAGCTCCTTTCCTCGAGTCTGGAGGGATAAATTGGGTGGCCGACATTGGTAATGATTAGTTGTACGGAAGAGACACAGAGAAAAAGAGAGAGAGAGAGAATGGGACAGTGAGAGTGAGGCAGAGAGAGTGAAATCGCGAGTGAGATCCAAGAAAATACGAGGCAGATTAAAAGAGAAAGTAAACTCTTAGGGAACGACAGTCACGACACTTTAAAAAAAATCCAAATAAACTATTAGAACTAAAATGTGACTTTCTCTTTACGGACGTAAATGGCTACTCTTGGGAGCCAAGAATAAACTAAAATTTTCCTAGTAGCCGCCTAGTAGCCAATGGTATCCTATTAATGACCAGAAAAACATTTTTTTTAAATACTGTTTTGTTAAAGACAATACCTCCTTTATACAAGTTATGCAGCGATTGTTTTTCTGTTGATAGCTAATGAATGTTTGATTAAAAAATAATGGAAATGTGTTACTCCGCCCCATCTCCCCCTCCTGACGAGAAAGACTCCTGGTTAAGCGAATATTTAGATCTACTACACTTAATAATATTCCATTGATAAGCCTTTAGATCAAGACTTAGAAGACGATGCGCAAAATTTTCCAACTCACTAATTAATTATCTCTTGAATCAATAATACCTTATGTTCGGAAATTTCCGAACGCGAAAGTCCTTTCAAGAACGCTATAGATTTTTCAAAAAAAATGTTGGATCTAGATTTAGATCTAGTTTTCTAGCAAAATTACATTTATTTTTTCTTACTTTTTATAAAGGTCAAACTAGAGTTTTCCCCGTGTGGCTAACTAGCTATTTTTTTTTTTTTTTTTTTTTTTTGTGCCAACGGTTAAATTTCTAGGAAAATCGTTAGAACCGTTTTTGAAAATCGCTTATGAAAATCCAAGGTTTTATATTTATTTGTAGTTAACTTCAAGCTTTAAAGCTGCGACCTACAAAGTATTCAACATGTACCACCACATTAGTCAAGTACAATTTCTTTCCATTGTTCGATACCTAACAAAACAATTGATTACCAATAGTAAATTGATTAATTGGTTATATTTTATATTGATTCTTGTGTTGTCAGGTAAAAGAAATAATTCTGCAAAATTTCAGCTTGATCCGAGTTTAGGTGTGGGAGAAATAACCTGTACAAACTTTTTACCAGACAGACAAACAGACAGAGTGACTTCATATAAGCCTTGCGAAAGATTGTCAGAGGTAAAGAGATATAATGAGAAAGAGAGTGAAAAAAGTGTTCTTGTTTGTGTGAGAGAGAAAGGGTGGGAGGGGCAAAGATTATTGTCAAGGGCATTTGTAAGCCAGCAGGCTAGTAATCAATCAATGATGTATATTTAATAGGACAATGATGATTCTACGGGTTCTAATTAGTCAGTCACTGACCTAGTCTCGGACACTTCCGGTCTCTTGTGCTATCAGTTTGTGTTTCTGATTGCCTCCCTTGGGACTTCTACACAATTCAATCTTTTCCTGTGTTCTCGTCCTGTTCTCATATCATGTTCAATAGCATCAACTAACATTCTATGTCACTAGAGGAAACTCCATCGTCATTATTAATTATATATTGAACTTACAGATGCTTAACGCTCTTTGTTACAGATCTTTCTTTATCATGGTAGAATTGTGAAAGTAGTAAATATAAAATTTGTCAATTGTGGTTCGATGATGGCCACTTTCGTCATCCAGGGGAGGCTTTTCGGTAAGGGCGGACTGGCTATATGGGCAAACGGGCAAATGCCCGGTGGGCCGGTACCAAATGGGCCGATCTGGTCGCGACCAAAGAAAAAAAAAATTCAATGCAGATAACTTTAAAAAAAGTGACAGCAGCAAGACACAAAGGCCTGAACACGTTTTCTTGTTTTTTAAAATTCTTATTACAATTAATTTTGTTTGAAATTCAACAAGAATATTAAAAAAAAAACACTATACACTGTACGTATTATCATTTGCAAAACGTTAGACCGTACTTTCTGCTATGCACGAGCGGCATGGACCTCTTTGATGCCTTCGAGGTTGTGTTTGGCCTCATCGTTTTGCTGGTCGGCATGTGCCTTTTTTTTTGCTCCTTCCCTCTCCCGTCTTTTAATGGTTCCAATGAAATGTCACCAAAAAGAGGGATGAGAGAGGTGAAGTTAGAAAACATTGATAGAACGCAGCCAAAAAAAAAAGACAAAAAAAAATAGGCGCGACACTTAGCTCTTTAACAATACTGAATAGAAATTAACTTTAACACATACACACAGCCGCGAAATTGCAAACCACCCAACTTATTCACAGCTCAAAAGGGGTATAAAGCTCTACTTACTGCGATTTGAAAAGAAAAAATAATTTTCTTTTTTGTTTATTTTTAATAACATAATCTAAAAATACTACACTTGGTGACTTAAGTCTTACAAAATAAATTATTTAATCTAGATCTAAATCAATTTTTATACTCTTATAATTAATGACAGAATTATGCTTAGTATAAAGTCATTAATGATGAAAATTATTACAATAATCACAATAATTTATATAGCGCTGTCACATACGATATTTAATGAAAGTAGATTTATATTTTAAATAATGGGTCATGGTATATTCATATACAAATCGCGTTTTCGAGAATGTACTAGGAGGAAGCAAGAGCTTTTCACATTAAGTAAGTGCCTCTCGTACCGTTCTGCTTTCTCTTATCTTTTAATGGAATGGGTTGCCTAAGTCAGCCAGGAAAACCAATGATTTAGCATATATTAAGTCAAAGATCAACATACATGAAATGCGTAAGACGTAACAATCTTATTTTTTGAAGAAACGTCTGTAGCTATATGTAATACCAAAAAGCTTCAAACTAATTAGGCAAATTTTGTATTGTTTATAGTTTTCAGACTACATACACGTATAAATAGAATAGATTATGTAATCTTACTAATGCATACATCAATTTTTGGATGCGTTATCAAACTTTATATATTTTGTAGAGAATTAGGCTTACACTTGTAATATAACACATGGACGTAGCCGGGAGGGGAGGGTCTTCAAACCATCACTTGCCTCAGACCTCATTGTCTGAAAGGGAAACTTTACTTACTGCCCCCGTGCAGCCAACGTGAGCAAACTACAGTCACCAAATTTCATGAGCGTAGCCAAAAGGGGTTTTCTGGTTTCCCTTCCCCCTCCAATACAAAAACTAAAGCATTTTTACCATTTTCTACCAGTCGCTGGAATCCATTGAATAGCAGATTTGGTTTTTAAATTTTTGTAGCGGAAGAGTAGCAGGCTAATTGCACTGTAGATACCTTAGAGTATGCATTTTTAAAGCTTAAAACCGAAATAATGCTTGGTTCCGGGGCTCCCCACGGACTCCCTAGCTGCCCTTTAGCGGTGTGTACTGTCTTTCCACTAATTATAGGAAGAGTGTATTCTAGGGTAGAAAAAACGTTTGAAAGAATGAAAGATCAGAATGCAATGAAGATTGATTACATATACACACACTAATATATATATATATATATATATATATATATATATATATATATATATATAAATATATATATATAAATTTTGGAGTGGTGCAAAAGTCCCCCCCCCCCACCGAAAATATATGACATGCCATTTGTAGGCCGGTTTATATGGTAATGCCAGGGCCGATTTTGATACCCAGTCCGCCCCTGCTTTGCGATGCCTCCTTGAGTTGCTGGTGAGGTTTTGTGAGCCCGGAATGTTCGGCTGCGCATTGGGCAGGTCATTCCATCTGGAGCTTGTGTCAGTTGCCTTGATTATTTTCTCTGGTGCATTTCTTCTGTCAGCGATGTTTCCTTGTCAACTGCAATTTTCGCGCCAGTATTCGCAGCGCGTCGCGAAGATGCTTCCGTCTCTCAGGTTGTCCCTCTGCTTCATGGACCTTAAAGTGTTTTTCTTAGAACTCATAGTCTCTTTTAAATATTTCATGAGTTCTGGAGGGAATTTTTTAAAAATCTCTCCCCACCACAAATCAAATTTTACCCATGCTATATCTTACATCATTCTAGATGAAAGCAATTTTGCAATCGAAATTTCTACTTCTCTCGGTAATTTGTGAACAGATTTGATCTATTTTGATTCACAGAAATCTCTTCGGTCATTAAAAGATTACGACGTCTCAGTCAGACGTTTGGTATATGAACTTTGTCCGAAAAGATATTAGCGTAAACTTTAAGATGTAATCATGAAACGTTCTTTTTCATGTTGTTTTTTTTCCGAAAAAAAACGGTTCTTAAATTTCAGTAAGTTTGGGGGACACCTATCCTTCCCTCCTCCCATCGTGACAGACAGACAGAGCGAGTTGACATAAGTTTTATAACAAATTAAAGCCTGCCTTTAAAAACTACGAACAGTGTTGACCAAGAGTTGAAAATCAAGAATTACTGACCGAACGAGTGTCATAGTTACAAGTTCTATTGGGAATTCTCAGAAATTTAGTCTTCGATGTATCCAGAGTACAGAATACAGAAATATTGATGTCATAACTTTTTTTTAACCCTGCAGAATCAAATTTCGGAGGTCTCCTGCATCCGTCACAAAGCAACAATGAGCTTTCATTTGAGAGTCCTTAAATTATTATGTCTATTTATTTTCTTATTTTTTGTTACACTCCATTATTTGGCTCCCGGATTTCAGCATACCGAGCTCCCTTCTTTTTCTCACTAACTTTATTTTCTTGCTTCAAGAACGTAAACTGGATTAAAAAAAAGTAAAGTTCCCCTTTCAGACCTCGTGGTCTATTGGGCAGTTGATGTTAAGGTCATCTGTTTCTGTGGCCTACGGTTAACGAGGGTGTCATATGGCCAGCACAACGACCAACCGCCTTTACCTTTCCCGAACTAACGTTAGTTGGGTGGACTCAGAGGCGCCCGAAGATCGCGAAATTAAAAATCCCAGTCTTCACCACCAGTATTTGAGCCCCGGACCCCGGTTCGGACGCCAAGCCTCCTAAACTAGTTAGTCAGAATCAAATTATACTTAGAGTACATTAGTGAGATTTACTAAAGTATGAAATTCAAGCATCTAATTTTACTAGTTGTCTTGAGAGAAGCTATTGTTTCGTTACCCATAGGTGGATGATCTTTTTGAAATGGATAACGCCTCTCTAAATGACTGGATTAATGAAGTTCTTGTTAGGTGAAGACCTTCCTGTGAACTGATGAAGTCTTTTAATGAGATAGTAAGGAATGCGAAAAGGTGAATGGGATGAGGGGGTGGGTTTGAGAAGGTGAAACACCACTGGTGGTTATCTCGACCTAGGGTATCCTTCACTTACCTGACCGATAATGAGAGACAGGAGTGTGAAACATGAGTTGTCCTTCTGGTTTCTTTTTTTTTCCTCTTCTGACTAATAACTATGTAATTAACATTGCTGGTCATATAGTAATCTATCTATCTATCTATCTATGTATCTATCTATCTATCTATCTATCTATCTTTTTTCTTCTTTTAACTATCGATATCTCTGATAGACCAACAAAAATAGCAACTACAAAAAGATTAATAACAATAGCAGAAACAACAACATTAACAACCAAACAAGAATCATTACAACAAATATAACAATACAATAAGCAACAACAATAACAAAAATAGAAGCAGCAATAATTTAAAAAAAAAAACAAAGGTTACAACAACAACAACAATAAAAACAACAACTCATATTCCATAGACAATGTTATGATACACAACAATATAAACAATAGGGCAACAGCAACGACTACTCCACAATAAACCGAGATAATTAAACATTTCGGAAAGTAAAATTGATTTATGTCATATGTTACATTAACCCTGCTGAATTGAATAGGAAAAATTGAAGTATATCGTAGCATAAAATTAATTATATCTGAAGCTTGTATCAGTACACTTATTTTACAAATACAATTGGAGTCCGATTCGTAGAAAATTTCTTTCTACTTTATCGTTAAACAAGTACAAAACAAGGTTACAAAAACAGTTTGTGTGGAAACGCAAACTCAAAATCGGCCCCCGAAGTGGTCCACACAGGGCGGTAAAAAGGCAGGTTTCAATATTTTCAGAAAGAACACAGAATGAAATTCTATCAAAGACAAATGACTGAGAAGAATGGAGAAAGAAGGTTGACAGATCTTGTGTGGTGCCCCAGGGCCCAGCAGACCAAAGAATAGGTAAAAGCGAATGTGAAGTTAGATGTGAACCAGGCCTATCTGATGTCATATAATGAATATCTAATTGATCTGATTGTTTTGTAAAGAGTCAATCTCTTATTCAAATCCTTAAGAAAAAAAACATTTGCATAAAAAAAAATAGTTCAGCGTACTATTTCAGATGTACGGAGCTGCAGCTCACGCGATAATATGAAAAAAATACTTTACTTATAAATTGTTATTTTAAATTATGTATACTAAATAAATTTTTTCTCTTTTAAAAAAAAGGAAACTTTTTTTTGTGTGTAGATGTAGTAGTTAGCATGACAGAACTTACATAACTTAGCAGTACACATGTAGTAAAAAAAAAACATTTTTGAGAAAAAATCTAAAACCATTTGCATAAATATGTTAAAATATGGAATTGTATAACATCTCACTTCTAAAGAGCCTCCCGTGTTATTACTATTAATAGTGAATAGTTGTAAAAGTGTTGTATTTTTATGAAAAACTGCTTGCTTAAGTGATTTAAAAAATTAGATTTTTCGCTTTCAGAAAAGAAAAAAGTTACCTTTGCATCAAAACTTTGAATGGTCTAAAATACTATGGTGTCAGATTTTCACTATCTTTTCTAGTTTACGAGATCTAAAGGGGACAGACGGACAGACATTCCACACAAAACTAATAGCCTCTTTTCCCCTTTCGGAGGCCGCTAAAAAAGCTTTTTAAAGATAGTTCCACCTTGTTGAAAACCATAATTATCTGTAAGAGGGATTACTTTGCTTCTAATCTGACAACATTAAAATGCAGATTCTATTTTGGTTTTGGGCCTATAGATCTAGACTTAAATGACGCAGTGCAAAATGTTCCTGAACGCCTATTTATTCATTTCACTTTTGAATGAAGACATGCGGGAATACCCGCTGGCATATGTGTGTGTGTTTGTCTAGACCTTGTTAGCTTATTATACTTCAAACAATGAAAAAGTTCAAACCAGAGTTTCTCCTTTATGGCCAATTAGCCAAGAATGTTTTTGCCAAGGAAATACAAGAACTGTCAAATTTCTAGGAAAATCATAAAGGCCGTTTTCGAGAATTAGTCCAACCAACCAGGTTTTTGTTTTGTTGTTCTAATAGTAAATAGTTAAATTGTTAAAAAAAATCAAATCCATTTCTAGCAATCGAATTTTATTTTAATGTTAATAGAATACCCCCTACCATAAAAAAATAATCGATCTACATTTTGTATCTATCCCTTAACAACGATCTTCACTGAAACAAACACAAATTCCTATTTAGTTTTTTTTTCCTTTTTTAATCTTTGGGAAAAAAGGCAAAAATATTTCTAACTAATATAAACATTTGAAAGCCTTTCCCCCCACCCACCGCCACATACCGCCGAAAAAAATAACAATGTTCCTAATGTAGGCCAAGAAGAGGTACAGTTGGGAAGGCCCTAAATCCTGTATCTACTACATACCTCCATGCCTCATCTTTTGGCCAGGATGTGACCGTCTAAATATGCATTTCGTTTGGAGACACTTTCCCGCCATTACCTGATAAGGAATGCAAACCAGATCACCCTTAAACAGCCCCCCCCCCTTTTTCCTTTTACAGGTGAAAATAATCTATAGTTTTAAAATGTAGTTAAGAAAAGACGAAAAGATTGTGTGTGTGTGTTTGCCTTCTTAAAGGCTTACACTACGCGAACTTCCCGTTTCATTTGTCCTAAACTATGTCAAACTCACCAGAGTGGTGACTAGCGTCCGCCCTTTCAAATCCAAAACACAAATATTGCGTCACGGCGCGCGGCCTTTATGAATTGTGGGCAAGAATGAAACTAAAACAAAAGGAGAGAGACAAAAGGAGAGAGAAACAAAAGGAAAGAGAAACAAAAGGAAAGAGAAACAAAAGGAGAGAGACAAAAGGAGAGAGAAACAAAAAGAGAGAGAAACAAAAGGAGAGAGACAAAAGGAGAGAGAAACAAAAGGAGAGAGAATGAAAAGGAGAGAGACAAAAGGAGAGAGAAACAAAAGTAGAGAGAAACAAAAGGAGAGAGACAAAAGGAGAGAGAAACAAAAGGAGAGAGAAACAAAAGTAGAGAGAAACAAAAGGAGAGAGACAAAAGGAGAGAGAAACAAAAGGAAAGAGAAACAAAAGGAGAGAGACAAAAGGAGAGAGAAACAAAAAGAGAGAGAAACAAAAGGAGAGAGACAAAAGGAGAGAGAAACAAAAGGAGAGAGAAACAAAAGTAGAGAGAAACAAAAGGAGAGAGACAAAAGGAGAGAGAAACAAAAGGAAAGAGAAACAAAAGGAGAGAGACAAAAGGAGAGAGAAAAAAAAGTAGAGAGAAACAAAAGGAGAGAGACAAAAGGAGAGAGAAACAAAAGGAGAGAGAAACAAAAGGAGAGAGACAAAAGGAGAGAGAAACAAAAGGAAAGAGAAACAAAAGGAGAGAGACAAAAGGAGAGAGAAACAAAAGGAGAGAGAAACAAAAGGAGAGAAACAAAAGGAGAGAGACAAAAGGAGAGAGAGACAAAAGTAGAGAAAAAAAAAGGAGAGAGAAACAAAAGGAGAGAGAAACAAAAGGAAAGAGAAACAAAAGGAGAGAGAAACAAAAGGAAAGAGAAACAAAAGGAGAGAAACAAAAGGAGAGAGAAACAAAAGGAGAGAGAAACAAAAGGAGAAAAACAAAAGGAGAGAGAAAAAAAAGGAGAGAAGAACAAAAGGAGAGAGAAACAAAAGGAGAGAGAAACAAAAGTAGAGAGAAACAAAAGTAGAGAGAAACAAAAGGAGAGAGAAACAAAAGGAGAGAGAAACAAAAGGAGAAAGACAAAAGGAGAGAGAAACAAAAGGAGAGAGACAAAAGGAGAGAGAAACAAAAGGATAATGAAATAAAAGGAGAGAGAAACAAAAGGAGAGAAACAAAAGGAGAGAAACAAAAGGAGAGAGAAACAAAAGGAGAGAGAAACAAAAGGAGAGAGAAACAAAAGTAGAGAGAAACAAAAAGAGAGAGAAACAAAAGTAGAGAGAAACAAAAGGAGAGAGAAACAAAAGGAGAGAGAAACAAAAGGAGAGAGAAACAAAAGGAGAGAGAAACAAAAGGAGAGAGAAACAAAAGGAGAGAGAGACAAAATGAGAGAGAAACAAAAGGAGAGAGACAAAAGGAGAAAGAAACAAAAGGAAAGAGAAACAAAAGGAGAGAGAGAGACAAAAGGAGAGAAACAAAAGGAGAGAGAAAAAAAAGGAGAAAGAAACAAAAGAAGAGAGAAACAAAAGGAGAGAGAAAAAAAGGAGAGAAACAAAAGGAGAGAGAGACAAAAGGAGAAAGAAACAAAAGGAGAGAGAAACAATAGGAAAGAGAAACAAAAGGAGAGAAACAAAAGGAGAGAGAGACAAAAGGAGAAAAACAAAAGGAGAGAGAGACAAAAGGAGAGAGAAACAAAAGGAGAGAGAAACAAAAGGAGAGAGAGACAAAAGGAGAGAGAAACAAAAGGAGAGAAACAAAAGGAGAGAGAAACAAAAGGAGAGAGAAACAAAAGGAGAGAGACGAAAGGAGAGAGAAACAAAAGGAGAGAGAAACAAAAGGAGAGAGAAATAAGAGGAGAGAGAAACAAAAGGAGAGAGAAACAAAAGGAGAGAGAGACAAAAGGAGAGAGAAACAAAAGGAGAGAGAGACAAAAGGAGAGAAACAAAAGGAGAGAGAAACAAAAGGAGAAAGAAACAAAAGGAGAGAGACAAAAGGAGAGAGAAATAAAAGTAGAGAGAAACAAAAGGAGAGAGAAACAAAAGGAAAGAGAAACAAAAGGAGAGAGACAAAAGGAGAGAGAAACAAAAGGAGAGAGACAAAAGGAGAGAGAAACAAAAGGAGAGAGACAAAAGGAGAGAGAAACAAAAGGAGAAAAACAAAAGGAGAGAGACAAAAGGAGAGAGAAACAAAAGGAGAGAGACAAAAGGAGAGAGAAAGAAAACTAGAGAAACAAAAGGAGAGAGAAACAAAAGGAGAGAGAAACAAAAGTAGATAGAAACAAAAGGAGAGAGAAACAAAAGTAGAGAGAAACAAAAGGAGAGAGACAAAAGGAGAGAGAAACAAAAGGAGTGAAACAAAAGGAGAGAGAAACAATAGGAGAGAGAAACAAAAGGAGAGAAACAAAAGGAGAGAGAAACAAAAGGAGAGAGAAACAAAAGGAGAGAGAAACAAAAGGAAACAGAAACAAAAGGAGAGAGAAACAAAAGTAGAGAAACAAAAGGAGAGAGAAACAAAAGGAGAGAGACAAAAGGAGAGAGACAAAAGGAGAGAGAAACAAAAGGAGAGAGACAAAGGAGAGAGAAACAAAAGGAAAGAGAAACAAAAGGAGAGAGACAAAAGGAGAGAGAAACAAAAGGAGAGAGAAACAAAAGGAGAGAAACAAAAGGAGAGAGAAACAAAAGGAGAGAGAAACAAAAGGAGAGAGAAACAAAAGGAGAGAGAAACAAAAGTAGAGAGAAACAAAAGGAGAGAGAAACAAAAGGAGAGAGAGACAAAAGGAGAGAGAAACAAAAGGAGAGAGACAAAAAGAGAGAGACAAAAGGAGAGAGAAACAAAAGGAGAGAGACAAAAGGAGAGAGAAACAAAAGGATAGAGACAAAAGGAGAGAGACAAAAGGAGAGAGAAACAAAAGGAGAGAAACAAAAGGAGAGAGAAACAAAAGGAGAGAGACAAAAGGAGAGAGACAAAAGGAGAGAGAAACAAAAGGAGAGAGAAACAAAAGGAGAGAAACAAAAGGAGAGAGAAACAAAAGGAGAGAGAAACAAAAGGAGAAAAACAAAAGGAGAGAGAAACAAAAGGAGAGAGACAAAAGGAGAGAAACAAAAGGAGAGAGAAACAAAAGGAGAGAGAAACAAAAGGAGAGAGAAACAAAAGGAAAGAGAAACAAAAGGACAAAAACAAAAGGAGAGAGAAACAAAAGGAGAGAGAAACAAAAGGAGAAAAACAAAAGGAGAGAGAAACAAAAGGAGAGAGAAACAAAAGGAGAGAGAAACAAAAGGAGAGAGAAACAAAAGGAAAGAGAAACAAAAGGAGAAAAACAAAAGGAGAGAGAAACAATAGGAGAGAGACAAAAGGAGAGAAAAACAAAAGGAGAGAGAAACAATAGGAGAGAGACAAAAGGAGAGAGAAACAAAAGGAGAGAGAAACAAAAGGAGAGAGAAACAAAAGGAGAGAGAAACAATAGGAGAGAGACAAAAGGAGAGAGAAACAAAAGGAGAGAGAAACAAAAGGAGAGAGACAAAAGGAGAGAGAGACAAAAGGAGAGAAAAACAAAAGGAGAGAGAAACAATAGGAGAGAGACAAAAGGAGAGAAAAACAAAAGGAGAGAGAAACAATAGGAGAGAGACAAAAGGAGAGAGAAACAAAAGGAGAGAGAAACAATAGGAGAGAGACAAAAGGAGAGAGAAACAAAAGGAGAGAGAAACAAAAGGAGAGAGACAAAAGGAGAGAGAGACAAAAGGAGAGAGAAACAAAAGGAGAGAGAAACAAAAGGAGAGAGAAACAAAAGAAGTGAGAAACAAAAGGAGAGAGACAAAAGGAAAGAGAAACAAAAGGAGAGAGAAACAAAAGGAGAGAGAAACAAAAGAAGAGAGAAACAAAAGGAGAGAGAAACAAAAGGATAGAGAAACAAAAGGAGAGAGAAACAAAAGGAGAGAGGAACAAAAGGAGAGAGAAACAAAAGGAGAGAGAAACAAAAGGAGAGAGACAAAAGGAGAGAGAAACAAAAGGAGAGAGAAACAAAAGGAGAGAGACAAAAGGAGAGAGAAACAAAAGGAAAGAGAAACGAAAGGAGAGAGAGACAAAAGGAGAGAGACAAAAGTAGAGAGAAACAAAAGGAGAGAGAAAAAAAAGGAGAGAGAAACAAAAGGAGTGAGAAACAAAAGGAGAAAGACAAAAGGAGAGAGAAACAAAAGGAGAGAGACAAAAGGAGAGAGAAACAAAAGGATAGAGAAACAAAAGGAAAGAGAAACAAAAGCAGAGAGAGACAAAAGGAGAGAGAAACAAAAGGAGAGAGAAACAAAAGTAAAGTGAAACAAAAGTAGAGAGAAACAAAAGGAGAGAGAGACAAAAGGAGTGAGAAACAAAAGGAGAGAGACAAAAGGAAAGAGAAACAAAAGGAGAGAGAAACAAAAGGAGAGAGAAACAAAAGAAGAGAGAAACCAAAGGAGAGAGAAACAAAAGGAGAGAGAAACAAAAGGAGAGAGAAACAAAAGGTGAGAGAAACAAAAGGAAAGAGAAACAAAAGGAAAGAGAAACAAAAGAAGAGAGAAACAAAAGGAGAGAGAAACAAAAGGAGAGAGAAACAGAAGGAAAGAGAAACAAAAGGAAAGAGAAACAAAAGTAGAGAGAAACAAAAGGAGAGAGAAACAAAAGGAGAGAGAAACAAAAGTAGAGAGAAACAAAAGGAGAGAGAAACAAAAGGAGAGAGAGACAAAAGTAGAGAGAAACAAAAGGAGAGAAACAAAAGGAGAGAGAAACAAAAGGAGAGAGAAACAAAATTAGAGAGAAACAAAAGGAGAGAGAGACAAAAGGAGAGAGAAACAAAAGGAGAGAGAAACAGAAGGAGAGAGAAACAAAAGGAGAGAGACAAAAGGAGAGAGAAACAAAAGGAAAGAGAAACGAAAGGAGAGAGAGACAAAAGGAGAGAGACAAAAGTAGAGAGAAACAAAAGGAGAGAGAAAAAAAAGGAGAGAGAAACAAAAGGAGAGAGAAACAAAAGGAGAAAGTCAAAAGGAGAGAGAAACAAAAGGAGAGAGACAAAAGGAGAGAGAAACAAAAGGATAGAGAAACAAAAGGAGAGAGAAACAAAAGGAAAGAGAAACAAAAGCAGAGAGAGACAAAAGGAGAGAGAAACAAAAGGAGAGAGAAACAAAAGTAGAGAGAAACAAAAGGAAAGAGAAACAAAAGAAGAGAGAAACAAAAGGAGAGAGAAACAAAAGGAGAGAGAAACAGAAGGAAAGAGAAACAAAAGGAAAGAGAAACAAAAGTAGAGAGAAACAAAAGGAGAGAGAAACAAAAGGAGAGAGAAACAAAAGTAGAGAGAAACAAAAGGAGAGAGAAACAAAAGGAGAGAGAGACAAAAGTAGAGAGAAACAAAAGGAGAAAAACAAAAGGAGAGAGAAACAAAAGGAGAGAGAAACAAAATTAGAGAGAAACAAAAGGAGAGAGAGACAAAAGGAGAGAGAAACAAAAGGAGAGAGAAACAGAAGGAGAGAGACAAAAGTAGAGAGAAACAAAAGTAGAGAGAAACAAAAGTAGAGAGAAACAAAAGGAGAGAGAAACAAAAGGAGAGAGAAACAAAAGGAGAGAGAAACAAAAGTAGAGAGAAACAAAAGGAGAGAGAAACAAAAGGAGAGAGAAACAAAAGGAGAGAGAAACAAAAGGAGAGAGAAACAAAAGGAGAGAGAAACAAAAGTAGAGAGAAACAAAAGGAGAGAGAAACAAAAGGAGAGAGAGACAAAAGGAGAGAGAAACAAAAGTAGAGAGAAACAAAAGTAGAGAGAAACAAAAGGAGAGAGAAACAAAAGGAGAGAGAGACAAAAGGAGAGAGAAACAAAAGGAGAGAGAAACAAAAGGAGAGAGAAACAAAAGAAGTGAGAAACAAAAGGAGAGAGACAAAAGGAAAGAGAAACAAAAGGAGAGAGAAACAAAAGGAGAGAGAAACAAAAGAAGAGAGAAACAAAAGGAGAGAGAAACAAAAGGAGAGAGAAACAAAAGGAGAGAGAAACAAAAGGAGAGAGGAACAAAAGGAGAGAGAAACAAAAGGAGAGAGAAACAAAAGGAGAGAGACAAAAGGAGAGAGAAACAAAAGGAGAGAGAAACAAAAGGAGAGAGACAAAAGGAGAGAGAAACAAAAGGAAAGAGAAACGAAAGGAGAGAGAGACAAAAGGAGAGAGACAAAAGTAGAGAGAAACAAAAGGAGAGAGAAAAAAAAGGAGAGAGAAACAAAAGGAGTGAGAAACAAAAGGAGAAAGACAAAAGGAGAGAGAAACAAAAGGAGAGAGACAAAAGGAGAGAGAAACAAAAGGATAGAGAAACAAAAGGAGAGAGAAACAAAAGGAAAGAGAAACAAAAGCAGAGAGAGACAAAAGGAGAGAGAAACAAAAGGAGAGAGAAACAAAAGTAGAGAGAAACAAAAGTAGAGAGAAACAAAAGGAGAGAGAGACAAAAGGAGTGAGAAACAAAAGGAGAGAGACAAAAGGAAAGAGAAACAAAAGGAGAGAGAAACAAAAGGAGAGAGAAACAAAAGAAGAGAGAAACAAAAGGAGAGAGAAACAAAAGGAGAGAGAAACAAAAGGAGAGAGAAACAAAAGGAGAGAGAAACAAAAGGAAAGAGAAACAAAAGGAAAGAGAAACAAAAGAAGAGAGAAACAAAAGGAGAGAGAAACAAAAGGAGAGAGAAACAGAAGGAAAGAGAAACAAAAGGAAAGAGAAACAAAAGTAGAGAGAAACAAAAGGAGAGAGAAACAAAAGGAGAGAGAAACAAAAGTAGAGAGAAACAAAAGGAGAGAGAAACAAAAGGAGAGAGAGACAAAAGTAGAGAGAAACAAAAGGAGAGAAACAAAAGGAGAGAGAAACAAAAGGAGAGAGAAACAAAATTAGAGAGAAACAAAAGGAGAGAGAGACAAAAGGAGAGAGAAACAAAAGGAGAGAGAAACAGAAGGAGAGAGAAACAAAAGGAGAGAGACAAAAGGAGAGAGAAACAAAAGGAAAGAGAAACGAAAGGAGAGAGAGACAAAAGGAGAGAGACAAAAGTAGAGAGAAACAAAAGGAGAGAGAAAAAAAAGGAGAGAGAAACAAAAGGAGTGAGAAACAAAAGGAGAAAGTCAAAAGGAGAGAGAAACAAAAGGAGAGAGACAAAAGGAGAGAGAAACAAAAGGATAGAGAAACAAAAGGAGAGAGAAACAAAAGGAAAGAGAAACAAAAGCAGAGAGTGACAAAAGGAGAGAGAAACAAAAGGAGAGAGAAACAAAAGTAGAGAGAAACAAAAGGAAAGAGAAACAAAAGAAGAGAGAAACAAAAGGAGAGAGAAACAAAAGGAGAGAGAAACAGAAGGAAAGAGAAACAAAAGGAAAGAGAAACAAAAGTAGAGAGAAACAAAAGGAGAGAGAAACAAAAGGAGAGAGAAACAAAAGTAGAGAGAAACAAAAGGAGAGAGAAACAAAAGGAGAGAGAGACAAAAGTAGAGAGAAACAAAAGGAGAAAAACAAAAGGAGAGAGAAACAAAAGGAGAGAGAAACAAAATTAGAGAGAAACAAAAGGAGAGAGAGACAAAAGGAGAGAGAAACAAAAGGAGAGAGAAACAGAAGGAGAGAGACAAAAGTAGAGAGAAACAAAAGTAGAGAGAAACAAAAGTAGAGAGAAACAAAAGGAGAGAGAAACAAAAGGAGAGAGAAACAAAAGGAGAGAGAAACAAAAGTAGAGAGAAACAAAAGGAGAGAGAAACAAAAGGAGAGAGAAACAAAAGGAGAGAGAAACAAAAGGAGAGAGAAACAAAAGGAGAGAGAAACAAAAGTAGAGAGAAACAAAAGGAGAGAGAAACAAAAGGAGAGAGAGACAAAAGGAGAGAGAAACAAAAGTAGAGAGAAACAAAAGTAGAGAGAAACAAAAGGAGAGAGAAACAAAAGGAGAGAGAGACAAAAGGAGAGAGAAACAAAAGGAGAGAGAAACAGAAGGAGAGAGACAAAAGTAGAGAGAAACAAAAGTAGAGAGAAACAAAAGTAGAGAGAAACAAAAGGAGAGAGAAACAAAAGGAGAGAGAAACAAAAGGAGAGAGAAACAAAAGTAGAGAGAAACAAAAGGAGAGAGAAACAAAAGTAGAGAGAAACAAAAGTAGAGAGAAACAAAAGGAGAGAGAAACAAAAGGAGAGAGAAACAAAAGTAGAGAGAAACAAAAGGAGAGAGAAACAAAAGGAGAGAGAGACAAAAGGAGAGAGAAACAAAAGGAGACAGAAACAAAAGGAGAGAGAAACAAAAGGAGAGAGAGACAAAAGAAAGTAAGAAGAGAAAAAGACAACCACAAATGATGATGTTTTTCCTGCTTTGGTAAGGATGACCTTAGGGTTGGTCTTTTTTTTTTTAGAAGCACGACAGGTCTCTGAGCAGACTTCGAGAGTAAAGACATGCAACAAAACTTAATTTGTACTTGCAGGCAGCATGATATTGGATCTGGATTTCATCACTTTAGAGTTGGCAAGACTTTTGGTTTCCTCCATTGATTTGAAATACAATTAAATTTTTAAACCAAATTAAGTTTTCAAATGAGAATAGACGTCTTAGTCTGTGGTTACATGCAGTAAGAAATTAGTTAATAGCCGGCGTATATAAATACAACATTAAAACTTTACAGTTCCATCGCCTAGTTTATCTAATAGAAGCACTACGAAACCCAATTCTCCTTTATCTTATAAAACTTTCTCATTTCTTTTATTAGAACTCTGTACAACAACAACATCTTTAAAGTTTCTACAAATATGTATAAATGCAACATTCCTTAAAGTCCCTAAGTGGTAGTTTGTTTAATAACTTGTGGTCTCCAGAAGTCCTGAAAGTGCAAAGTGTTTTTCTCGCCAATGTAGCAGATCTATAGGTTACAAAAACTGCTTAAAGGTGGAAATAACAGGATAAGCAACAAGGGAAACAAATATATCCGAGCATGTCTGCAATTTGAACTTTTATTATAATCTTAGTGTGAAGTACTACAAGGACAAACAAATGTTTGTGAACAAACTGCACTCTAGCAGCCTCTACAGGATGCTGTTAAAGTGCACAGACTTCTCGTAACTCTTGCAGCCTCTGAATAGGATAACTCAAAGTGCGATGACGTTTATTTCTGTCCCTGCATGTTTGCTGTCGACCTGCAGAACCTGAGGGCAAATAAAGCAAACAAATGATCTTAAGACTTATCGAACTCAAGCTACATCTATGAACTGATCAAACCAGACTTGTATTCGCAATTAGTTTTATGACAGACAAAGTAAAATAATAATAATACAATGAAGGCTAGATGCTTATTTCAATATGAACACACACAAAAACAAGTCACAATGAGGCATTATTTCTTAAACTGTAGTTTCAGCTGCTCAGTGAGGGAGAGTCCGTATGTCGGTATGTTCGCATGCATGTCATTTTCTTTCTATTGAATTTGCAAACTATTTAAAAGAAGAAAAACAAATAATATCATAACAGCCGTCGGTGGTGCTTAGTGGTGCGTAAAGTTTGGGTAAATAATGAACAGTCTTTTGATATATATATATATATATTCTATTTTTTTAAAGTAATAGTGTAGTTTTTGCAGCAAACAGGCGCAGAAGACGAAAAGACAACTTAAATTGACCAACTGTTGAAAACAATTTATTATTTTAGTTCATATGTTATTATGAACATTTAACAGGAACCAGTTTTTAATTTGCACAACTTTTATGTACGCGTGTGTTGTGAATACAACTGGACAGAGTGAATACCTGGGTTTCCCATAAATAGGGACTATAACATGATTTATTGAACTATGGGTACCAATCACAACTTTTATGTACGCGTGTGTTGTGAATACAACTGGACAGAGTGAATACCTGGGTTTCCCATAAATAGGGACTATAACATGATTTATTGAACTATGGGTACCAATACAAACTTTCTTCCGCAGTTTGACGAAAAAATGACGTTGGTGTCAAACATTTGAGTTTTTCGATACTTTCAGTTTATTGTTTTAGGGGTCTTCCTTAGAAAACAAAAGTTCCAGATCACAACTGAATGTCTTCTGTCTGTGACAAACAAAAGTCTCAACAAAAGGTATTTGACTGGAACACTGAAGTAGGTCACAAACAAGCATTTCAAAACTAATTGTCTCCTGTGAAGATGATCTTATAACATTGTCCGCACGACATTGTTTTTTGTTCTAGCCCTCTGAGTTATGTGAGTCAAATATAAACAAAATATGGAATGCGAAAATCATTTCTTTGAAACTCAGACTTTTTTCCTAGTGCATAAAGGATGTATTGTCACGTATTACGAATTGAATTCTACTTTTAAATGGCTTGCCTAGGGGAACGTGACAATAGAAAAGGAGTTGTGTCACTTATCTTAAGTCTGAATTTAATCAAAGACTTACAATGAATAACAAAAAAAATGACACAAGAAATCGGAAGGTAAACTATCAACTTAATGTTTAATCAAATATAAAGTTACAAGAAAGAAAAATAAACATTTACTCAATACACTAATACAGAATTGATGTGTTGACCAAAACCCTTTTACAAAAATGGCATGTAAAAATATTACAATACAAGAGTTTGAAAATATAATTACAAATACAAGCAAGCAAGGCCTTAAAAAATAATATTAACTTACACGATAAATGGTATACCACGCACGGGTCGCGCAATGTCTCCGCTATTCTGTCCCACGGCTGTCTCCGTATGTCTGTCTGTCAACGTCACGCGAGCGGTCTTATATAATCTACCGCGCGTCGATATCTCGTAATTTCTAGAATAGAAAGTCATAAACACCCAGATCTAGAACGCTCTTCAAAGAGACAGAAAAAAAAACACCCTCCTTTCAACCAGAGGTACACACACAGGTCAAGGACCGGTCACTGTCTGTGTGGCTTGACGAATAAAAAAGAAAAAAAAACTTATTACACAAGGGGCAGACAACCTACCCGTCTCTCGACCGCAACAGGTCAACGAAAGAAAAAAACAACGCCTAGATACGTAACACCTCCCCCCTAAAAATAAAAAGTTTACATTTCCACGAAATGGAAATCTTTTTAGAATTAAAAAAAAATATTTACATTACAGAATGTATTTATCATGATATATATATAAAAAAAATATACATCAAAATACTTTTTACAATCTAGATAAGGCATCGGCGATAACATTTTCGCTGCCTTTTATGTGTTTAAGATCTAGGTTGTACTCTTGTAAAAATAAACTCCACCTGAGAAGTCGTTGGTTCTTGCCAGACATTTTGTGGATAAATGTAAGGGGATTATGGTCAGTAAATACAACCATTGGCCATCTGGACCCACTGATATAAAAATCAAAGTGTTGTATAGAAAGAATCAACCCAAGACATTCTTTTTCCACAGTAGAATAATTTCTTTGATGTCTATTAAATTTCTTGGAAAAGAAACAAATAGGGTGCTCTACTTGGAAATTATCTTCTTGGTAAAGGACTGACCCAACACCTGTGTCACTGGCGTCAATAGCTAACCTAAAAGGTTTTCCGAAGTCAGGAGCCATCAAAATGGGAGAGCTAGATAATATCTGCTTGATCTGGTTAAAGGCTTTCTGACATTCATCCGTCCAAGTAAATCGGACGTTCTTTCTCAGGAGGTTTGTTAAAGGACTGGCAATGACAGAAAAATTTTCGCAAAATTTTCTATAATATCCAGACATTCCCAAAAATCTTCGGAGTTGTTTCCGATCAGCAGGGATAGGGAAAGCTTGGATAGCTTCTACTTTGGCCATTACAGGTTTCACCTGGCCTTGTCCTACAATATGGCCTAAGTATTGGATGGAAGCCTGGCAAAAATCACTCTTACTCAGGTTTACAGTAATTTTTGCATGTAACAGTTTAGTAAAAAGACAATGCAGTTGTTTACAATGGCTAGAAAAATCTTGGCTAAAAATTACTACATCATCTATGTATGCGTGGCAATTCTCCATGTCAGCAAGCAGGGCATTTATCATTCTCTGGAAAGTGGCAGGAGCATTCTTCATGCCAAATGGCATCACTTTGTATTGGTACAGACAATCAGGGGTGACAAAGGCGGAGATTTCCTTTGCCCTATCAGTCAGGGGAACCTGCAAATAACCTGAAAGTAGGTCTATTTTGGTGATGTACTTAGCGTCACCAATACGATCTATGAGATCGTCTATCCTAGGGATAGGAAACGAATCGGTCTTTGTGACAGCATTTACCTTACGGTAGTCTGTACAAAAACGATAAGTCTTGTCCTGTTTAGGTATCAAGACACATGGGGAGCTCCAGCATTTTCAAGCATATACTTGATTTCTGACCTAAGTATGGCAAGTTTTTCAGGGTTAACCCTGTAAGGATGCTGCTTGAATGGAGTAGCCTCGCCAACATCTACATCATGCATTATAACATTAGTCTGTTTTGGTACATCAGAAAAAATGTCATTAAATTCATTAATGAGCTTCAGGATAACTGGCCTTTCTGTCGAAGACAGATGAGACAGTTTTACATCCAAATTCTGTAATACAAAAGAATTAGGGATTTTGTATTGTCCAAATTTCTCCTTTACAATATCATCATCAATAGGAGAAACATGGCTATTTGAACAACTTTTGACTGTATTTAAAACACAATTACTCTTATCTGAGTGATCTGGCCGAGATACATAAGGCTTCAGCATGTTTATATGACATAGCTGAGTCTTTTTCCTACGGTCAGGGGTTTTGATTGTGTAATTGAGGTCACTAATTTTGGTCTCAATTTCATAGGGACCAAAATATCTGGCTTGCAAGGGTTGACCTGGTATGGACAAAAATACAAGCACCTTATCCCCGGGAGAAAATTCTCTAACACGGGCCTTTCTATCATACCAGCGTTTCATGCTGGATTGGGTGTTTTGTAAGTTATTTTTGGCCAGAACACAAGCATCATAAAGTCTAGTTTTAAACTTACTTACATAGTCTAAAAGTCCTTCAGTGGCTGTTGGTGACAACAAAGTCTCTTTTATACATTTCAAGGGACCGCGCACCGAATGGCCAAAGACTAAGTCAAAAGGGCTGAATCCCAACGATTCCTGGACGGATTCACGGGTTGCAAACAGCAGCATGTGGATTCCTTCGTCCCAGTCTTTTTCGTGCTCAAAGCAATAGGTTCGGATCATGTTCTTGAGGGTCTGATGGAATCGCTCAAGAGCGCCTTGCGACTCGGCATGATACGCACTCGACATGCAGTGTTTGATGCCCAACTGAGTCATGACTTGCTTGAAAAGATTGGCCGTGAAATTCGTTCCTTGGTCCGATTGGATGGACTTTGGTAGACCAAATAGAGTAAAGAACTTGATTAAGGCCTTCACAATGTTTGATGCTTTTATGTTCCTTAGAGGAATAGCCTCAGGAAAACGAGTTGAAGCACACATAATGGTCAACAGGTATTGGTTGCCAGCTTTTGTCCTTGGGAGAGGACCAACACAGTCAATAAGTACTCTGCTGAAAGGTTCTTCAAAGGCTGGAATCGGCTTCAGAGGAGCAACAGGGATCTTTTGATTTGGCTTGCCAACCATCTGACAGGCATGACAGGATCGGCAGTACTGGATGACATCTTTCTTCAAACGTGGCCAGAAGAAGTGTGACATAATCTTGTGGTATGTCTTGTGGATGCCGAGATGACCTGACATTGGTGTGTCATGAGCCAGATTCATGATGTACGCTCGGTATCTTTCTGGTAACACGATTTGATGGCATATTCTCCATTCTTCTTCGTTGGATGCGTCTGGAGGTTTCCATTTCCTGAAGAGCATATCATCTTGGATGTAGTAGCACGTTGATGCTAGCTCTGCCTCTTGTGATGTCATTGCGGTTTCTCGGAGTTTGGCGAGCTCTGGATCCTTCTTTTGGTCCTCAATCAACTGTTTTCGAGTTGATGCCGGCTTTTCAGAATTTGGCGTTGGTTCTTCTTCAAGAGAAGCAAAGAATGTGGTGCTCAAGTCCACATCATCTTGGTTACTGTTGGCTTTGACGACGTTCTCTTCTTGAGATGCTTTCAACCTCATTGCCCTTGTTACTGCACACGCTGGATATAACTCTAGGTCTTCCTCGGGTGTGGCAGATAAGTCGGGTGTTTGAGTGACGATGGGTTCGGCTATCACCTTTCCACCTGCTAAGTCATTGCCTAACAGCAACGAGATGCCTTCCAATGGTAATGTTGGTCGGACACCTACAACAACCGGTCCAGTAATGAGATTTGACTTTATGTCGATTAGATGTAGAGGCACATCTATACATCCAAGCTCTACGCCTCGTAACAGGATGCTCTTCCCAGTCGATGATGATTTAGACAAGGGCAAGATACCCTCTAAAAGTAACGATTGTGAGGCACCTGTGTCTCTCAAAATGGTGATAGGTCGTAGACTTGTAGAATCACCGGGTAGTGATACGAATCCTTCCGAAATGAAAGGCTTAAAATCCTCTAATAAAACATCAATTTTGGTTGATGCAGACTGGACTTGGGTCGAACTCTCGCTGGAGTCATTGACATCTTTAGGAGACGCAGTGGAGAAACTCTTTCTTGAGTCAGTAGAACATCTTGTGGATGTATTTGGAGAACTCTTGATGGAGTCATTGGAACATCGGGGTGATGTCTTATGGGAACTCTTGATAGAGTCATGGGAACATCGGGATGATGTATTATGGGAACTCTGGATAGAGTCATTGAAACATCGGGATGATGTATTATGGGAACTCTGGATAGAGTCATTGGAACATCGGGGTGATGTATTATGGGAACTCTGGATAGAGTCATTGGAACATCGGTGTGATGTATTATGGGAACTCTGGATAGAGTCATTGGAACATCGGCTTGATGTATTTGAAAAACTCTTGTTTGAGTCATTGGAACATCGTAAAGATGAATTTGAAGAACTCACTGTTGAGTCATTTGAACACCGTGGAGACATTTTCGGAGAGTCTTGTACAGTCAATACATTTGAAACAGGTGGTGTCGAGGTATTCTTGATATGACTTGAGGATGAGGGAGTAAACCTCGACGACCACTGTACTGTGCAAGCGCTGACTTTTGAAGGAGCTTTTTCGTTTCTCTTCCTCAATTTCCAACAATCGTCAACTTTATGGCCTTCTCGTTTGCAGTAGGAACAAGTAGCTTTACTTGTAGTAGGTTTTCTGTCATTTGTACTGCTGTTCTTGATGGAGTTGCTAGCAATGGACTCAGGCTGTTTGACTTGTTTTGGCTTGACATCCGTCGTATACTTGGCAAATTGATGTGATATTATATAATCGTCTGCCAACACTGCAGCCTTGTGCACATCTTCCTCGCCACGATCAGCTATATGCGTACGGACGTCCAGCCGCACACAACTCTTGAACTCTTCCATCAGCATTAGGTTCTTGAATTTGGCAAAGTCGGTGCCGATTTCCTTGGAAGTGAGCCATTTCTCAAAGCGTCGCTCCTTTTCCCGCAGGAATTCTACATGGGTTTGGCCATCCGATTTGCGACAATCCCTGAACTGCTTTCGGTAAGCTTCCGGAACAAGTTCATATGCCTTAAGAATTAAGGCCTTAACAACATTATAATCTTTTTGTTGTTCAATGGTCAAAGAACAAAATACCTCTGCAGCTCTACCAGTCAAAACTGTTTGCAGCAAAGTGGGCCACAAAGTTTCAGGTACATTAAAATTTTTCACAGCAAGTTCAAATTGTGGAAAATAATTGTCAATTGTGGCTTCATTAAAGCGTGGAATTATTTTCAAAAATTTTGTTGCTTCAGCAGTATGACTGGCAGGGGAAGAATCTGGTCTTACATTAGCAGCTAACTCTAATTTTTTTAACTCTATTTGTAATTTCATTTCCATTTCTTTCTGCTCTAATTCTTTTTGTTTAATTTCCTTCTGGGCTTCTATTTCCATTTCTTTCTGCTCTCTAGCCGCTGCAAGCTCTAATTCTTTTTGTTTAATTTCTTGCTCTCTAGCCGCTGCAAGCTCTAATTCTTTTTGTTTCCCCAAGATAATTTCCTTCTCTTTTAAAGCTAACTGGGCTTCTATTTCCATTTGTTTTAATTTTATCTGAAGTTCTACATCTGATTTACCCTCATCGGGTCTAAGGGTTTCTAAAAGGTCTTCAGAAAACACTTCCTCGTCTACATAATGGACTACAATGTTATCTCTGATTTCTTGTTTAAGGGCATTTGATTTTATTTTTAACCCTAAATGTTTAGAAATAAGGACCAGTTCCTTCCTAGTAAAAGCATCAAGCTCTTCCACAGAGGGATTTGCAAGAAAAACCTGAATATCCATGACTAACTAACAACTATTACAAGCAAAAAATGTATACAATGTAAATATACAGTACAAAATCAGTACAACAAAAAACCTTAAGAGAGTTTGGTCAATACTATTGATACTTTACTTCCGACTCTTTGACACAAAAAAAAAATTTTGTTAAAGTCAACTTCGCCTTTACAAAATTACTCAAGTAAGACGAAAATAGGTTCAGAAAAATATCCCGGACAAGCCCCCAAACTTCTTTTGTCACGTATTACGAATTGAATTCTACTTTTAAATGGCTTGCCTAGGGGAACGTGACAATAGAAAAGGAGTTGTGTCACTTATCTTAAGTCTGAATTTAATCAAAGACTTACAATGAATAACAAAAAAAATGACACAAGAAATCGGAAGGTAAACTATCAACTTAATGTTTAATCAAATATAAAGTTACAAGAAAGAAAAATAAACATTTACTCAATACACTAATACAGAATTGATGTGTTGACCAAAACCCTTTTACAAAAATGGCATGTAAAAATATTACAATACAAGAGTTTGAAAATATAATTACAAATACAAGCAAGCAAGGCCTTAAAAAATAATATTAACTTACACGATAAATGGTATACCACGCACGGGTCGCGCAATGTCTCCGCTATTCTGTCCCACGGCTGTCTCCGTATGTCTGTCTGTCAACGTCACGCGAGCGGTCTTATATAATCTACCGCGCGTCGATATCTCGTAATTTCTAGAATAGAAAGTCATAAACACCCAGATCTAGAACGCTCTTCAAAGAGACAGAAAAAAAAACACCCTCCTTTCAACCAGAGGTACACACACAGGTCAAGGACCGGTCACTGTCTGTGTGGCTTGACGAATAAAAAAGAAAAAAAAACTTATTACACAAGGGGCAGACAACCTACCCGTCTCTCGACCGCAACAGGTCAACGAAAGAAAAAAACAACGCCTAGATACGTAACAGTATTCATAGTTAAGTTGTCTTTCATTTGAACATATAATCACCATTGTGTTGTGTTGATCCAATCTTAGTAGATATCTAATTAGCATAAAGGACTAGATTAACATGTGAAGGAAAGTGTACGTTTAGAAATGTTTTATTTCCTTTTTTGAACGCAATCATTTCGTTTCTTTCGATGAAGCTCTCATCCATGACATTCAACTCCCGTAGCGCCAGGCACTGAAGATATCCTATTGGAAAAGATGTCCCCGAAACGGTTAACAATCTCCGCACGTATGGATCGACGAGAATCTACATCTTTTATGGGCTAGATTACCCACTACAGAGGGGCTGCAGTAGAGCAAATAATAATATTTCTTCAGACAGGGTGATGTCAACTCAGTCTGGAATGAAAACTGCATTCAGTCACGTAACTAGACCCCTCTCTCTTTCTCTTAGTGTCTGTTGTTGTTAAGGATGGGTGTCTTCTCTTGCTTGCATTTGACCTTCACACTTTTCAAGGCTGTTGCGCACTCGTCCACTGGCCGTATCCGGTCTTGTTTTTGTTTTGAAACCTTTACGTTTTTTTTTATAAGTTGTTCAGTGACTAAAAATTAAGAAGAAAGCAGCAGACGACGTGAGACCTTTGCAGAAATGTTTTCAGTATTATTAGAATAGAATTAATTTTATATAGCGCATATTTCATGCTTATATCATGCTCAGTACGCTATGCTTCGCTGAAATCTTTTTTGTGAACCATTGGAGGGGCTATCTGGAAGATGGTTTCTTTGTGCTGCCTTTAGGTACTCAGTAATCTCGAGTCAGGATTCGAACTCAAGCCCCCTTGTTAAGTGGTCAAGCCGTAACCAAGCGGTTTTAGCCTCTAAGCCACACATCCTACCAGCGGGCAATGAAAAGTGGCTTGAAATATGTTTCATTTGAAAGTGGGCAGTGTCTTGTGACATAATGTTTAGGCTATAGTTGTCAGTGGGCAGTGTTTGTGGCATAAAATGTGTTTGGTTATAGTTGTCAATAGGCATTGTCTTGTGACATTATGTATTTGGATATAAATGCTTGGTTATAGTAAATAAAACACAGGTTTGTAGCGATCCAATCAGCTTGCAGAGTGCTTTGTTTTAGTATGAATAACTATGATGCGACATCGTCACGTGACTAAGACATGCGTATACTTTCAATTTTTATTTGTTGCTGGTATGAAAAAGCGTAAATGTTTGCACTAACCTAGGTAAACATCCCAAATCTGTACCTAAAACTCAAGATAAAATTTGAATAGCTTTTTATAAAGAACCACACACACCAATGAATGACCAAAAATCCCAATAGAAAGCGGCAGATAGAGGCTGATTACGATATGAGAAGCCAGATGTAAGAAAAAGTGCAGGCTTGGGTAATGAAGTACATAGAATGTAATGAAACTTTAAAGGGATCAAATCATTGACCTACTTGTTGGAGCCTATTCAACTGTAAACTTTTTAGATGTTTAGCTTTAGATAGATAGCTAGGTAGATAGATATATAAATAAATAGATAGATAGATAGATAGATAGATAGATAGATAGGTAGATAGATAGATAGATAGATAGATAGGTAGATAGATAGGTGGATAGATAGATAGATAGATAGATAGACATAATAAAATATAAATCAAAACGAAAAGAATAGGTTCAAAACAAGACAAACATTAAAAAAAAACTTCTTAAAAAAATATCCTATGTTAAAGCATAGCTGTATCAATTCATTTGGATCAGTCATGTCATTAAATTTGTTATAGACCTAGAGTCCTAAGCTAACAATAATGAATCTTTGCGATTGTATGCTTTTAGCCTTCACCATACGCTATGATACTATGATCCTATCACTTGTCTCACTATGCTATGATCCTATCACTTGTCTCACTACGCTATGATCCTATCACTTGTCTCACTATGCTATGATTCCATCACTTGTCTCACTATGCTATGATCCTATCACTTGTCTCACTATGCTATGATCCTATCACTTGTCTCACTACGCTATGATCCTATCACTGCTCTCACTACGCTATGATCCTATCACTTGTCTCAATACGCTATGATCCTATCACTTGTCTCACTATGCTATGATCCTATCACTTGTCTCACTACGCTATGATCCTATCACTTGTCTCAATACGCTATGATCCTATCACTTGTCTCAATACGCTATGATCCAGTCACTTGTCTCTCTGCGCTATGATCCTATCACTTGTCTCAGTATGCTATGATCCTATCACTTGTCTCAATGCGCTATGATCCCATCACTTGTCTCA
>JAZGLO010003197.1:0-23147 GCA_036873155.1 Biomphalaria sudanica | reverse complement strand
GGGGGGGTTATCTTCTGTAAAACTAAAGCTTTCATATGCTGATCAGCAGGCCAGGCGCGGTGGCTGAGCTTCCGAACCGGTGGTTCCGGGTTCGAATTTTGTCGAATTCTGTTGAAGACTGTGATTTCGTTTATTTCAGGATCTTTGAGCGCCTCTGAGTCCAGCCAGCTCTAATTGGTACATGACATTTGCTGGGGAAAAGTAAAGGCGGTTGGTCGTTGTGGTCCTGCTAGTTAAACCCTCGTTAACCGTAGGCCACAGAAGCATCTGCCCTCTAGACCACAAGGTCTGAAAGGGGAACTTTACTTACTTTTTATGTCCTGATCAGGCAATATCGACATGAATGCTAGTGCTCCTTGTAAGTCCCTGGGTCAGGATGGTTTCCTGGTCGTGTGTTATATTATCTGTACTATCGTCTTGACGATCCCAGGTTTGAACACTGCCGCCGTAATCCCGGCGCCTTCTTGCAAGACATTCTGGAAAAAGAAACATTGACACATATAAAACAGATCAGTTCTTGTCAAATAGTAAAGTCGATATGTAACTAACCCTATACGTTACCAATTCTAGTACTTTTACCATTATGATTTGTTTCCCTCTTTAAATTGGATAGTTTTAATTATGCCATGTATTTTATTTCAAAATCATTTCAACATGCATGCATTCGAACCGTAATCAAATATCGAGAAATGATATCATCCTTGACAATTATCAATATATTCTACGAGTTGAGAATCTTGTCATTGATAAAGAAATGCATTGTCTGTTGATAACTGGACAAAGCCTATTGTTATTTCTACTCATTATCAATCGATTTTAGTGGCCCAGGAGTCGCTGATAAACATTTCAATTGATTAACAGCAACTCTATGTAGTAGCAAGAATGGTCATGGGGAAATAAGTAAAAGCGAAGCATATAAATGTTAACGTGAAAAGAGCGTAGAAATTGAAAAAGCTACACAAAGCATAAGAATAGAAATAAGCACACAAAGAGAGCATAAGAATAGAAATAGGCACACAGAGGTATCATAAGAATAGAAATAAGCACACAAAGAGAGCATAAGAATAGAAATAGGCACACAAAGAGAGCATAAGAATAGAAATAGGCACACAGAGGTAGCATAAGAATAGAAATAGGCACACAGAGGTAGCATAAGAATAGAAATAAGCACACAAAGAGAGCATAAGAATAGAAATAGGCACACAGAGGTATCATAAGAATAGAAATAAGCACACAAAGAGAGCATAAGAATAGAAATAGGCACACAAAGAGAGCATAAGAATAGAAATAGGCACACAGAGGTAGCATAAGAATAGAAATAGGCACACAGAGGTAGCATAAGAATAGAAATAAGCACACAGAGTTGGCATAAGAAAACTTTCAGCAACTTGTTCACCTTATGGAAATGATATCAGGAACCCGATACTGGCAATTTGCCTTCACAATCGATGTGACTCCACTTAAAGCTGAAGCGCGATCAAAGTACTTGGGTATGATCCTTGACCTTAAGCTGGGCATGCTTGAATGTGAGGAAATCACGAGAAAAAGCATCAGAAAGTCTAAATAGAGTAAAGCAAATGCCCACGATGAGGTGAGGTAAGGCCGGCTCAATCAAGACTGTCACAGGAAAAGCAAAGCTAACGTTTTAAGTCTTCTCTATATCGGTTCAGTGACAGCCCAGACATGGTACAAGCCTACAGGCCTACGCTACGCAAATGTCTCTACTTTCTTAGACGCTGTCCAGAAACAATCCACAAGGCTTATTTGTGATGCATTTTTAACAAGATCGATTGCCGCTGGTGAAATCGTGTCCATCCTCACCCCCCCCCCCTTCCCTAAGATGCAGCGAAGGGAGCGTGCCGTTATGCTGGGTATAAAAAAATATACTAACGGCTGTATGTAGCACGGCTTAGAAAACCATCGTTCAGTATCAGGAGTATCGCATAACGGTGTATAGGAACGGTTCAACTAAGGACAGTAATGACTTAGCGAACTACGGACATGGTGCGGCGATTCGATTAAGTGAGCAGGAGCCAGTGTGCAGGAGCCAGTGTGCAGGAGCCAGTGTGCAGGAGCCAGCAACTATGTTACAGAAATGGAAGCTATTCAAAACACAGAAGAGTACTTTGAGGAAGATAATTGAAGAGAAATCGGCTACCATCGGAGGTCGTGCTTTACACGGTTGAAATATTCTGCCAAGTGCTACATACCGTTGAAAGCTCAGCAGATGCATGCCAAAACCACTAGCGAAAACCCAGGCGAGTGTGGACCACTTCAAGTCACATCAAGTAAATTTTCCTTACGTACCGTCGCATGTCAAGGTAGCTGGTAAAGTGCTGACTAATGATTGAGCTAAGAACACTCCTGGAACCATATGCACAAACCTTCGAGATGGCAGGTGCAATTAGTGTACAGTGTAGCAATTAGTGTAGCAGATGAAAGTGATGCAAAAAGCTGGTAGTGTTTTGTTTTTAAACAAAGGCCGGAAATTGTGGATGAACCTAAGAGACTCCAAACAGCTTGACTGAGTGAGGGCAACTAGTTAGAAACGAACAAGTCACAATCGCGAGCTTGCTAGAATCAAAAACTTTGACTTACTATAGCGGCATTGCTTACTGGCCGCGGAAACGATACAGCATGCACAGCGAGAGCATAGTACTCCGCAGGTTAAGATGAGCTAAGTCACGGGACTGGTTTCAATGGTGCGCTCTCAAGAGATCTCTAGTGGTTGAGAGGCTAGTTGTATATTTTTACAAATCGTCAATTTTAGTGGGGAGACTTTCGTAAGTGGAACAGATGGTAAATTTCTGATAAAATTACGTAGTGCATGCATTATGAAAGTGGACTAAATTATCTCCGTTTTGAAATTGGTCTTTTGTATCGTGCATGACTCTAAATTATTAATAATACATTTTACCATGTAAATACCAAGTAAGTTACAATTTATAAACATTAACTACAAGAGGCATAAGTTTATATATAATCATATAACCCTATGATTTCAAAACAGTGTAGAATGCTAGCCAAACTAAATTATGCAAAATAAAAGAATATCACAAAAGCTTGTCAAATGTAATTGTTTTGGTGAAAAATGTTAACAAGGCTGTAGCTGTGTTCCCTTTGTAAAGCAATTAATTGTTTGAGACAGAACTCCCCAATTCTGATCGAAGAAAATTAACACTGACCTTAGATCTTGTTCGTGTCTGCGGCTGCGTAACATAGTGGAAGGGTTGCAAGCAGCCTGTGTCTGTTTTGCCCATCTCTGGCCTAACGTAAATTAGAAATAAATATTTGTATGCATGTACATATAAAATGGGGAGGGGGGAGCTAATTTTCTCATTATCGCAGAACAAAAGGGAAACAAACAACGACCAGCGAACCGAACCGGCCCGTGAAGCGGATCTTTCTGTCCTGACACGAGGCTTTAGGCGTAATGGTTGTTTGAACTCTTTCTCTCCTTAATTATTGTCTCCGTTCTGATAGAATTATTCATTTTGCTCATTTATATTCCACCATTCTGTTATTATTAAACTTCAATAACTTTTTTGTTTGTTATCAGAGAAAGTTATATTTGGTATTGAATTATAGGGTTATGCATGCTTTTTTTTTTATACAAACAAATTAAAGTTTATAAATCCAATAATTAATTTAGTTTAATGGGGTCAAATCAACGTTGGCATCGTCAATTAGGAGAGAAAGAGTTAATTCTATGAACAATATATACGTGGTAATTCTCCAATAGAACTAAAAATAATCAAGGAAGTTAAAAATAAAGAGGGATCTTTTCAGTGGACGATTAGGGTTCTTTCATGTCTATTAGAGAAGCTCTTTTTAGAGAGGGTATTAAGGAAAGACAATAAGCGAGATCGGTCAATAAGTTTTAAGCTTCATGATAAAGAGCTACTTCAAGGAGTGTGATATCGACATTCACGGCTGGGAAGCACTAGCTCTCGATCGCTCCTCATGGCGTGAAGCTGTGAGCCTCGAGTCTTGAGATTTGAAGCAAGAAGAGTGGCCAGGGTGAAAGAGCGCCGAACCAATAAAAAGCTGAGAGAAGAAGCAGGCCTATCTGCGACCTACCCATGCCACGTATGCGGCCGGCTTTTTGTGAATCTGTTATTGAAATTAAATTATATTCTGCCAATTGTTAATTAAGATCTAGGTTCACAGTCAACAATAAACAAACAACAACCATTAGTGTCATGGCGGAGAATGATACTTTATTATATTGAACGCGTGCACCTTTGCGCACCATATCAACATCCCCTTTTCTTTAAAAAAAAAAAAAAACATTTCGGGGAGTATCGTAGAAAAAAAATAAAATAAAACCATAACATAAACAATACATAACATACATATAACATACATATATACGCTTCAATGAATATGAAACATATCACATTTAAAAATCAACATTCAATAGTTCATTAAGACACATAGTCATTGAATCTTGTCGGTTTCTTCAACTGATCCCTTGGTCGCAGGGAATGATGAGTTGATGAGTGGCGAATGTGTTGATCATGAGTTCTATTGTCCTGGATGTTGTCATCAGTATCGGGAAATATATCTTCTTCTGTTTCTCTGTTCGGGTTAATATGCACTCTGTTTCTTTGGTACACTGCACCATTGTCACCTCGAATAATGTAAGCTCTCTGGTTGACTTGAGACTGGATTCTTCCACGTCTCCATGTAGGGTCATTAGGAGATTGGAAATAGACCATCTGTCCAGTTCTCAGCTGACTTAAATTTCTTGACTTCTTATCATAAGATGTTTTTACACTCATCTGACGTTTTTCTTTCCTTCTCACAATGTTCTCTTGATATGTAGAAATCTTAATGTTACTCCTTTTGTTTGGTATCATTGTTCGAGTCATCCGACCAAAAAACATCTGAGCTGGGCTTAGATTTGTGTCTTGCCTTGGAGTATTTCTAAATTCCAGAAGAGCTTCATAAGCATCTGACTTTGATTCTCTAGATTTCTTCATTATGTTCTTTAAAATTTTAACTGCTGACTCAGCCTTTCCATTGGATTGATGGTGTCCTGGAGAAGATTTCAAATGAGTCACTCCCCATTCCATCATAAATTTGGAAAAATATTCCGATGTGAACTGAGGTCCGTAATCAGATATACAGACTTTGGGCACCCCATATCTTGCAAATAAAACTTTCAGTTTCTTTATAATTGCGTGTGTTGTTGTCAACTGCATGTTTTCTACCTCTATGAAATTTGAATAATAGTCCACTATAACTAGATATTGTTGGTCACACATTTGGAATAAATCAATTCTAATCTTGTCCCACGGATTAGAACCTATTTCGTGCTGTATTAATTCTTCTCTCTGATTCGCTGGTTTATTTTTCTGACAAATGTAACATGAGTTGGCTATTTCCTTTATTCGAGCTGATAATCCAGGCCAGAAAACTGTTTCTTTTGCTCTTCTTTTCATTGAGTCTACTCCCAGATGGGCTGCATGGAGTTTGTCTTCTATTTCCTTGCGAAGTGATATCTTTCAACAAGAGTCCGTCTTCGTATGTTAACATGTCTCTTAGTGAAAAATATTGTTTGAGTTCAGGTAAACTATTATGTTTGTCTGGCCATCCATTTAGGATATACTGAATAAGTGTTTGCATTGTTCTATCTTTCTCTGTCTCGATTCTGACTTTCTCCAGCACTGCATCTGGTATTGCCAGTCCGACTGTATTGACACAAACATCAGGGATATCACTCTTTTCCTCTGATGGGTCTCTACTCAAAGTATCAGCTATGAACAAATTTTCGCCTTTGACATATTGAAACTGAATATCGTAACGATAAAGGCGCATCATTAGACTTTGTAGCCTTCTCGGAGCAGAACTGAGTGGTTTTTGAAGGATGTTTTCCAGTGGTTTATGGTCATTCTGAACTATAACTGTCCTGCCATACGTATACTGGTCAAAACGTTCCAAACCAACAACCACTGCTAACAATTCTTTTTCAATCTGTGCCCATCTTTTCTGAGTATCAGTTAATGATCTAGAAGCATATGCTATTGGACTGTCATCTTGTAATAACGCTGCTCCCAACCCATTTTGGCTACTATCTGCTTGTAATGTAAGCTCTTTGTTAGGGTCAAAATATATCAATGTGCCATGAGTCGATATTTTCTGTTTTATTTTGATGAAAGCTCGTGTGCATTGATCAGACCAAACAATTGGTGTGTTCTTTCTGATCAACTCTGTTATGGGCTGTAAATCTGTCGACAAGTCTGGAACAAATCTTGCAAGATATTGAACCATGCCACAGTATCTTCGGACTGATGAAATATCTTTTGGAGCATTCAAACTCAAAATCGCAGATACTTTGTTCGGGTCTGGTTTTATTTCTGCTTCTGTAATAATATGACCCAAAAAGTTAATTTCAGCTGTTCTAAAAACAGACTTTTCGTGATTCAGTTTAATCTTCTTTTCTAGACATCTCTTCATCAGCTCTCTTAGGTTAATATCATGATCTCTGAGTGCTTCTTTTTTTGTTCTTCCTCTTCCTACCACTATAATATCATCCTTCTAGTGCTAGATTTAATCTTCTCAAAAAAAATTCTGAACTCACTTTCAGACCAAAAGGTAATCGTTTCCATTTGTATCTACCAAAAGGGGTTATCATTGCTGTCAAATTAGATGACGCTGTGTCTAGTCTGACATGCCAGAAAGCTTCTTGCACATCCAATTTGCTGAATATTTTGGCATCGTTCAAATCTGCCAATATGTCATCTAAAGTAGCAAGATTATAGAATTCCTGTAGTAAAACTTTATTCATGGCTTGTGGATCAATGCAGATTCTAATTTTTTCATTAGCTTTTTCCACAATTGCCATCTGACTCACCCACTCTGTAGGCTCTATCACTGGTTCTATGATTCCTCTCTGCACTAGGGTCTTTAACTCCTCCTTAACTCTTTCTTGTAAAGCAATAGGGATCTTTCTACACGGCAGAACCTTGGGCTTAATGCTGCTATCAATCTTTAAAGACACTTCTCCAAAATCCCCCAAATCACCAGTAAACTTTGGACTACAGTCTTCTTCTTGGTTATTCACTACTGATGCTATGAACCTATCTTTATTGACTTTGATTAACTTCATTCTTGTTAAAGTTTCATGACCTAGAAGGCATGCTAGATTACTTGGTACAACTATATATTCCACCTCAAATGTTTGGTTAGTTTTCTCATTTCTCGTCGTTAGAGTGGCTTTCCGTATAGGTCTCATTTCAGTCTTATTCCACAGTAGTAATCTTTGCGTTGCCTTTTCTATCTGATTCTTCTGTACGTATTTTTCTTGGAGCGCTATGCAAACAGTGTGTATTTAATTATTTGTATGATTTCTCCTCTAGGAGTTAAATTACTCTATTTCAAATAGACAAAGATATCCGACATATAAATGGATATAGGGTCAATATATTAAATATCGGATTTTAATTACACCTTTCCAATAAATTGTAAAATAACCTAAACGACGAATTATGGAATACAGGAGAGCGGGGAAAAATTAATTTAAAAAAAAACAACGAATCGGCCCGTAGCTCATGTACCGTACATCTAATTGGGCCTCACTTGCATAACTGATTTAGATAACATCATTTGTAAGGTCTGGTTTTCTATGAAAGAAGCGAAACAATTAAGTGTTCTCTCTTTTTCGTCCTCTCTCCCTCTCTCCCTCCCTCCCTCCCTCTCTCTCTCTCTCTCTCTCTCTCTCTCTTTGTCGTTCGATCTCCTTACTGGTCATTTTTCTCTCGCTCTTTTTATTTTTTTTACAATGACACATTTAATCACCTTCATTGCTATATCATTTGATTTTTTTTTTTTAATTTTATATTTCTGTTTATTTTTAGTTTTATAATAGGGTTGTTTCGTTGTTTTTTGTTTTTTTTTTCCAAATTTTGAAGCTGTAGTTTTGTTTTCCCTCATTTAGCCTAATTTGCTGTATTGTGAAGTGGGTCAATCACTTCCGGCATGTCCTCTCGTCCGTTACATCAAGTCAACGCGCTTCAAAATAACGTTACTTTGGCATCAGTGGCGTAGCAAGGTACTCATGGGACCAAGTTCAATAATAATAGCCCCCCTTGACAATGTCAACTGAGAATTTTTTTTCGATGATGTGCCAGGCCGGCCAACTGATTGACCGCAAGAATTTTCTTATATAAATTCAAAATCCCAGGAACGTCTTCTGTGTCAAGTGGTCTGCACAAATCAGGTTACTTTTGGGAGTTTAATAACTTTAGCCCATTATCTCCAAATAGGAATTTTAATTTTTTTTTTTGTTTTTAGGGATTTTTCATAATTTTTTTTACCCGGAATTCAAAATCCCAGTCTTCACCGAGATTCGAACCCAAGATCCCAGGTTCGGAAGCCAAGCGCTTAACAACTCAGCCACCGCGCTCCCTTTTGAAGATTAAGGACATGTGACTTCGGCCTGTGTAAGAGTTTTGACATCAAAGGGACTATACTCTACTGGAGTTCAGGAAGGAACGTCTGTACGACGTGGCAACGAGCTATTGGTCTAAACTGCACACAGGTTGTGACGTTGCAGGTCAGTGTTGAGGCGAATGGTCTAGACACCGAAAGAGAAGAAGAGATGCGGATAGAATAACACATTGTTTGGTCATGTCCTTGACACTATAGGGTCACATTAGAGAACAAAAGTACATCATGCAGGAAAAGACATTCACTATCACCCCACTCCACAAACACACACAGCGATACGCGCGCACACACACACACGGCGACACAACAGCGGCAACATACATACATCGTTTTTTCCAGAAAAAAAACTCCCGGGGAAAAGAAAATGTCCAGTGTCCTGTATTGAAATATTTGCCAGGAAATTACAATTACGTTTAAATCAAGGAGCTAGGAAGTAGAAAGATTTCAAAGTACTTCCCTGCAGCGCCCTGGTCACATGACGGTTCCCCATTCCCTTTATAATGTGTTCCATTGTTACACACTCGCGTTGGATACAAGAACACAGACACATAATCATGGGGTGCCTATGGTTAAAATATTAAGCCTGTTGTTTACGGGTGTAGAAAAGACAGAGAGATTTTTTTTTTTAAAGGCTATAAAAAAGCTAGCTAGCAGACGTCAGAGATTGAGATTAGTTATTGTACTTGCTGTACAGCCCTTTAGTGCTCCAGATAACCATTCGTCTTGTAAAAGTGTTTATGAAAAAAACTGCTTGCATAGATGATTTTTAAAAATAGTATTTTTTCGCTTTCACAAAAGAAAAAAATAGCCGTTGCATAAGAACTTTGAATGGTCTAAAATATTATGTCGGATTTTTTCTATCTTTTCTAGTTGACGAGATCTAAACGGGACGGACGGACGGACATTCCATACAGAACTAATAGCGTTTTTTTCCCCTTTCGAGGGCCGATAAAAAGTTAATCAATTAGTGGTAATTAATTAATTTAGTTTTATAAAAGAAAAAAAGAATTAAACCTTGCAGTATTGAGAGATATGGCAGTGATTTTTTCGGTTTTTCCCCGTAAATAAGCTTTTGTTGTTTTTTTAAATAGTATTTTTTAAATATTAATTAAATAATGAAATTGAAACATAATTAAACTCTTTTATTTCCCTTAGCCGCACTTCACGTACAGAGGTGTAGACACAGCTTTCCAATGGGGAGGTGGGTAGAGAGTGAAATATAAAGAAATGTGCAACGCTGATGTGTCATTTGCAGCATTGGGATACGAAACATACCAGATCATACAAGTCATATGTTGCTACTAAAAATAAAAATAAATAAAAAAAAGAAGTCAGGGCAAATAGTAAGAACACACCTGACCGACCCCATCAATCAACTTAGCAGCCATTTTTATGAGCATTCAACAACAAAACTAAAAAGAGGAGTGCCTTAAGTCTCAAACAAACTGAAGATCGCCTACCACATGGAACACATAAACACCATCCAGGATAATCGGGAAAATACATTAATGTGTTTTGTGGATGTAGGATTCTAGGTTGTCCTAGGTTGAAATCCCACACATTCTTGTTGGCTCTCTTGGTCGCGATTAGATAGGTAATGACTTCGTGCATAGTGGAGAGAAACAGTGCTCAACTTGACGACCCTTCAATGGGTCTCATATCATGTTGTCCACCCTACGCCCGAGAGCCATATCCGGCCTGTGCTATCCGGACCCATGAAACACCGGCACGCGGTGAGGAGTGGAACCGCAGAAGCTCGACGATTATATTTTTGTTAAACCCACTGATCACTTGTTCTATTTATATGCGCGGGGCCTTGTGGCTGGGTGGAGAAGTGTTTGGCTTGGATTCGAATCCCCGTGAAGACAGATTTGTTTAATTTCGGGATTTTTTATGGCGCTCCTTACTCTAATGAGTGCCTAACATTACTTGGGGAGAAGTAAAAGCGGTAGTCTACACTTGATCACCTTGTTCACCGTGGCCACAGAAACATTGCGCTTCTACTTCACCTGCCCTGTTTGTTTTTTTTTTATTTTATTTTTATGGGCACACACACCAACACACACACTGGTGCTGTCCCTCAAACGATCGGGCAATGTTTTATCCAAAATGCTGCTTATTGGAGCTCTCTTTGCATCACATAGAGCATTGGCCTAATAACCTTAAACCCTCAAGGCATGATAACGTGAGCAAATGTGGACCCTTATTGGGCACTTAAAGTCCACCCCCCCCCCCTTTTTTTTTCCACTTTAGTCGCGTATGCAGGTCAAAAGTCAAAGGTCAGCACAAAAAAAGTTTAATATGCTCATCAATGCATGTGCTTTCAAGAAGCAGTTATAAGGGAAGCGATAATAACTCTTACACATCGACTTTAAACACGTGAGCTTTGCAGTTATGAGAGCCGCTGTCAGTGTAGATAACACACACACAAATAAGGTGTGTCCAGGCTATGACTGTCTTACTGGTATCAATGTATAAATAGATTTTCTTTCCCGGTACTCAGTGGCTTTCGGTTTTAATTCATTGTTGGGAGAAACTCGTGGAGTTATCGTTGTGTGTGGCAGTGATTACCTACCCCTGTTTTCCTTGTCTACAAAAACTACAACTAGAACACAATGGCAGTAAGTTTAATAAGCTTTCTCTTTTTTTTTTTCTTCTAATACACATTTTTTTTTTTTTACAGCTGTTTTTTTTTAAGAATTTTGTTTTAAATATAAGCCCACCATGAAAAAAAAAAACAAGCAAACTATTTCTCATTCTTAGACAGAAAATGTGTGGGGTCCATGTTTAACTGAATATCAGACACCAGGACGCATGGTACTTTTTTTAAAAAAAGACCCTAGGTTCGAATCTAATTAAGCAGATATGCTTTAAATGAAGTAGTGGATTATTGTAGACTAAAATCGTGTTTTAAAAAAAAGACAAGGTAATCAAGCAGCCAGTGAGTGTACCATGTCTTTGTTTTTTAATTAGCATAACACATGCACAGATAGGAATAGAGAGTGGTGACTAAGCTAAAATAAAATGTTGCAGTTTTCATAAAACAACAGGGTTATACCATAATTATTTTTTTTAAACTGAAACCATAATAAACCTTTTTTTTTTTAAATATATGTCTGGCCGTCAAATGTAGCCCTCCACCACCCAATACACTCCCATCTTTATGAAATCAACAAGGGGAGGATATGTCTTATTGTGGATCATAATATGCATTTAAATATGTACATATATATAGTGGTTTTTTTTTTTTAAATATATGTCTGGCCGTCAAATGTAGCCCTCCACCACCCAATACACTCCCATCTTTATGAAATCAACAAGAGGAGGATATGTCTTATTGTGGATCATAATATGCATTTAAATATGTACATATATATAGTGGGATTTTTTTTTAAATACCTTGGCGATACGTTATTTATTCAATTTATGGAGGGGCGAGAGGGTTAAAGGTATGATTTTGTACAATTAAAGTTTATTTAATGCACTTATTCATTTAATATATGTCTTGATTTACTCTGTTTATTGATTTTGCATACAAAGTGTAGAACAACATAAGAAAAAAAAAATGTAATGACCTAGCCCAACTACCTCCGCTTCTGGATTCACCCCCAGGGTGAGATGGGGCGTGGGGGGGGGGGAGAGGCGCTGCATCCTCCTTTCCAAATTCCAGCTAGCCCATTCTCTGAAACAAACATTCGCTAACTACGTGAAGGATACATAAATGTATTGATACAATCATAAGCAGTTGTTGATTTACTTTATTTCAAACATTAGTGTTTAAGAATAGGTGATACAAAATTATTTTGTCTTTCTCTGTGCGCGCGTGTGTGTATGTATGTGTGTGTGTGTGTGTGTGTTTATTCACGTAGGCTATATATGTGTGTGTGTGTGCTTGTCACCCAGCGTAGGTTAGTGCCCTAGTTGCTCTAATTGTATCTACCAAGATAATACATTCTGTATATTTCTTTTTGTTTCAAACATTTATCTATTACTATACCAATGGCGGATTCGAGGGGGGGGGGGGGCGGAGCTAGGTTGAAGGGCGACGCCACTTCCCTTCACTCAAACAGCCTCACCCTCCCACGAAATTAAAACGTCTGAATGTTATCTTTTTTCATATTGCCTGGTTCATGTATCAGGTTTTATTTGGGGACCACTAGTTGCGCCCCTAATTCATGACTGTAGTTGTTATTAAATAGTTATTAAAAAAAGATATAGTATTCATTATCGTTACAAAAAGTTTGTACACGTTTAGCTCGGATTAAGCTGAAATTTCGCACAGCTATTTCTTTAACCTGACAACACACGAATAAAAAAAATCAATTAGTTAATTAACTCTTGGTAATTAATTATTTTGTTTGGTTTGAACAAGGGAAAGAAATCGTACTTGACAGATGTGGCGGTAGAAGTCGAATTAGTCCCATTGCGGACTCTTGAGCCATGAGTGAACATTTTTTTTATGCATTTAAAAAGCGATCATGTAAACATTCACCAAGATTCCCCCTTCTTCCCTCCCTCTTTCTGAACTAGCCAAGTCACGTGATAGGATCATAGCGTAGTACGAAAGATGAAAGCCAAACAGAACAATTGGTAAAAATATTTCTAATAGCACAGATTTATTATGTAAAAGTCGGTCATACGTAGAATTACATAACGGATACAAACTATATGATACCATTACACTTAATATAAGCTTTGTTTTTTAAAAAGCTATTTTCTTTTGTTTTTTCTAATTACATTTTCAGTATCCTGTTCCTTACTCTGCTCCTCTACCATTTACTTTGGCAGACGGTAAAGAAATAATAATTGATGGAGTTGTGACCCCTTACTGTAGTAGGTAGGTGTATGAACTAGTTTGTTTATTAGCATGAGTGTAATTCTATTGGCGTTCGTTTCCTTCTGTTATTTTCTGTAAATAATGCATTGTTTTAGTTTTTGTTTGTTTCAAAATATAGAGCAAGGAAGAAAATGGTACATTCCACCCCGGTAGATGTCTCTAAACTCTAAATATACATCTTAAGTTATAAGCCTACAGCAATATTTTCATTACTAGCAAGAACGACTTTGGCATGCTTAGGTTGTGACAAAGATACTGCACTACATTTACTGTAAAGCTCTGTCTGACAAAATCTCTACATCGGATTTTTTTAATATAATGCTGGGTTTTATATTTCCCAGTAGATTGTTGTTGTTTTTTTAAAGAGCTGCATTTCAAATTATAAACCAGGATCGTATTTATTCTAAGACCAGAAGATTCTCAAACCTTTCTGATCAAGGGTGACTCGAATTCAAATCATATATTCCCAAATTTACGTAAATCTAACTGAAGCTTATTCAAGTTTAGAAAAAAAATGTAAATGCAACACAATTTGTGGCAGTTATGGACGCTGACTGCAAACTAGAGAGGAGGATCCTAGCAATGGAATTGAGATGCTACAGAAGGACCCTACGTATCACATTCAAAGACCGTATCGTGAACCAAGAGATCAGAGACATGGTTACTGCAGCTATTGGAACCCATGATGACCTGCTAAGTATCGTAAAAAAAAAACACGCAATCTAAAAATCTATGGCCATATTACAAGATCTTCGGGGCTCGCAGAGACCTTTCTTCAGGGAACAGTACCAGGAAAAAGAAGAAGAGGCAGACAATAGAAAGCGATGGGAGGACAACATAAAAGAATGGACGGTCCTGCCATTGAAAGAGGTTCTAACTAAGGCAAAAGACAAAGAGGATTGAGGAAATTCGATCGACGAAACTTGCGTGGTGCCCCGATGGTGCAAAAGACTAAGTGATAGGTAAAGGTAAATAAGCAGCAACGTAGCCAAGGTCAGTGTCACTCGGTGTGATCCTCTCTTCACACACCCCCTACCAGTAACGCCACTGTTTATCAGTTTATATAAAAGAAACGCGCTTGCTTAGTGCACACTTTTAAATGTAGTGTTTCCTTCGTACTAGACACTTATAGTGTTGGACACATCCGTTGACCTCCATGCAATACTTCTTAAGTTATAGCGTGCTTTCGTTGTAAAAGTAAAACTCATTCTCCTTGTAACATTTCATAAATCTTATCATCGTATGCGATGTGATATACCGTTACCTCAACAAATTTAATGAGACAGGCGTAATCAATGACAATAATGGGCCTACGGCTCAGTGTCAAGGTCGAATTCGTCAAAAAAGAAAAGAAAATCAGAAAGATAGCGTTTCCACGTGACGCACTAGCAGAAGCTGAAATGAGGCTAACGTCCTTATCCTCACATCTGCTGATAGATTGACCTTACCAGGACCAGGCATGGGACTAAACAAGGAAAAATATGAAGAAAAAAAAGAATGTTTAAAAGCAGCTAATGTAAGGGGAATTACTCCATATTAACAGCCATATATCTCAAAACTGTAAGATGTATTTATCTTTTTCGATGTAAAAAAATTAGTAATTGGCATTATTTAATTCATTGCTTTGTTGTTTTTCTTTATTGATTCATATTTTGTTAATAACAATGAATAATTGTGCAAAAGTTTTACTTGATCCGCGAATGGGAAATGAGTAAAATAAGGTCTTTCAAATGTATACCAGACAGGCAGAGTTCGTTGCTATAAACTTTGTAAATAGGCCAACTTGTTAGGTTATTCATACTGTTGTATCTCTTTTTTTTTTTTAATGTATTTCTGGAATATTTGACACTTGGCTTAAAACTGAAATTCGTGTCTCTGCAGAGAAAACATTTTTTTTTTTCAATAAAGGCTTTATATTTTTTTTTAAAAAAAAGACTTAAAAAAAAAACAAAGCCTATATTAAGCGTAGTTGTATCAATTAGTCTGGATCAGTCCTGTAATTAAATTTGTAATAGATCTACACAAACAACAATAAATCTGTTGCGATCAGAAAGATTTTTACTATTTGTTTCTTGTTTAGCGCAATTTCATGCTTTTAGCTTTCTCAATACGCTATGATCCTATCACTTGTCTGGACCAGTTGGAAAAGGATGGGGGGAAATGGAGTGTCTGGGTGATCGCTTTTTAAATGCAACTATACAAAAAAAAAAGGTGAACAATCTGAATTCGAACACGTTGGCTAAAGCCTCATCAAGACAATACACTAACCACTATGCCAGAGACGTGCTTATAAAAACAGAAGGTTTTATAGTTATCTATTGTTAGCTTCAAGTTTTAAGATGACGACCTACAAAGTATAAAGGGGACTAATTCAACTTATACCACCTTATCAGTCAAGTACAATTTCTTTCCCTTATTCGAGATACCAAACAAAATAATCAATGACCAATTTTTAATTAATTAATTGCTTAATTTTTTTTATTGATTCTTGTGTTGCCAGGTAAAATTTCAGCTTGATCGGAAATTGGGTGTTGGAGAAATAACGTGTACAAACTTTTAACCAGACAAGACAAGAGAGAGTGATTTGATATAAGATTTGTAAAAAAAAAAAAAAAAAGGTTTTGTTTTATGTTTGGTCTTTTCTCTCTCCTAGATTTAGCATCAACCTGTGCGCTGGGCCCACTTTTGACAACTCTGACGCTGCCCTTCATTTCAACCCGAGGTTTGAGCAGAACGAGGTCGTCAGGACTCACAAGTCGGGCAACTGGGGGCCCGAGGAGAAGCACGGTGGTTTCCCTTTCTACAGGGGCGCCGCTTTCCAGTTGAAGATCGTGGTTAGGCATCATGCTTTCCAGGTAAAGGCTCCCTACGCAGCAGCATGTACACTACAAATTTAAACAAAACATTTTTTGTCAATGTGACCAGTCTTTGTTGAATTGATTAGTACTTGATGGCTGTGTGGAAAAACACAAAGTAGCTGAACAGATGGTCTAGAGTTAGAACCCTTATGGTGTCGTGTTAGAATCTTAGTAAAGAGTCGAGAATCTGTGTGTGCGTTTCTATGGTGATGGTGAAAAGAAGTGTGCGAATGGTTGGAGTCTATGCAGTGTGAATGATGCAAGATGAGCGGCATTGACGTAAGATGTCATGGATAGAACAGACGACTTCAGATTGCCAGAGTGAAAAGACGTGTTTTTGTAGTGAGTTAGATCTTGTCCAAAATATAAGTTTTATATTATTACTCAAGTCGAATACATTTATTTCATTTCAAGTTATTTAAAGTTTACAAGTTAAAATATAATACGCCTACATCGGTTTAGTTGTCTACCAGCAGTTTGGTGCTACAAGTCAACGACCGTCGACAACAAAGACTCAAGTTAGACTCCTGATGGAGTCTATGATTTTTAAAAAATTCGGTTTAATTGACGTCTTTTGTTACTGCAGTGTTACTGCAGTGTTTGTGTTGAAGTAATGCCTATACAAATACAAAAAAAAAACACTGTTTTTTTACTTGAAAAACAACATGGCTTGGGCCTAACTATATCAAAACAACAAACAGCTTTTAAACTGTAAGCTATAAAAATTGACAAGTATTATTATTGTAGGCGTATTACATATAGACCTAAATGACAGTTTAAACTGGACTACAATATAACCATTAACATGGGTTATAAAGTCAGGCGTTGAGTTACACATGTAACCATTCTAGTACTAAATCTTTGTTATAATGTTTGCTCACCTGTCAAGTTGAACGTACTATACTTCAGCCCTACCCAAGTGTTATCAACTAGTCCAAAAAAACAGGGGGAGATAAATAAATTTGAATGGCAAAGATATTGTGTTATCTATCTTGCTGAACGGAATGATTTTTAAAAAGCCATAGTTTGCAAGATAAAATGAATCAAAGCGTTTGCAATGTACTAGACCACACTCCTACACTCAGAAGAGCAAGTTAGCGAATATAAAAAGATCTATTTTACTGGTAACAAGTTGTTTAATAGTTTAAAATCCACGCAAAATACTGCCCCATATGGGGCTCCCAATAGTCTTTTTATATACAAACCAATATAAAACTCCTAGCATTGGGATGTCTTTTGGTCTATATAGACTACTTGATTTTTTTTGGTCACACACTAAATTAGTTTGATTGGGGGGGGAGGGGGGCAAACAACAAATTTTTGAACCCAATTCCACAGGTAACTTGCTACTCCACCAGCACCCTCAATAATCTTCATGGGATGGGAGGCCCCCGGCTGACTTCATGATTGGTAAGGGTGATTGTGATCAGAGCGGCCTTGTATGATTGGAGGCCCTAGGCCCTAAGCGACGTAAGAGTGCTGGCCCCAAATGCAGTTTACTATTGTTTTTTTTTTAAATCTAAATCGACAAATTAGTGAAATTAATATTTCGCCATTTCGTAGTAGAGACACGGTTATACTAGTAAATACAGAGTTACAGTTCTCTACTATGTTTGAGATCTGATCAGAATTTCGCAACTTTTTCTGTAAATTTTTTGTTTCTAGTCCTGTCAGAGGCCACTACCAGTTGGAGGCCCTTGGCGGCTGCCTAGTTTGCCAGAGCCTAATGCCGGCCCTGTTGTGATTCTTGTTTAGGTTCATTATGAAATATGATAGGCCTTGCCTTGTAGTTGTCAATGCCTGTCTGACTTCTACTACAGATGACTCTGGAGATGTCTGAGTTTCTTGTACGGGTGTATTCAATGTAACTAACAATAACACAATTAACAAGTAGAAAAGACAAAGTCCAAACCGTTGTACAACACTGCCAACATAATAACACCGAAAAGGCCAAATTTCCGACACGTGTCGCAGGCCCCAGCACCAACAGAAAAATAAAATAAAATAAACGTAGAGAGCTGTGGGCAAAAGTTAGCTTTACGGGCCGAACATGGCTCGCGGGTTGTAGTTTTAATATAACTGGTGTAAGGTATAGAGTCGCGTACTACCTTATCTGAAAGAATCACCATTACTTTATTATATTTTTTTTTTGGGGGGGGGGGGGGAAGGATTTGTTATATCCATATAGTAACTAGGGCATAGCTTCCGGCTTTCGAAGCTGGAGAATTGACCGTCACTCTTACAGGGTATGGCATGTGCAATGTGATACCTAGCCAATTGTCAGCAGGTGGCGCCTTACCTTAATTTGAAACCTAGTGCTACATCTTGGAAAGGATTCAAAGCGCATTCGGTGTGTGTATAATGTGAAACTTAGTATGTATGTAGTATGCAATGAGTTCTAAACTGTAACAAATGCACATTCAAAGTTTTGCATATAGCTTACACATTTATGTCAGTTGCTCTAATGTGCAGCCTTTCTATTAAACTTCGTGAGTCCCGCTCCCTATATATATATATATATATATACACACATACATACATACATACATACATACATACATACATACACACACACACACGCACGCACGCACGCACGCACGCACGCACGCACGCACACACACACACACACACACATACATACATACATACATACATACATACATACATACATACATACATACATACAGACACACACACACGCAAACAAAAACAAAAAGCACTTTACAGCTGGATGCCAGGTCACCAAGTCTTCCAATCGCCTCATTTTGTGACTGTTTCATTATTCCACTGAATTTCTCTCTCTCTCTCTCTCTCTCTCTCTCTCTCTCTCTCTCTCTCTCTCTCTCTCTCTCTCTCTCTCTCTCTCTCTCTCTCCCTCTCTTAAATCCGTTTTTTTTTTATTTATTTCTTAATCAGCGATGTTTCACTTTCTTTCTGTCCTTTTCTCTCTATCTCTCTCTTGCTTTCTTTTTATATTCTCTCAATTTCTCTCACTGTTGCAGCTTTAATTCTTTTCTTTCTTTTTCTTTCTCTCTGTCACTCTCTTTCTTTCTCTTTTTATCCACTCTCTCTGTCTCTCTCTTTTTTTTTCTCTTTCTATCCATTCTCTCTTTTCTATCTCGATGTTAACAAATGAAAAGAAAGAAATACAACGTCAGGGACCATTAACCCTCAAAGAATCCTTTACCCAAAGTTTGCACGACTAAATTAAATAAGCTTAACTTCCAAGTTTTGGTTTGAAATTGTATAGCGTAAATCTGCAGGATCTACTGAAGGCAAACAGAAAACAATCTCCTAGAACTTGGGTACTTTGGGACTAAAATTTAATCAATAAAGGGTTTGTTTTGAGTCTAATAAAAGAAAATGGTATGGAACAATGAAGGAGAGAAAAAAAACTTAGAGTAAAGAAGAAAAAGAAACACAAATCTTTCAAATTGTAAATAGAAATTACTTTCTAGATCGAAAAATCCAAGAGTAGATAAGCAAGACATGATTTTGCCGGAAACGATTAACAGTCAGACCAGACACCAAAAGACCTCTTTCACTCGATCAAATGTCTAGTATCCACTAAAGTTGGATGAGTCATATCCATTTAGACTCAAACCCGAGACCTTCAAATCAAACAATAACTGAATATTTTACCATTCAGTCAGTGGCGTAGCTAGGGTGGGGGAGGGAGGGGGGAGAAATTGACCTCCCCCCCCCCCCTGGGCCCCACTTGAAGGGGGTCCCAAATGAGTGTTTTTACATTGAATATTAAAGATGTCAAGCCCCCAAATGATTGCAAATTCCTAGCTACTCCCCTGCACTCAGTGGCATACATCTATAAATATTGTATTACGTTGATAATGTACGCCAATGTGGGTTAAATTAAATTGTGTTTGTATTTATGCCCTAAACTCTTCTATTGTTCACCTTTCATAGTAGAGGCTTACATTTATTAGCTCATCGATATTGTAGCCTACTATTTACACGGTAAACCTATACAGAGGCGGCCTCAGCAGTACGCGGGCCCAGGGCGAGTCTCATACTCGGGAACTGTAATCGTAAATTCTATATACCGTGACACATCAAACTAGACCGGCTCTTCTGACTCAAATGTTCTAGAATAGTGTTTCCCAACCTCTTCACGGAACACATTGCACATCCTAAGCATTTAGCGGAACAATTTGCTTATTTTTTTTTTTTTTAGAGTGATTACTTCACGTGGTAGCCCACTATTTAATTATTCCAGTTGTTCGTGGAGCTCCTACTCAGGCCTCGCGGAACAATAGGGTTCCGCGGAACACAGTTTGGGAGACTCTGCTCTAGACCTTATAATTGTTACAAAACAAGGTACTGGCAATACGGTATTTCGAAACTAAAACCATAGAGAAAACAGTTTTCATTGTTAATGGTAATTGATGTCGTATTGATTCCGGGGAGGCTTCCAAAACACCTAGTAACAAGTGCTCATTTATAAGAACTGGCCTAGTTTCCGATGTTGAAGGTAACAGAAGAATCTTACCAAGCTCCCTCCCCTTCAGTCACGAGGCCTGGGGGGCGTTTGCCTCACTCACGACTCCGTAACGGTCGCTTCCTCCGATGGGATTTCAGTCCCATTGTTGATACGTTTTTTTTTTTGTTTTTTTTTTTGGTATGCTAAATCTGAATCTATTTGTTTTTACATTTTGTGCCAGATATATGTCAACAACAATTACTTCACTGACTTCAATCACCGCTTGGCCAAGGAGGCTGTTCGCTACTTGTACATCGCTGGCGACGTCAGCATCAACAGGATTGCTTTCTCTGATGTGGTAGGTTATTGATCAAGTGGTAGGTTATTGACATGATCCGTGACAGGGTCACGCGTGTTTCCGTCTCTTATATTAGTGCCTCAATCTTCCTACAAATACAAGAGCATTGGCCATACAGTGAAAGCTTTGGTTTGAATGTTGTATATTTTAAAACCCACTATCATTTGAAATTTGGCTATTTTTAACCCGCTTTCATCGGGTTTTCCCGCAATTGACTCAAATGTTGTTTTTTCTTATGTTTTGTTTTGTTGTTGTTTTTTGGTATTAAGTAAAGAGTTTAATAAATAAATTATTATGGCAAATGTTTTCGATTCCGAAGATTAAGAATGAGTGCATGATTAAGGATGACTACGCAAACCTAGTTGTGACCTGCATATTCTCCCGCATTTCGTGAAGAGAAAGCCGTTGTCCGCTAGCCATCTCCTACCAGCTACTTTCCTCTATAACAGTGAGGGCGAAATGGCGACTGAATTGATCTTTATAGCACGTCTCCCATGCGGGATAAGTGTCCGACCCAGAACAGACGTATACAAAATCATACGTGATCGTCGTTTTATATAGAAATGATCTGGACTGTACTAGAAGAATTGATTGTGCACGCTCATTTGAAAGACTCCTTGCAACATCGAGGCATTACAAGAAATAAATAGAAGCTTCATAAAGAAGGAATTGATATTGTCTATTCTTCAATGCTAGACATTCTTTTTTTTTTTTTTTTTTTTTTTTTTTTGCTAAACGAAGATAGTTCGATAACTTTCTAGTATCTCTAGGCTATACTTAGATTTAGTAGCATTACACTTTGTCGTTAAAGGCAACGGAAGATTACTTGAATATGTTGTAAGATTTATTTTAATTGAGTCCTACCAGACATTCCTCAGACCACCAGAGTAGACTTAAAGAAGTTTTTCAAGTGACGCCACATTATTAATACACAAACATTTGGAGTCTGTTTGTGTGGGTGTCACGCAATGTTCGTAAACGAAGCTTTATCAAGAACACTAGATAAGTTCGCTGTTCAAACCTGAATTAGTCGCTGTAAAATGAACCTGAGATGTCACGAAAAAAAACAACAACAGTTCAGATCACTCGACTATTCTACCATTCACGTTAAACTAACCAATGTCAAGGACGCTAATTGAATTAATGTTTTCAAACAAATACAACAAAATTGAGATACTGATGGAAGAGCCACAGACATATAATTATAGGTCCGTGGGAATAGCTTAGAAACTTGGACTCTGCAGTGCTGAAAAGTGAATAAAAAAACAAAAAAACTTCCTTTATTCTGTACACCGGATACACCAAAACACTAGCTATTTATAGTTATAATGATAAAAAGTTTTTATAAAAATCTCTGATTGACATAGTCTAGAAAATAGTCTACATTCTATAGTGTCTATTTGTAAATAAATAAATGATAAATATATCTAGCTAGTAAAATAAGGTAAAGACTCACATATTCTATACTTCAAAGACTTTGTTTTTCTTTTTCAGGTTATTAACCCGGTGAGTAACTAAAACTAACAAATATATTTATCTGGTGATATATCCCTATATAAATACGTTCCTGTATATATATATAAATATATGCCTGAACTAAGGCTATTCATCGAATAGAGGGATACTTTGATTTTAAGCTACGCTGCCTTGTTAAGGCTCAATGAGTCAACATCAAAGGAGAGTTCCTTTAGCGTTAAGACTCAACTAAGGCATTACCCTCAACAGATGCTGAAAATAGAGTTGATGCCAAGGCATTTCTTGGGATCACACCAGCAGTATCGAGATACAGACAGACAGACAGACAGAGAGAAACTATAATTAATGGGCCATCTTTTAATTAAGACCCATAAATGTATCCAGAGCCATGTAGATCTCAATTAGGGATCAATTAGTGAGTGGCCTCTGATTAGGAAATAATACAATGGCTGTGCTACAATCTACGAAAAAATACAATGACTGTGCTACAATCTACAGACCGATAACAATATAGTCAAATCTGTCTTCGAGAGTTCATACTAGTTCATAGCTCGGACAATGTTACCGTGTATCTCTAATCATTGATGTTAAAACATAAGACACATATTGTTATCTTATTCTCATTTATGAACACAGGCAGTGCCCTTGACCTTGCCAATCAGCGGTGCACTGCAACATGGGAAGCAGATCGTGATTCAAGGTGTTCCTCGACACGGTGCACAAAGG